>OY744527.1:58498597-58506097 GCA_963556195.1 Sepiola atlantica
GTAAAAGTATGAAAGAAGTAGTCAAAAGGGTGGCATATATATATATATATATATATATATATATATATATATATTTATAATATATATAATTATAAAAAAGAAAAAAACTATACACACATTAAGGTTGTATACATTATAACTTATTTCGACCCCTTAATTAGATCTCCTCAGATGTATAAACAACCACGTGTTTTTTTATAATTCTGTTTTGCTCTGTTTAAATTACATTGAGCTCTGTTATTCGGATTCTCAACACAAAATTGAAATCTACACACTATATATATATATATATATATATATATATATATATATATATATATATATATATATATATATATATATATATGTGTGTGTGTGTGTGTGCGTGTGTGTGTAAGAGAGTGAAAGGAAGATGGGGAGGGGTGACAAATGATTCATGTTGTGATTTATTATCGGAGTAATAGTAGCACCAATATTCTAACGGATGGCTGCGCCCGGCGCGTGTTCGTTATATTAAGTCGATATATCACAACAGGTAAAAAGAGTCGTCCAGGGTCCCGGGCAGATCTAAGCCTGTCAGCGGGGAGCTATTATAACCGACTGCTCCACTTGGGCAACAATTGGGATACTTAATTTAATTTAATTGAATTGAATTCATTAACTAGCACGCCTACCCAACGTTGCCCGTGCATTATATAAACAAAAACTAATGAAACCAGCCGTGTGCAATATCAACATTAACAGTGGAACGCTATTCATATAACCCCACACGCCCCATTGAATAAATACGTTGCCTACGTATAACGTCCACATTAAACCCTAAGCATTGCCTGGTGTTGAATGAGAACCCCATGTCTTATTTTTTAATTTTTATAATTTTCAAGCTTTGTATTTCGCTTTTAAGTATATCAATTGCGAACGTAGACCTCATGATAATGTTATATCCTCGTTGATCAAAATGAAATATACTTATCAAGTAAATTGGCTAATATAGTTTCAGAAAACAGGAGTATATGAAAACACAAACAGACAGACAAACGAACATTAAGGAACTACAAAGCGTAAAAAGCAGACGGACAGACAGACAAACAAAATTTGTATTTTATATAGAGTGATTTATTTATTTATTATTTCTGATCCTTAACTGATGACCCAGTGGTATTAATACACAAGAACATGATCAAGTTTATGGTTCAGGTCTCTGAACGCTTCGTCTTTTTCGCTAGTTCCGTCCTCTAGTCTTTCTGTTCAGCGATAACGCATTTACTTTTACTTGGCGCTATTAAATAGGATCTGAATCAGCAGTTGATGATTTAAAATGTTGATATTTGTCTCCTAGAATATAAATATTGAAAATGTCATTATTATGCCATAATCCGTTCTTAAGATAAGAGCATGTTCCCCTGTGGAACGTTGACGGGATATGTGCAAATGTTTTGCCAATATTTTTATTCTTTGTATGTTTTGATACATTATGGTATATATATATATATATATATATATATATATATATATATATATATATATATATATATATATATATATATATATATATATATATATTGTTACGGACCACATGGTTGTGTTGAACAAGCAAACGCGTTGTCGGTCAGGCGTGAAAAAATCATTTCTTCGATTCAAATGAGAATAAGAGAAAGATAAAAAAGTAGTTATCTGTTCCAGAACTCTATTTTAGGTTTCACAGAAGATATTAATAATCACAACATGCCGAAGGAACAACAATGACACAAGATATTGTATAAAATATGTATTTTAGTAAATGGGGATATGAATAAAATACGCCTGATAAAAACAGGAAATAACAAACAGGAAAATGTTGGTTTGGGGTAAATATGAAACGAAAATGCAAAATATTTAAATATTGGTCTGAAGGTAACAAGGTCATAACATGCAAATGATCTCGATATGGATGGAACAAAGACTTTGGGTATAATAAAACGACTGAAAAGGTTATTTAGCTATTGGTAGAATATGAGCGCCGGTTGATCTGAAAATGGATATTTCTTCAATCGAGAAAAAGATGAACAAGTTGGGTTCTGTTGTAACCACGATCACCGATAGAGTTCAAAGGTCGAAGACCGATATCTTCTATTTGAATGTGCGTCTGTCAACAGATAAATAATCTCTCATGATGATATATTTCTCGAATCTTAGTCCCAGTATTTTGGTTGGAATATATCCAATGTGTCTGAGGTGATGATGCCCGGAAGATTGATGAAGGATTGTGTCGGGAAGAAAGCTATAACTGAAATAATTTCTTCGAGGTTCGAAAATACTGGTAAAACCAGGAGAACCTGCTTATGTCTTGTCACGTGAGTGTCATGTGAAACTCCACATGAATCGGGTTTTAAGTAAGGGGCTTTGAGAAAGGCCCTATGTAGGAAAGAGGGTCATCCATGTATGAACTATTTTTCTTTGCGGTGTAGACTGAGTGTCGCTTGAGGTGATTATGTGCTCTTCCGCATTTCTGTTAGGATTTTTGAACTCTGATGATTCAATGTCTTAGCTTTTTTTTGGTTTGGTTTGGTTTGGTTTGGTTGTTTTGTTTTTTGGGTTATTTAATGCCGAATACGGTCATTTTGGTAAAAGTTATTATACTTCAAATTCTTTATATCTTCAAATATTCATTCATGGTGTTTGGTCTGGTTGTTTTGTAGAGGAACATTTTTGTTTTTGTTTTTAACTTTGCAGAACATGATTAAGCTTTGCAAATGGAAAGAAAAAAACAAAACAATAACATCAATGTTTGGTGAATTTTAAGTCAAGAAGCCGGTATCTTCAGACAGCCTGATCTGGTAGCTCTTTTTTGGTCCCAATGGAAGGGGCGAAGTGTTACATAATGAGGTCCGTGTTTGAATGAAAAAGTTTGAGAGATACTTTAAAGGGTCAGAGGTAAGCCCAGACGGAAGTCGCCAAACCACGTGACTTCCGGGTGGAAATTTTCTGTCTGTTTTATATGGCGATACTTCAAGCAGGAAAGACGTATCTAGGGGGAGTACACACAGTGTGACTGGGTGTAGAGCAGACGGCATATTCGTCTATCTATATATATGTCTCGCTCTCTCCTACGCGTACGAAATTTACCCGTCCCTGTGTTGTTTTTTTGTGACTGTTTTTCTCTTTTTTAAAATAAACCTTTTTGAAAATCAACATCGGCGTCCGAGTGGTTTCGTCAACAGACCTGGGATCTTGACGAGTTTATAATGGTTTATACACGCACTGGTTCGTGTAAATATAACAACAGGAAAGGCATGAAATTTTGAGTGCTTAGAGTTTGGCGACTGAATTCTAATCTTTTTCTTTTTCTAAACAGAAAAGCATCGAGATTAAAATATTTGAAGAATAAAATGGAGCCCTAACCCTAACCCTTACCTTAACACTACCTCTACCCCTAACATAACCAATTATGATAAAGTAACAGGTAAATAACAACAAAAGATACTTACGCCTAGAATTTTTTTTATCGGTAATACGATCGGCTTATTAATCGATGTATGTCCCGAGTGATATGATTTTTGTTTGTTGTTTAGTATCTTTAAAGTTTAGGATTTAAAATTTCTCATTCAGACATAATCTACACGGGTCGTATAAATTTCTACATGTACTGGCCTGTCGTATTATTTTTCATTCAATTATTGGTGAGCGTCCATTTTTTTGTTGAGCTCCCAATAGTGGTTTGCTAGTGCTGTTTTAATTCGACGTTCTCTGTTTTTAAATGTGCTTTTGTGGTCATAATATCTGGTTTTAAAATCCAGGGAGGTCATACCTACGTAGTACTTCTTGTTATTCTGTCTTTCCTTGGCAAATATTGTGGCTTGGTATACAATACTTTTGGTTAGGCATTTATTTTGTAATGGACAAAGTGTACGATTTATGCAGTTACATATTTTCTTTTCATTGCTAACTTTTTCATTTCTATTCGGGTGGTTATTATTAGTGTTTTGTTTATTTCAATTTGTATTGTTTATATTTTTGTTCTTCTTAGTGTTATTTTTTATATTTTTTAAAACTTTTTATGCAATTTGTTATTTTTTCTTCCTCTCTGCTGTTCTCTTTTAGTATTTTGTTATTGTGTGCCTTAATTATCATTTCTAGGTTTTCACAACAGCTGTAGGATAGTTTTAGGTTATTTTTATTGAATATTATATGCAGAGGATTGGTTATGGGCAAGTGTTTTTCAATAAGATTTAGGAATTTTTTGCCCAGTTTAGTTTTTAGCATCAGGTTATAGGGCGGTGTATAGTAGATTATATTTCTTTTTCCTTTCTTTTTAATTTCGTTGTATTATTAGTGTCTTGTTTTTTATATTTAATTTCGGTATTATGGTAACTACTATTTTTTAGAGCTATATTGTAAATGTTGATTGATTTTTTAAAAACATCTTCGTTGCTAGAATCATTGATAAGCCTACGTTCGATAGAATTCGGAATATGTTTTATGATTGATGGGGGGTGATTAGACCTTGAGTTTACGTATATTGGATTGGCGTTATCTTTTACGTATGGTTTGTAAGTATGTTATTTAAGTTTAACGTGACGTCTAGAAAGTGAATTGTTTGTATGTTAGCCAGTACTTCTACTTTAGGCCTAGTTTTTCATTCATTTTTAAAGACCCCCGGAATCTATTAAACTGTAGAAGTGAGATAGCAAACAGCTGCTTACACAGAAATAAATTTACCTTAGGCTAACGATGAATAAATAAATAAATAAACAAATAAGCAAAAAAAAAAACCCAAACAAAAACTTAACAATTTATAAATTAAAACCTAAAATAGAAATACAAGGAATCACGTGTTTAAATAAATTCACCCATTATATTGACACAACAAAGGAAACAGGATATAGGCCAAATCTAGAGAAAACAGAACAATAGAATAGGATACAGGAAGTAACACTAACAAGACTTTTGTTCGTGGGAATCCCAACGATTGGCTGAGAGAACAACAAAAAATCTGATTGGTTAACTAGCTAGCCGTGTATATAAAAACATCCGGCAAAAATAAATCCATGCATTTTAGCCTGAATATTCTCTCCCGGGGATGAAACGCGGGAGCCTTTGTGTAGCTTAATTGCCATAAATATTTTTTAATAGCTTACTACCTAGCTCTACTTACGTATCGAGCACTGTTGGAGTAAATATTGAAAATTGATACATAAAAAATTATATCTCCTTATATTTTTTTATGTGGATACACGAAATATATATATATATATATATATATATATATATATATATATATATATATATATATATGATAAGAGCATACTTTTTGAAAATCCATAGATTAATGAAACAAAGAAAGGTTTATATATATATATTTTTTAACTAACTGATGATTTAATAAATAAGGTATTTATCCAATTGTACTTCTCATCATTCACACACACAGACACCCCCCCACACACACATATATATATATATATATATATATATATATATATATATATATATATATATATATATATATATATATATATCAGACTTCATCTTTCTTTATTCTCACTAACGTTTAAAATAAAACTGCTTTTATAACTATATATTTTCTTTTTTTTCTTAATCATTTCTTTTATTTCATGTCATTCGAAAGCGGAAATCGTATATTTTTACGAGAATTTCGAAAGAATTTCAGTCCAACCCCACCACAGCGATTATTAGTTCGATGGATTTATGTTGAAATAAAATGATATGTTTACTTATGGCAGACCCTGTATGTGTAGTCACGTGTCTAGACTAAACAATCGGCTCTCGTACAGATGAAGCTGCCATAACACATCGTGTCTTAGTCCCGCTAACTCCAAAAACATATAATTGCTAAGTAATGCAATTTTTGGGAACCACCGATGCAAACCGATGAAAACCGGAAATAGCCGGTCGGCAATTATGCAACTCGAAGTAGCGTTTTAGTTTTGAACCGTATCCAAATACCCCATTGGTATTTCGTAGAGGCGCCAATTTTGGACGGTTCTTAGCGATCCATATCTTGACACTTGAAGTTGTTTTTTTTTTAAACAAACGGAACCATTTGCAGACTGTAAATGTCTACGTAGTAATCAGTTAGTTAGTAGTTTTAGTTAATTGTGTTGTCTTTATAGACGGCATAAAGATTGGAGAGTCTTCTTAATAATACAAAACCAAGGAGAGTAGAAGTAGACGTTGGGTTTCCTTTCGACAGCCTCGTAACTCTCGCTTTCCTTATATTATCTTTTAGTTCTCACATTCCATGAGCGATGTTTCTGACAAAGGGGGAAGAATTTTTGTTTTCTGGGTCGGAATCTATCAATCTAACACTTATCGTTGGCTTGTTTTTTACATTGAAGTAGTATTTTTTAGCTCCTTGCATCAAGTGGCTTGCTGGAGTGATTTCCATAAAAAACAACTTAATTGTAGTTTGAAAATTAAAAGAAATAGAATGTCGTCTACCTCATGATGGGAAGGGAGAAATGTTGCCGATAATTGATGCTAGTAGAGAAAATAAGTTCGATACTTGACAACTTGCGTATCGTTTGGTATGTTAATTTTTATCCTCCATGGCTGTCATCACCAAATTTCGTCTTGGTAATAAAAGGCTGTTTAAAAAAAATTTTTTTTTTTAATTCAAAGTCGGTGCAATTTATGTTTTGGAGGATGAGAAGACGTCAGTGAAAAGTTGGATTTACGATTTTGTTGAAGATAATTTGCTTTTTGGACTGTTTGCTGTCGTTGTGCATTATTGTAAGCATATTTCTTAGCCGACCCTCTTGGTCAATATAATCACAACAATACTATGACGTAAACTATCTGCTGAACACACACACACACACACACACACACACACACACACACACACACACACACACACACACACACACACACACACACACACACACACACTTAAAATACTCCAAGGTAACTGAAAGTTGGAAAATATTGTTTAATTGATGTCTAATACCCTAACCCTAACCCTAACCCGAACTCTTACCCTAACCCTAACCCTAACCCTAGCCCTAGCCCTAAACCCTAACCCGAACCCTAACCCTAACCCTAACCTGAACCCGAACCCGAACCCGAACCCAAGCCCTAACCCTAACCCTAACCCTAAAACCTAAACCTAACCCGAACCCTAACCTTAACCCTAACCCTAACCTTAACCTACCCTAAGCTGAACCCTTACCCTAACCCTAACACTAAACCCTAACTCTAAACCCTAACCCTAACCCTAAACCCTAACACTAACCCTAACCCTAATACCTACTGTTAGAATTTCACAAAATCGGAAATATTTGAATTTCCACGAAAAGCTTCCACTTTCGTTTTTCCCCTTTGCATAAAACAAAATTAAACTAAATATAGACCAAATTAGGAGCCCTTTCGCCTAGCAGCTGTTTTTCAAATTGATAATAATCAGTTAGTTAGTTTAGGAGTGAATCTTGTACATAAAATATATAAGTATATACACGTACCTAACTTTGTATACACAGAGATAAGATGCAAATCTTCTGATTAGCCATGTTAAATATTTTT
>OY744527.1:58513597-58548597 GCA_963556195.1 Sepiola atlantica
GCAAGATTTAAAAAAAATTAAAAAGGTATACATCTTATATATAAAGCTTCATTTTGCTTTAGAATTTGATTTACATGGGAATCGATCTGAACAACATAAAATACTTATCATACATTATGATATATTATATATATCTATATATATATAAATATATATATATATATATATATATATATATCTCTTTATATAAATATAAATCTCTCTCTCTCTCTCTCTCTCTATATATATATATATATATATATATATATATAAATATATATATATCTATATATAATATATATATATATATATATATATATATATATATATATATATATATATATATATATATATATAGTCTAAAGAAGCTTTGAGTTATTTTAAACAAAAAAACAAAAAAAAGAAGGAAAATGCAGTTTAAATTCCCACAGAAACTAACTAAATCCAAAATAATGCAGACTTGACATCCGTTGGAAAATTAATAAATAAATAAAATATATAATAGTAAGTAAATAAAATAAAAAGGGGGATTAAGTATCTAACAGTGAAACAAAAACAGGAGACCTTAACGTAAGCATCTAATATTAACACGGGGATCATCAGCTGTTTACCATGTAACTGTTTCGGAGATTTAAAAACAGGACAGTTATATGCATGGCTCTCCAATGGTACAGATCAAACTACCATTTCCCCAATCAAGTGTAGAAATAATTCAGTTTAAAATTCAGCATATATATATGTTTATATATATATATATATATATATATGAGTATATATGTATATGTGTATATGTATGTATATGTATGTATATGTATGTGTATATATACGCAGGTGTTTCTATATTTTTTCATATAGATTTTGAGAAAGGTGAATATATGTATGTTTGTGTATGGTCTTTAGATATATGATATATGATTTTTAGTCTGGTAAATTATTTTGATGTGATAATATAAAGGTCATTTTTGGTCTACTTCCATTGGTTAGGAGTTATTAAAATTAAAATATTACTCCATAAAATTGACTTATCTGTATAACTGCGGTCAGCATTTATTTTCAAAATAGGTATAATAAATTTTATTTGTCTAAAGTAACTAGACTTATTGGTCTTGCATAAACAAAATATCCCCCTATTTGGCACTATTATGTTCGTAGTACTATAGAATAATATTGACTTTAGTATAACCTATAAACTTGTGACTTAATAAATTTGTGGAAATTAAAAATAAGTTCTATCTCGAATAATAACAAAATAATTTATACTGGAGTCATTTCTTTCGAACCCTTTTGTCCAAGGTATGTCTTCCATCATATATTATATAATAAGTTGATAAACGTAGTCGCTTTGGGGTTTGTAAAGGTCAATTTTGGGGGGATTTTGTTTTCTGAAGAATGAAACTAGAAGTTTAATGAGAGTTATACCCCCTTATCTTGCAAGATCGCTTTATATGAAAATTGAATCAGATGAGTAAATCTTGGGATGCGATTCCACTATAGTTAAATCTACACGTATGGACGGTTATTTCTCTCTCTCTCTCTCTCTCTCTCTCTCTTTCTATATATATATATATATATATATATATATATATATATATATATATATATATATATATATATTTAAATAAATTTTTCGTGGTACAAAATTTGATAACGGCGAGGAATACGGACGTTTGGGACATTTTTGGGAGGGTAGAATGAGATTAAACAAATATAAAAACGAGAGAAAACGATTAAAAAGAAATTAATTAATGTACTGAACCGGTTTTCGTCCACACTCATCAGAGTAAAACGTGGAAGTGATTGAATACGACTAAAACCTAAAAAAAATTGTAATGAAAACTAGTGACAGGTTTAGGAGAAAAAAAAAAAATATATATATGGGGAGGAGAGTCATAAGTTGATCACATTAAGTCCTAAAAGCCATTCCTTTTGCTTACAAAGGGAAGGTTTGATTGACTTGATATATATGGCTTCCAGGACTTTGAGGTGGAATAGAGAATGCGATCTACTTATGACAGAAAACCAGTCACTAGTGTACGTCGACGCACATATGATATATATATATATATATATATATATATATATATATATATATATATATATATATACCGCTCTTTGAGTGATTTTAGTACAATACCTGGGTATGTCAGTTTTCATCGTTACTTATTGTAGTACGTTACCTATTGTAGTACGAAAAAATATTTGCGAGATTTCGTGGTAAAAATACGCTACTTATTATTCCAATGAGACAGTAAGTAACTACGATGATTTTATTGAGAAAAACATTAGAAACAAAAATAAAAATAGGTCACTCAGTTAAAAAAATATTTATGCAATAGTGTTTAGTAAATGGATAAAACACGACTCCAGTTTTTAAAAGACTTTCAGAAATAACTGAGATTCGAACTTGCGTATTGACACACACACACACACACACACACACACACACACACACATATATATATATATATATATATATATGGCGTTTTGATTGGAATTCTGTCATCTTATCTATCTATCTCATTATATATATATAGAGAGAGATAGATATAATGATATATATATAATGATATATATATATATATATATATATATATATATATATATATATATATATATATATATAATAAGATAGGTCGAGGGAGAGAGAGAGAGAGAGAGAGGGGGGGGGAGAGAGAATGAAAAGGCTGAAATATATAGAGATAAAGAATGAACAGACTGAGATAGGCAGACCTACAGATAGATCGATGGATAGATCGAAGCAAACTGGGATGGATTAATTGATCGCTGGCGATTGTCGGTTCGATGAAGTGATGTGAAAGGGGCGTATTAGTCGACAAGGATGAGGATTGATTGCGGCACTCTGTTTTTTTTTTACATATACGTGACACAATGAAACATTGGTTCAATTTATTGAGCGTTGTTCCTGTGTTTGGTTGCGTTACCAAGGCACCATGGCCGTGTTGACTTTGCTGACGGGTTCGGCAACATTGGAGTGTTTTATTGTTTGCCATTGACATAGACGAGCAAGAAACGCTCGCAGACATTGGCGAAAAAGCAATCAAGCGCGTACACCCCCCCACACACACACACTCACTTTTAAATACGAGAGGCAGGAAACAGGTATGCACGCCCATCTGTGAATTTTCACATCAAAGAACATACGATTCACGCCATTAAATTAACCTGTTTGTGTCTCTCTTAATTTTTTTCGCGTGCAAATACACACACACACACACACACACACACACACACAAAGGATTTGAGATAGAGATATTACAAGTATTAGTCTTAAGGTTAAGGTAAAAATAAATAAGATTTCTATATTAATAAAAATTATGAGATAACTTCACGTTTGTCTGTGTGTGTCTTCCTCGCATCCACGTAACTTACTCATTGCATTACTATTTAAATAAAAATTATTTTCTATTAATTTATTGAAATCAAAAATGCCAATTGCTTCTTTTTAATTGACAGGAAATTTTGGGTTCATGCCTTTCCAAACAGTATTAGTGCATAATAAGATTTGAACAATTCCATACTTTGCGACAGTATCCATTAAATCAAGCGTGCACCTCTTCAAACAAGAAGAGGGCAATCAGAATTGTCAATCTCTTTATTAATAGAATTATGAGACAACTTATCGGGTGTCTGTCGCCTGCACATCACTTGGTTTTTATTACAATTAATCAATTATTTATTGAAATCAAAAATGCAATAGCTTAAGATAAAACGAAAATGTAAAAATTCCAAACTTAAATTCACCCGAATCCATTCGAAATTTGAAAGGAATTTGATACACTTTAAATGTCGAATAAGATGGCATCTCTTGTTTTGAAATTCTTAGCGAAATCCCATGTATTAAGAGTTTTGAAAGCTATTTGCACCCAATAATTGTATAAATAGAGATTAAAACGACATTATCTTTACAGCATTATTTATAGTTTTATAACAATTCAGTTCAGGTAATAATTTAATGACAAAACAATAAATTTATTGGTAAAACAAAATAAACAACATATCAATATTTATGAGAAGGAACACAATATATATATATATATATATATATATATATTTCTATGTATGTATATATATATATATATATATATATATATATATATATATATGTGTGTGTTTATCGTTCAAGTTTCAAAGTATTGCATGGAAAGTTAATAAAATTGAAATATAAGCCAAATTAGCAATACAAGATTAATTTTTTTTTTCTTACATTAATCCTATCGATTACGGAATAAAATTCCTTCTTCAGGGGTGACCAGTATTGAGTCATTTTTTTTTTTTTTCATCAAAAAACAAGAATAAAGAAACTTATTTCTTTGTTAATTTGATAAACGTCAATGATGGTACGACGTCATCGCCGTGCTGTTATATTTCAATTTTATTAACTTTCCATGCAATACTTTGAAACTTGAACGATAAACACACACATTACTTGACAGCGTGCCAACGCATTTCTCGTTCGATACCGGTTTTTTGAATTCTACCCGCCTTTCATAACAGCACGGCGATGACGTCGTACCATCATTGATGTTTATCAAATTAACAAAGAAATAAGTTTCTTTATTCTTGTTTTTTGATGAAAAAAAAAAATGACTCAATACTGGTCACCCCTGAAGAAGGAATTTTATTCCGTAATCGATATGATTAATGTAAGAAAAAAAAAATTAATCTTGTATTGCTAATTTGGCTTATATTTCAATTTTATTATATATATATATATATATATATATATATATATATATATATATATTTATAATGTTGTTGAATATGACAGACAACTTATTTCTGGATATCTTTGTGTGGATTCTTTTCATTTGCTGAATCAGGGTCTAAATTATAACTGTTGGTGTCCAAGTACTTTCAAGTCCGTCTGGGTCCATCTTCAGGGGAATCAGATAAATACCATGGTGTTTATGCTAATATTAATAGTTAATTTTGGCGGGAATTATATCTTTGATACGAGACTAAAGTTAGAACTATAATATCTACACATAAGTTGTCTGTCATATTCAACAACATTTGTATTACAGAGAAAATGCTGCCTATATATATATATATATATATATATATATATATATATCTGTGTGTATGTATATGTGTTTGTATCTATTTATATTTAAATTCTTTTATATTTAAAATATAAATTTTATAACATAAAGCCATTGTACTAGCTCAATAGTGTGAGGCCAGAGCTATAGTACAAACTATTTTAATTTAATTAAAACAACATCAAATTTTAGAAAGAACAGATTCATATCATTTCAGAAAAAAAACTGTTTTTATTTCCAGCATACAATTGTATCGGCTTACTACCAATATATTTATAAAATGCTCCTGTATCCTATGCATTTATTTCCTGGGTGGCTATCTTCAGTGCTCGTATCTAAACAAAGAAAAAGAAAAAAGAAAAAAAGGAAAATTTCAGGCAAGTAAAGCCTGGATTACAATCCGTACTCATCATAAGTGTTTTTATATACTAATGGAGCTGTAAACTCTCAAAGATCCTAGCTAAATACATGTCATTATTATATTATGTGTGTGTGTGTGTTTGTATATATAGATTTGTGCATCTGTATTGATTTACTCCTCTCCAGGAGTTAGGCACAAGGCCAGTTTTTTATCTTACTCCCACAAGTAAGATGTGACCCAAGGTTAGGTCGGGAAAGTGTGGTTTAAAAATTGCCCCGTCGGCATTCCCCGGTAGGGGCGCCTCAGGCAGTAAGCAATAAACTTACTCCTCCTCAAAGAGGGGAGGCAAAGCCTGGGAGGGTGCACCTCCTAGAACTGCACAGGACAGACCCATAGACTGGTGTAAATCAAGCCCCGAAGGCCAAGACAATACCAGTCTATGGGGGTGCAGTATCCATCGGAACAGATACTACACTTTGATCGTAGCCAAAAGGCCAAGAAATTAAACCACCGACATGAAATTGGTATTCCTGCTGATCAGAGAAAGTAATGTCCATGCGGAAGTTACATTTTTATGTCTCAATCATAATTTATTGTACAAGATCGGACGTTCTTTTTCTTCCATTTTGCGCAGACAAGAATCTCAAGTTGCACTTGAGATTTGAACCGGGAAGATTTAATAGGCGAAAAGGCTATAGAAATCAATTGGATTTCAGTGAACGGTCAATTGGATTTCAGTGAACGGGCAATTGGATTTAAGTGAACGGGCAATTGGATTTAAGTGAACGGTCAATTGGATTTGAGTGAACGGTCAATTGAATTTAAGTGAACGGTCAATTGGATTTAAGTGAACGGTCAATTGAATTTAAGTGAATGGTCAATTGGATTTAAGTGAATGGTCAATTGGATTTCAATGCTGCGGGGAAGGCATCTCTGTGGTATTAGTTGTTACGAGAGACGAATTTATTTCTCCGAAATAAAAACACCCTTTAACATTAGTTTATCTTTTTTATTGTTGTTGTCACGTTTCATCACAGCTTCTATTTTGTTTGTTAACTTGCTAGTGGGGATCAACTTATATTAAACAACTGGGCCTTGTCTATCTCATTCGTACCGCAGGTCCTGCTACAAGCCTACTCTAATATTGTACTCATAGCATAGACGACATATTGGTTCGATTGCGTCCGTTAGGAATATTGGCGGAGTTCTTCTTGCAGCGTGTTTCACTGGGCTGGAAGGTACTGTGTTCACCATCACTGCGACAGCAAAGGGTTTTCAAAGCAGCAGATACAGTGAATGTTGTTTTTATTTATCGAATCTCTATTGTGCAAAAGCTTAAAATCGGCAGTTTCTTTCAACCAACCACAACTGAAGAAATATTCACTCCGAATTCAATCTCTATACTATAAAAACCCAAACACACAACTTTCGTTCTATTTTTCTGATATTTCTCTTCCACAGACAACACACATGCGTAAGTCACAGTCCGGTCTAACCTCTTGGAGCGAAAGGCCCTCGGTAATAGCACACACATTATGAGAGACAGCTTACCGAACGTGCGTGCACATAAATTCATACATACACTCTCTCCCTTGAAAAACTGGCACGCTAATTTGCACGCACATCTTCATGCCTATACTATTTATACACACGTTCACGCATACGGCGCCAACCGAAATGAACGTGTGTACTTAATTTATCATTACAGATAAAACATTCTTTCACTCTTTGGACTCTTTGAACTCTCATACGTTGCCAACAGTTTATTTTGCATTGGCTTAACAGGTTGTCAATAAAAATGAATTATTTTGTATAGATATACTCTGTCATTATTTTTTTTTTTTGGGGGGAGGGGGCTATTGCCTTTCCTTCTATATGTGAAGACCAAGCCGTTCACCCCAAAGTTTCGTTTATTATTTATCATCTGTTTATTGCATGCATTTTTCCCTTTTCATAAATAATAAAAAATAAATTTATTAACAGACATGGATGTATATCTTTCCACGGTGTATTAGTAAAAGTAAGGCATACTGACTAAACAACACCGTCACTTAAACATAACATGAACCGGAAACTAACATTGATGAATACTGGGTTTCAATACATGTATAACCATTTTCTTCTTTTTTTTATGAAAAAACAACAACAAAGAAACAAACAAACCAACACAAAACAGTTGGCTGTGCCGGCTTGCTATCGCTTCGCAAAGTTCACTACTTGCAATACTTGAAATGAAATATTTAGATAATAGCAAGTTCATTGTTCAAGTTTACAACAAAACTTGAACAATAAACTTGTTATTATCTAAAAACCGCGAGACAAAAACGTTCGCATTTATTCATATAAATAGATAGATATTAATATTTATTAGTATAACTAGATAAATATTAACAGTGTGGTCGTTTATTTATCGTAAAGAAATGAAAAGAATGAAGAAATAAATTCGCCCAAGCGATGGTGTGTATGGGGGGTCTATTTTTTTTAACTTAGAATTTAAAAATAGATGGCAACTGGTTGAAAATCAAGTCACCCCATGAAGAAATAGCAGGAAAGAAACATTTAAACACAAATGTGAAATGTGTTGTCTACGGGATCAAAACAATCATTGAATTTAAAAACAATAAAAAAGATAGCGTCACTAATTGGGAGAAAAGGAGGGGGTGAGGGAGTGAGAGAGGGAGACAGAGTGTGAAGGGGAGAGAGAGAGTGTGAGAGAAAGAGGGAGAGAGAGAGAGTGTGAGAGAAAGAGAGAGAGAGAATAGTCCCTTCCCTTCTCTTTATGAACTCGTCTTGCTTATGCGTCTCGTCGGTGTATCTTTCTTTCTAGCTGTCGATGTTAGTTTTCATTTAAATTACATCTCTTGAAAATTAATAAACAAGTATTAAAAAAGGTTTTAGTAATTTACAAGTTTTTTTTATTAATTCACTTTAATTAATTACTGTCAATATCGACAAAATTATTGCATCTATATGTAGTGTTACTGCACCGATGATTCACCGGTGAGGGGACGAGTTACGGCCCCTGGCGATGACTCAGTTAGAATGTATTTTGACCGCCAATAAACCTTGTTATTTATCCTATACGTCTCTCCGTCTTACTACTTACTTAACCCAGCCGATAACATTACATGGTGTCAGATAAAGGATACAATTTGTGGAGACCAAAAGAAAAAAAAAAAAAAGTAAAAGATCGGATAACGTAGTAAGAAAAACAAAGGATTTCTAAGAGAAAGAAAATTCTACTATCGATAAACAAACGACTTACGGAAAACGGTCCCACAAACAAAACAAAAAGTAAGAAAAGAGAGAACAGTAAGTACAGAAATTTGTTTTCTCATATACATCGTATACTTTTGGAAAATGCCTCACACGGACATAAAGCAATATTCTGCTAATATACCAACCCCCGAACGAATGACTCTCGTTGGAAATGTTGCTAATAACTGGCGAAAATTTAAACGAAATTTTCTCAATTATTCGATCGCTAGTAGATTGTCTAAAGAAGCAGATACTTCATATCAGACATCGGTATTTTTTGCAACTACCGGGGAGGATGGTTACGATATATATGAAGGGTTGAAGTTTAACTCTGAGGAAGAAAAGACGGACCTAGAGAAGGTGATGAAGAAGTTTGAGGATTTTTTCGTGGGCGAAACACACGAAGCTTACGAATCCTATACATTCCATCTTCGCAAGCAAGAAGTATCGGAAGGTATCGAGACCTATATAGCTGCTCTTCGACAACTTGCAAAGAACTGCAATTTCGGACAGCTACAGGATAGGCTTATCCGAGACCAAGTCGTTGTCGGAGTTCGAAGCGATACCGTCAGAGAAAAGTTACTGTCTGATAAACAGCTTACTCTAGACAAGTGCCTACAAATAGGTAGAGCCTACGAAACTTCGAGACAACAGACACAGACCATTTCCTCCGGTGCCAATGCAGCGGATCCTCAAATCAACCGGGTTACGAAGCGAACCTACAAGGCAAACTTCACCAAACAACCACATCCGAAATCGAAAATGCCTAGCAAATGCACACGTTGCGGGAAATTTCCATTCCACAATAGAAATGACTGCCCAGCAAAAGATGCACGCTGCAGAATTTTTACGCAGAAAGGGCATTATGCAAAATTTTGCAGAACCGATAAGGCGAAGGTTAGAGAAATAAGAGAGGAAGAAGAAAATCATTTTTTAGGTTCTGTCACTCTCGAAAATATAGGTACAATTACCACTGAGGATAATACAAATTGGCAGGCTAAAATTAAGGTCACCACTAAGACCTGTACCAAAATTATAAATTTTAGGGTGGATACAGGTGCAGATGTGACCGTAATCCCGGACCGGTTCTTCAGGAAAAATTCCCCACTCATCCAACCCACAAACAAAAGACTGTACGGACCGGGTCATCATGAGATAAACCTCATAGGATGTGTGAAGGCCAAACTAGCCACGGAAAAAGTAAGCTCGCAACAAGACCTTTATGTTATAGAGAGTCTGCAAGAACCTCTACTGGGAGGACCAGCGATCAAAGCCCTCAACCTGTTGAAAGCAGTTAATAGAGTGACAAGCGAAGGGCACCAATATAAGAAAAAGTTCCCAGAACTGTTCACAGGACTAGGGAAACTGAAACATGTGTACCAGATACGTTTGGATGCAGGAGCTCAGCCCTTTTCCATTGCTACCCCTAGAAGATTGCCGTTGCCTATGAAACAGAAGGTTCAGGAAGAACTGAAACGTCTGGAGAACGAGGACATAATCCGTCCAGTCAAATCACCAACTGATTGGTGTGCCCCAATAGTCGCCGTCCAAAAAGCTAACGGTAAAGTAAGGTTATGCGTCGACTTTACCAAGCTAAACGAGAGTGTGAAACGGGAAAAATTTCCTTTACCCACCACAGACCAATTACTGGCCGAGCTCGATGGAGCCACAGTGTTTAGCAAGCTCGACTGCAACAACGGTTTCTACCAAATCGTCCTACACGAAAAATCGCGAGTTCTTTTATACCACATTTATAACACCTTATGGGAGGTACTGTTTCAAACGACTTCCATTCGGGATAAGTTCTGGGCCAGAAAACTTTCATAGGGAGATGACACACATTTTGTCCGGAATACCAGGAGTCAGCTGTGATATAGATGACGTCCTAATAAGTGGAAGAAACCAGCAGGAGCACGACCAGCGACTAAAAGCAGTACTGCAGAAAATAAAGGCTGCAGGAGCTACACTCAACGATAAATGTGTATTTTCTGTCAGAAACATAAAGTTTCTGGGTCACATTATATCAAAAGAGGGAATACAAATAGATCCCGAAAAAGTAGCAGCAATTATGGACTTTCCCAGACCTGAGAATGTGTCCGAATTACGACGCTTACTGGGCATGGCAAACCAGGTCGGAAAATTTGTTAGGAATCTAGCCGAAACCACCAAACCACTCCGAGAGCTTCTTAGGAAAGAGTCAGAATGGATCTGGGATGAGCCTCAGAAAGTAGCATTCCAGACCCTGAAGAAGCAACTGAGTTCTGCACCAGTACTGACTCATTACAATTCCAACAAGCCGACAAGGGTATCAGCAGATTCATCTAGCTATGGCCTAGGCAGTGTACTACTGCAGAAGCAAGAAAATGACTGGAGACCGGTATTTTATGCTTCACGATTTCTGACAGAAACAGAGCAGAGATATGCACAGGTTGAGAAGGAGGCACTAGCAGTCACTTGGTGTTGTGAAAAATTTGCGGACTACTTGGTCGGAATGCCAAAATTCAGTCGAAACAGACCACAAACCACTGTTGGCACTGTTGAAGTCGAAGCGACTCGACGAATTGACTCCAAGAATTCAACGTTTTCGCATAAGGTTAATGAGATTCTCCTATGAGATCATATACACAGCGGGAAAAGACCTCACAACAGCAGACGCTTTGTCCCGAGCACCTGGGAGTAGTCCCGTTATACAGGATATCCAGCAGGAGACAGAGACCGACTCATTTATCCGCTCAGTCATAGGATATATCTCGGCGAGTGATAAACGATTGGAGGATATCCGACTAAAACAAAATACTGACCAGGTCTGCAGTCAGGTAATCAAATATTATGAGATGGACCACTGGCCCGAAAGAGCAAGGCGGGACCCTGAACTAAAACAGTACTGGTTTGTCAACCAGGACCTAACAGTTTACCAGGGACTTCTAATGTACCAGAGCCGACTTGTCATTCCTAATGTACTTCAAAAAGACATACTAGAGCGTCTACATGAGGGACACCAAGGTATTGTCAAATGCCGAGCACTAGCTCGCGAAAGTGTGTGGTGGCCTAGCCTCTCTAAACAAATTGCAGACAAAGTTGGGAAATGGCGTATCTGTGAAAAAGAACGAAAATATCCACCAGAACCACTACAACCCACCAAATTACCTGCATATCCATGGCAGAAAATGGGAATGGATCTGTTCGAATTCATGGGACAGCGATATCTTCTGATTGTCGATTATTTTTCCAGGTGGATTGAAATAGCCCATGTACGGACACCCACCTCAGCCAGCGTAATAGAGCATTGCAAATCAATATTCGCTAGGCATGGGATCCCAGAGACAATCATATCTGACAACGGTCCCGAATTCAGTTCTAGTAGATTCAGGAACTTTTCAAATGTTTTTGACTTCCTGCACCTCACAAGTAGCCCCCATCATCCGCAAGGAAACGGAGAAGCTGAACGTGCAGTCCAGACAATAAAAAACTTATTGAAGAAAGCAAGTGACCCATACATAGCACTGCTAAATTATCGCAGCACTCCTCTGCAACACGGCAAGAGTCCTGCAGAGCTGTTAATGAATAGAAAACTAAGAACACGGATCCCTACCATTCCTCAAAGAAATTTATTTGATCAGCAAAACATCGAGGAACATAGAAGGGCAGACACCCGGCTCAAAGCCAGACAAAAGCAAAACTATGACAAACGTCATCGGGCTAAAGATCGTCCTGCCTTTGAAAAAGGACAACCAGTCTGGGTCAAGATACCTAAGACCAATACAGCTGTAGTAAGTAAAACTCCGTTACCAAAGTCAGTCCTAGTTAAGACAGATAAAGGACTACACCGACGCAACAAAAGTAATCTGCGCCTAAGGAACGGAGAAACCAGCTTCTCTCAGGTGGCTACCCCACAGGTAGCAAACACCTTACCATGTTCCTCTCGATATGGATATATGTATAGCTGTGATGATGACTCAACAGATCTTCCCAGTAACCAAAATAAACATCCCACTAGAGAGTTCCAGAGGTCCTGACCAAGGGAAATATACAAGAAGCGGTCGACAAGTTCGACCACCTAAAAGACTGCCCTTATGAAGAACTTTACAACCGAAAGGGGGATGTAGTGTTACTGCACCGACGATTCACCGGTAAGGGGACGAGTTACGGCCCCTGGCGATGACTCAGTTAGAATGTATTTTGACCGCCAATAAACCTTGTTATTTATCCTATACGTCTCTCCGTATTACTACTTACTTAACCCAGCCGATAACATTACACTATATAGGTAAAATAGGACAATAAAATTACAAATGAATAACACCAATCATTAAGTTATTATGAACTGTTTAATAAATAGCTATGCAAATTAGCCTTGTAAATAGATGCGTCTTAGTCTTTCGTCTCAACTGTATATATATAGTATTTCAAAAGACTATGTTTTATAATTGATTTAGATAACAGTAAGCCGTTTTGATTGTAATATAGTGTGAAAAATGAAAAAAAAATCGCATTGATTCATTTCGATATAAAAGAAGAGAATGATTTGTCAGCCATTTTTTTTGTTCATGTTACTTAGCGCAGCTGGCAACAGTCATGTTTCTGGCAACCGTCGATTGGCACATTTGATGGCGTTAATAATTCAGTGACAAGCATCAAACTCGCCATAAAGCGCTCGACACGACTGGGTAAATCTCCACGAAGGCGAACAACAACAACAACAACAACAACAACAACAACAACAACACCAAATCTGCCCGTTGAGGTGCAGTTATTTGAAGTCGTCGGTTTCGTAACTATTTATGCGCATCGAAATGTGGCCCCTTCGTTTGGCTGCAACATACGTGGCAACTTTTTGGCAAAAAAAAAAAAAAATTCACTTTTACTTAAAAAGAAAGAGAAAAGACAAAAACGAAAACAAAAAGATTGTTTTCATTTTTTTAAATTTGAAACTAAAAATATATATTGCTTTTAACTGATAGTTTAGTCTGTGAATCTAATCTTTGAATATATGCAAGCCTATTTTACATACAAAACCTTCTCAATCATAACTTATACCATGAAACGGACTGAAGAAAAACTGATTACGTTTATTTCGCGTTTTGCCTTGTGCCAGTCGTTTTAATAATAAAGCATGCTTCGAAACGTGCGTAAACCAAGCTACAAGAATTCTTGCTTCTGAAACTTGATTTAAATACTATTTTAAATCCATATATATATATATATATATATATATATATATATAGGGTGAGCCAAAAGTAGGTGGACAGTAAAAAACATTTATTTAGAGATCACTTATACGTACAATTACATTAATAAAACAATTATATTAATGAAAATTAAATGTTATTTATCAACTCAAGTGTTCAAACTGTTTTCCTTCTTGATTTACACAGCTTTGAAGTCTGCCTCTTACGCTTCGAACAAACATTTTCGCACAATTGGCTCACCCTGTATATATATATGTATATATATATATATATGGATGGTAACATTTAATGCTACTTAGGCAAAGCTCCTTTCATTCAACAACTACAAGAAACCTCTCCAACCACCGATTGCCATGGCAAATAACACCCTACCTGAGAGTCCAACGTTAAACACCCTCGGCCTCACATTCACAGGTAACATGCATTGGAACAAATACATAGTTGCCATTGCCAAAGCTGCTGCAAAGAAGGTGGGCTCTCTCTACCGTGGTTAGAAAACTTCTCACACCTGACAGTATTCTATATCTCTACAAAGCCACCACCCTCCCATGCATGAAGTATTGTTGTCACATCTGGGCTGATTTTTTGACGATATTTTGATCCTCTGCTTTATTTTTATTTCTTCTTTTAATTAATGCTCTATATACAAGATAGAGCAGTAATATAGAAAAATAAATGCTGAAAATAAAAATTGGATAATATACAATGTGTATTAATCATAAAATAATTCAAACAAAAATATATACAGATACAGTTTTAATTTTTTACGTAAAATTCATATATATATACATATATACATATATATATGTAATCTATTTTATACATATATATATATATATATATATATATATATATATATATATATATACAGGGTGACCCCCCAAAAACGGGCCCCAAATCTAATTAGGCCCCGTTTCTTAGTGTTTCGTCCGAATGAAATGAATTTTGGGGCATAACTAGTTTATTATATTCACAACATCATATCAAAACACTAGGGTCTTTGGCCTTTTTTCTCCGTTCTACAGCATGTGTTCTAGATGGACTCCTTTTAGCTCCGTGCATTTCTTGAGGCGCAAAACGAAGTTGTCCATGACGTTCTTACAGAATTAATTGGGAATGGCTCTCATCTCCTCCCTGATGGCTTCCTTGAGTTCCGTGATGGTTCTGGGTTTCCTTGCGTACATTCTGTCCTTAAGATAGCCCCAAAAGAAATAATCTGGGGGGCTTAGGTCTGGGCTATGGGGTGGCCACTCAAAATTAGTCTTCAGACTGATCACTCGGCCTCGGAAGTTCTCTTTCAGCCAATCTCAGGACAGGTTTGGGGTGTGAGAACTTGCTCCGTCTTGCTGGAACCAGAACTTGCTCATGAGCGACGGGTAGATGGTCTGGAGCTCACTCTTGAAGGTTTTGAGGACCCCCACATACTGCTCCTTGGTGACTGTCACTGCTGCGCCAGATTCTTCTATGAAGATTGGTCCGATGATGCCTCTGATCGAGATTGCAGCCCACACCGTGCAATTAGGAGAGTGCAGGGGCTTGGTGGCTACTTCATTGGGTCTGGATGACCCCCAGAAAACATTTGTCTTGGAGTTCGCCTTTCCGTCAAGATGGAAGTGGGCTTCATCTAGGGTCCAAAGGAGGTTAAGGAAACCTGGTGTCTCCTCGATCTTATCGAGCATCTTGACTGCCATCGCGCTCCTCTGCTTCTTGTCTGAGGCTGTAAGGGTCTGCAGCGTCTGTATTCTGGATGGGTAAGCCCTGATATTGTTCATCAGCACTCTCCTGCAAGTCTCACGGGAGATACCGAGGGACTGATTTCGCTTACGCACAGAGCGTTTCGGACTCTCCTGGAGAGACTCTCTCACACTTTCGACCAGCTCGACTGTCCACTTCTTGGGATGTTCCGAGTGGCTTGGACGGTTCTCACTGGCAGCGTTGAAGTTCTCCACGGTCCCATACTTCTCGAAGTGGTCCACCCAGTTCTGAATTCTGCTTTTGGATGGAGTCTTTTCACATCCGAACTGATGCATGAAACTGTCCTGGGTTTTCTTAAACGAGCCTGTCTTGTAGTAAAATTTAACACAGTGTATTCTTTGTCCCAGCTCCCACTGAGGTCTTGGTGTACTCACGGTCGTTGATTCTGCTATGTCCTGTAAAATAAGGGCAATCGGTGAATAAATAAAGGAGATATCACATAAAGTGTACACGGGTCCCGTTTTTTTTTTAGTAACTCTGTATATATATATATATATATATATATATATATATATATATATATATATATAAAAAAGGAGATTGTAGTTTGCTTGAAGCATTGCTGGTAAATGTAAGTATAAATTAGTCGTCCAAGGCTATAGCAATGCGATGTGGTTGCCGTGAGATGGAAAAGTGAAAAGAAATAAACGCAGGGAGAGAGTGAAACTCAAAACGATTTATTAATAATTTCACGAAAACTGATTAAATACCAAATAGTATTTTTTTTTTGGGTAAGTAACAGATCGGCAAAGGGTAATCTTAAATTTTCGAAAGAACAACTTTCATTATCAGAAGACAACAATAGAAGACCGAGAGGGTCGGAAAAACGGGAAGAAAAACCGGTGTCAGATCATCGTAGTACAGGGGAAAACAATTGGCAGTAGGAACGCAGAAAACGTCAAAATTCCATTAAGCAATCATATAACTAAGGTTAAAACATTATAAACATTAGTTTAGTAATATACCAATTTTTTAAAAGTTTTATTATGTTTCATTTTACATGACTCATCAATCTTTATTTATTTATTTATTTATTTTTTTTTCATTTATTCTCTTCAAATCTAAATTTAAATTTACTGTCAAAGGGAGATAACTTATTCTAAATAATATTAATAATAATATTCTAAATAATAATAATAATAATAATAATAATAATAATAAAAATAATAATAATAATAATAATAAATAATTAATAATAATATATTCAGACTTTAGGAATGAGATTGGAAACTTGAGAAGGAATTTGAGTTGTGAAGTGGATTAGGAACGCAGAAAACGTCAAAATTCCATTAAGCAATCATATAACTAAGGTTAAAACATTATAAACATTAGTTTAGTAATATACCAATTTTTTAAATTATGTTTCATTTTACATGACTCATCAATCTTTATTTATTTATTTATTTATTTATTTTTTTTTTTCATTTATTCTCTTCAAATCTAAATTTAAATTTACTGTCAAAGGGAGATAACTTATTCTAAATAATATATTCAGACTTTAGAAATGAGATTGGAAACTTGAGAAGGAATTTGAGTTGTGAAGTGGATAAAAGCCAAGGATGGGACCTTTTTTTTCTTTTTTTTTTCCCCCTTTCCTTTTTCTTTCTTTTTTTCTTCTTCTTTTTTTATTAGCAGGGGAAGGGGGGGAATAAGAAGAGATTATGGGAAGGGGGAGGATTATAAAAAAAAAAAAAAAAAAGTAAGTAAGTTGTGGGTGGGAGTGTGAGGAGGTGGGAGTGTGAGGATGTAAGAATCAGAGGATGAAGGGAGATGACAACTCGAATCTGTTATTCAAGGCAGGGCGAAATTTAGAGATTAGGATAGCTTCCGAAATTCGAAGCTGACCTATATTGCGGACAGAGTTGAGGATGCGGACACTAATGGAGCGATGTGTATTGCCACATGATATTAAGTGTTTATGGAAGGAAGAAATGTGGGTGTTTAGATGCTCTTTAAATGCTCTTTAAATGCTCTTTATATATATATTATTATTATTATTATTATTTAGAATAAGTTATCTCCCTTTGACAGTAAATTTAAATTTAGATTTGAAGAGAATAAATGAAAAAAAAATAAATAAATAAATAAATAAATAAATAAATAAATAAATAAAGATTGATGAGTCATGTAAAATGAAACATAATAAAACTTAAAAAATTGGTATATTACTAAACTAATGTTTATAATGTTTTAACCTTAGTTATATGATTGCTTAATGGAATTTTGACGTTTTCTGCGTTCCTACTGCCAATTGTTTTCCCCTGTACTACGATGATCTGACACCGGTTTTTCTTCCCGTTTTTCCGACCCTCTCGGTCTTCTATTGTTGTCTTCTGATAATGAAAGTTGTTCTTTCGAAAATTTAAGATTACCCTTTGCCGATCTGTTACTTACCAAAAAAAAAAAAATACTATTTGGTATTTAATCAGTTTTCGTGAAATTATTAATAAATCGTTTTGAGTTTCACTCTCTCCCTGCGTTTATTTCTTTTCACTTTTCCATCTCACGGCAACCACATCGCATTGCTATAGCCTTGGACGACTAATTTATATATATATATATATATATATTGAAATTTGACAAAAAACGAAAATAGTGCAATTTTAAATGATAAAATCATTTATTTCTTTATTTTTCTAAGATTTTCGATGGATACATCTTTCTGAGAAGCGAGACTTATATATTTTTATTATTCTTAATTTTGTTGGTATTAGCACCGAGGGGTCAGATCCACCGTAGAGTGATAAAATACAGCTGAGTTTTCCCTTTTATTTAATTGTTTATCAAATCTGCAAGCTAGCTTTCGTGTCTCTCATTTGAATTTCTGGACTTCAAGCGGTTTCGATCGTCGTCAGAAGTAAGCCTTTTCCGTTATATTGTTGTTGTGTTATTTTATGGCGTTTTATTATTTTCGTGTGTAGTTTTAGAAAGAAGTGTAATTCAATTTTTTTTATTAATTAATGTATTTATGTAATTTTTTCATAATTGTGAAAATTGACCACACAATCACAACGGCGCATCACCACACAGTACAGGACGCTATAGCCAGCTGTGATCAGATTAATCCGAACCGCCAGAAGCAAAATACATTAAACAGAAACAACCAAACACTAACAGAAGGAAGAGACTATTTTGCCGGTCCCGGCAAAATAACGAGCCCCTCGTTATTCTGTCGGTACAGGCAAAATAACGACTCCCTCGTTATTTTGCCGGCTTATGTTTTTTTTAACCTAACTGTTATTGCCTTGTGAAAGAAAAGGTAATGAAATAAATAAGGAACAAATATTTAATAACAATTTATTTTCATCGTCATCATCAGTTGTTATTCTGTCGGTTATTTTAATTTTTTGAATATAAAAGAAATATCTGCTTTTAATACAAAAGACATTAAAAGTAAAAATTAATTAAATGAACGAAAATATTACAGACAATTCGATTCATCAGTCGGATTTTGAAGAAATTTGCGTCGGATAAAAAATGTTTAAGAAAAAAAATAGTTTTCATTCATTGATATAAAAAATAACTCTTGTTAAGAAATCTGATTATTAAAATAATTAAAGATAAGTCCCTAAAGAAATTAAATCAGATGTACTTTTTTTTTCAACAGTATGTACGTTTATATAATTTCAGTTTTATAAACAGTCTAAACAGCAATTTTAAAACTGATTTTTCACTATCTTTTAAGATAAATGTTAGGACTATTTCTCACCATTTCACTAAATTAACCATTAAATTGAATGTTTTTCTTGCGATAAAATAACAACAGTAGTAATTGTCAATAATTTCAACTGTTACATGTAACGACGAATTTTAATGCAAAGTTTAATTGTTTTACAGACACACATTGTGAGGTAATCCGGTAGAGAGTTATATTTTAAAAAAAGTAGACATAAACGGGGTTTAAAGCGAATTATTTGTACTTAAAAAACATAATTTATCTTTTTCGTAAGTCGTAGCGAAAATCCCAGTATGAATTATTTATTTTTTTTTTTTTAAGTCAAAAGTTTTAATTATTTCTTTTTTTATCGGAAAAATGTTGAAATAAAAATAATCCAGCAGTTACATTGACTCGTGAAATCTTCACTGTAACTGTAACAGTTAGGTTAAATATACATGAACCGGCAAAATAACGATGTTATTCTGCCGGTGCCGGTCCCGGCAAAATAGCCTATTCGTTAACAGAATAGCATTTAACACCGGTACTAACATATTCAACGTTTTCCACAATTAAAAAATAATTAAAAGAATAGGTAGATAATCCTTCTGTGACGTTATACACTGTGCACGGATACAAACAAGCAATCAAGAACCACAGAGTTTTATAAGTATACTAGACCCCCAGGGGTCTAGGTGGTTGATCTAGTAAGCGACTTTTAACCTTTCGTGTTATTGCTCGTCTAGATTTATTTGAAGTGTGTTGGATTTCGACCCACTTGTTCCTATTAAAGGATGTAAGAATTTATCAGTATTTTAAATATCTCCTTCTTATTTATTACTGACTGAATTCGCTAGCTTGCTATCGCTTCGCTATTTCTCATTCACTATTTAAAATCAATGAAACGAAACTAACTGATAAGAAAAAGAAGACGAAACTAATCAATAAGAAGATAAAACTAATCGATAAACAAAAAAGACAGAATAAAATTAACTAAATTAAAAGCAGAACTCGCCAAATCAATTAAATGGAAAAAAAATGGAAAGTTTATTCTTTCAACGAAAAATCAGTCAAGTAAGCGAGATGTTAGTGTCATTTTATTATATTTCCAACCATGTAAATATTTAAACAATTTGCATACGTGATCATCATCATCATCATCATCATCATCATCATCATCATCATCATCATCATCATCATCATCATCATCATCATCACCACCACCACGGTGGTGATGATGATGACGACGACGACGACGACGATGATGATGATGATGATCACGCATGAAAAGTGTTTAAATATTTACATGGTTGGAAATATAATAAAATGACACCACCACCACCACTACCACTACCACCACCACTACCACCACCACCACCACCACCACCACCACCAGCATCATCATCATCATCAGCATCATCATCATCATCGAGATTAAGCCTCCCCTACTTTGCTCATAAAATTAAATTTGCATACGTTATTATTGTAGCAAGCCGGAAACACGTACGTTCACTTAAAAAAAAAAAATATAGAATGGGGTTTTCAAAGATTTATAAAATGATGCAGGTAATGGTTATACTTTATTATCCGAAACAAGTGCTTCAGCTAGTTTTTAAAAATTTAAATTACATTTTTATCTTTTAAACTTTTATTCACTCCAAAATAGGCATATTCCCACTGAGAAATAAGGGGCTACTGTGAATAGGGACCAGATTCATAGAGTACTTCCTAAGTGGAGAGTTCGTGCAGCAAGATGTCT
The DNA here is from genome assembly GCA_963556195.1 of Sepiola atlantica. Classification (NCBI taxonomy): domain Eukaryota; kingdom Metazoa; phylum Mollusca; class Cephalopoda; order Sepiida; family Sepiolidae; genus Sepiola; species Sepiola atlantica. Next base: position 58,534,617 of record OY744527.1, read on the forward strand.
GTTCACATTACATTTAAATTTCTACAGACCTCTACAGTAAAGGAATAGGGGTTTTATTGCCAGTCGGGTTTGTCGGGGGGTATTTGCGTTGAAGGGGCACAAGTGCAGTAAGTTCATTGGAGCACTGAGATGCAATAGTGTAGCGATGTGACAGTAGCTGGGGCTTGGTAGACAGTGCGGGACTTTTTAGGTTACAGACTCTTTTTGAATACCATGTTTATGATACAGAGATTAGTGGTTTGATGCACCAGCCCAGATGTGGCAACAATACTCCATGCATGGGCGAATGGTGGTTTTATTTTATTATTTCAATGATAAATTTAAAAGTAAATCAAAAATAGAAATATGTAGGAAGAAAACAAGAGCCCTTTTCTTTACCCCTTCCCCCATCGATAGTTATTACTAAAAAAGTGAAGATACTGACAAAGATGAAGCCCGAGGGCTCTTGATAACCGTGATAGACCCAGATGGGACTTAAAAGAGTCGTGAGTTTTATTAGCACATATTTTTCATGCTTTTGTTTATTATGTTATTTAAAGCAGTTGACAAAAATCATGTCTCTAGCAACTGTTGATGAACAGGCTTGATCGTGTCCACAATTCATTGGAGAAACACCTGATCCTAACTACAGCGCATTGCAGGACTAATTAATAATCTCCAGGCAAACACCTAAATCAATCTACTTATTGAAGTATGAACACTTGAAGTAGTAATTTATGCATGGTCTCAATGTTTTAGACATTGATTTATCTTACGCGGTCTTTTTGAACAGAATCAAATCTGGAGATAGCGTATTTGCGGACGATAAAGACCACCTTTCTTTTGTTTGAATTGAAAACAAAAGACTCGGAAAGTAAGTGATACTTGCAACATATTTCCTGTGAACATTCCAGAAAATGACTATAGATCAACACACTTTCTGTAAGAAACACCGTCACAATTATAAGTTATTTTTTAAGTCAAAAGGTTTATTATTAATACTAGCAGGAAGAGCCGACGTTGCTCGGGATTGAATGAGGATCACTACTATATACTTTTTCACTATGCTCATAACACCATATCATTTTCTTTGTTTTTACCGCCCCCTCCCCTTTTTCATCCCGTTGTCGGAAGAAGCTGAAATATTGGAAAACTCTCTGAATTAGTGTGTTAGATATATCGTTCAAATTTCATTAGAATCGGATATACGTATTTGAAGTTTAAAGGAAGTTCTGTCCCAATGGGTTACTTAGAACTGGGAGCTAGTCGATATTCAGCACATAAAGGGTAACGTAGATATTTGGGACCACTTCCATTGTCTTCGCTCGAGAATTTTATACATATGATATAAATTTCATCAAAATAGGATATATTCGAAATTTTAAAGGAGGTTCGATCTCCATAACGCTCTTAGATTAGGAAGGGCACTTAGCGATTCGGGACCACTTCCATTGTCTTCCCGATAAAATGTTATACATATAATTTAAATTCTATAAAAATAGAATGTATTTGAACTTTTATAAGAGTTATACCTTCATAGCCCTCTCTGGGATCTACTTAGAGATTGGCTTTAGGATTCAGCTACGTTTGAAAAAGTTCTGTTTTGATTGTTCTAATTAGCCGTAATTTATAATTAACTGAAAAAGTACTTCATCTCTCTCTCTCTATCTATCTATTTCTATCTATCTATCTCTATCTATCTCTTAGGTATCTATGTATTGCTCTCGACCTCTTACTCTATATTGATTCAACTGTTCTCTAATATTTCTTTATAACTCTGTGAACATGCAGAGAAAGAGTGTCCCTCTTTTATCTGCGTTGTCATCTTATTTACACAGTGTGTCGGTAAACCCCCCAACCACGTATGTAAATTAGATGGAAAAATAATAAGTCGCTTTTATATAAATACAATAAATATAAATACTACTTCTATATAATAATAATAATAATAATAATAATAATAATAATAATAATAATAATAATAATAATAATAATAATATAAACAGTGATAAAAATACTATTACTACTACTACTGATAATAATGATAAAAGTAAAGCGACCTACTAGTTTTAGTTATGCAAAATGCATATATTAACAGACATGTCACAGTTTGTGAACTTTTAAATGAAATACAAAATAGAGTAAATAGTTGCAGTGGATGTTACCCAACGAGTCACGGGTACATTATATATATATATATATATATATATATATATATATATATATATATATATATATATATATATATATATATATATATATATAAAGTAGTGGGTAGTATTAACACAGCCGTCATCCTATACTCCACTTAATACAACTATTAAACTATTTTATCGCAACCAGTTCCATCACAATTATAAAATAGATGAACAACTTCTAAGAAATATTATCAATAAGAACGTATTCCCTACTGACCCAAATAAAAAAGTAAAACTGATCATTTTCTACAATAAAGTAAAAACCACTAACCTTATTATCACAAGTAATCCCCCCCCCCCGTCCTTCGATTAGAGTTATGGATAAGACAAACCTTGTTTATGAGTTTAAATGTCCTTTGGGAGACTGTGTTTCCGACAACCAAGAAAAAAACATATACATAGGTTTGACTACCACGACTTTGTCGAGAAGATTAACGATGCATTTGTCTGATACTAGCGCCATAGCCCAACACTTAACTAACGACCAATCCTGCCCCCGATCGGAATTCAGAAAACTCTTAGTAGAAAATACCAAAATCTTAGAATATAGTACTAACAAACAAAAACTCCATATATTAGAAGCCCTATATATAAAAACAAAAAAAAACTAATTAATAGAATTAACTTTAATATCAGTAATAATATACTATAATGTCTATAATTCTAACTATAGTTTCGTACTTATTACATAATTCCCGCCAAAAACCTTCTTTAATACTAACAGATGGTCTGTACCTGATTATCCTCATTCCCCTGAAGATGGACTCGGATGTGTCTGAAAGTACTTGGGACACAAATTTAAAGTGTGGCAAATTAATCATCCCCCCGAAACTTAGATCCTGATTCGAACTACTGAAAGGATCTACCAAAGAATATCCTGACATAAGTTGTCTCTTATATTCAACAATATATATATATATATATATATATATATATATATATATATATATATATATATATATATATATATATATATATATATATATATATAATTTTATGTATCTATATGTTATTTTATGTATCCGCGTAAAATGTTATAAAGAGATATATTTTATCTATCCATTTTCAGTATTTACTTCAACCGTGCTCAATACATGAGTAGAGCTAGGTAATAAGTTATGAAAATATATTTATGGCAATTAAGCTGCACATAGACTGTCGCGTAATATCTGGTTTTAAAATCTCGGTAGGTTATACCGACGTAGTACTTCTTGTTATTCGATCTTTCTTTGGCAAATATTGTGGCTTGCTAAACAATACTTTTGGTTAGGCATTTATTGTGTAGCGAACAAAGTGTACGAGTTATGCAGTTACAGCTTTTCTCTTCATTACTAACTTTTTTTATTTCTATTTCAGTGATTGCTATTAAGGTTTGGGTTATTACGATTTGTAGTGCTTATATTTTTGTTCTTCTTAGTGTTATTTTTGCTATATTGGTCATATTAATAATAACCAATCCCCTGCATAAATTATTCAATACAAAATAACCTAAAACTGTCCTACAACTGCTGCGAAAACTTAGAAATGATAATTAAGGCACACAATAACAAAATACTAAAGGAGAACAGTAGAGAAGCAAAGAATAACAAATTGCGTAAAAAAGTGAGCAATATAGTAAAAATAACACAAAGAAGATCAAAAATATAAGAAGTACTACGTGGGTATGACCTCTCTAAAATTTAAAACCAGATATTACGACCACAACATCACATTTAAAAACAAAACAAACGCCGAATTAAAACAGCACTAGCGAACCATTATTGGAAGCTCAATGAAAGCGGACGCTCACCAATAATCGAATGGAAAATAATACGAAAGGCCAGTACATGTAGAAATTTAGACGACCCGTGTAGATTATGTCTGAATGGGAAATTTGAAATCCTAAGCTTTCCCCAAAACCTATTAAACTGTAGAAGTTAAATAGAAAACAACTGCTTACACAGAATGAAATTTACCTAAGGTTTACAATACATAATAAATAAATAAATGGACAAATAAATAAAAAACTAAACTAAATTAAAACCTAAAATAAAAACATAAGCAAGAACGTGTTAAAATAAGATCACCTATTATTTCGACACAACAAAGAAACAGGGATGCGCCACCATATAGAAAACAGAACAATAGAATAGAAAGTAAAATCAACCGAACCTTTGTTTGTGAGAAGTCCAACGATTGGATAAGAAAATAACAAAGAATCTGATTGGTTAACTAGCTAAACTAAACACCAAGTGTATATATAAAAACACCCGGCAACACAAACTCCATGCATTTTAGCCTGACGATTCCCTACGGGCATGCAACGCGGAAGCCTCTGTGTAGCTTCATTTCAATAAATATATTTTCATAACTTACTATATATATATATATATATTCCCGGGAATGAAAGATAAACATTTCTGTGTATCTAACTTGCCATAAGTGTATTTTCATACATAAAAACTACGTATATATATATATATATATATATATATATATATATATATATATATATATATATATATATATATATATAGGATTCCCCCCTCAATCATTGTGGATATTTGGAACACAGCTGCTAGGCGTAAGAGGTATTTAGTTTTAAATATTTAATTTAGTTTTATGCAAAGGGGGAAAAGGGGGATCTCTTCGTTAAAATTCAGATAGCCTCCGAGTTTAATAGACTGCCTTTTGCTGTGCGTATAGGAAAAATAAATGTTATAGTCTGTTAAAAATATTGTTTAAAAATGAATAATACATGTTTTAGGAAGTCATATCGATACATATATTGAAAACAAAATAAAACCCGGTAGCAAATTATTAAAAGAAAATTTTCAAGTTTAGACAAAATGGTTTTGTCACTTTTTCTTGTGTATTCGGTCTATTTTTCCTTTGGCTGCGGTCTTCTTTGAATTGTTCCTGCGACCGATTGAGTTCAGCTCTGGTAATGCGAAATTCCGACTAAATGCACAAGAACAATGCTTATGAAGGAAGGAAAAAAGTGACAAAAATCATCTTGTCTAAACTTGAAAATGGAGTTTTACCCCGAAATATTGTTTATAAAAATATAATTCCATCTTAACAATTTATTACAGGGTTTTATTTTGTTTTCAAAATATTAATGTTAAATTCCGCATAACCGGGTCGTTTAAAACGGTTTATAACTGCCTTCTAGATATGCCCGCTTATATAGACACAAATAGACCTTAATTCCCTTCATTTCACCGTGGTTGTTGTGTTGACTGCATGGTCCTAGGCGTTCAGACAAAAGTATTGTTACTATATCTGGACTGGTGCACCAACCACTAGTCTCTCCCTCTTGACCAGGGTACAAAAAGATTTTATAACTTAATAGGTCCAGTACTGTTTACCAAGCTCCGGCCACTGTCTCATCGTTTAAATGTTACACCCCTGTGTTTGTTTTACAAATACCTTCATGGAATGTGCTCCGATGAACTTACTTTACTTCTATCCGTAAATAAACGTAAATACCCCCGACAAACACGACTAGCATCAAAATCCCACCACTTCACTGTAGAGGTCCCCAGATGCTGGAAAACTTTCTACTCTAATAGATTCTTCTTCGGACCTCTTGGCTTTGGAATTCCCTCCCTGCTCCCCGTTTCCCCGACTGTATCAACATACATACATTTAAATGTAATGTGAACAAATATCTTGTTACTCAACTCCCGTACTTAGGATGCCACATATTAATGTGGCCCCAAATCACAGTAACCCCTTACGTCTCAGTGGCAATATGCCTCGTTTGGGGCGAATTAAAGTAAAACTAAAACGTTTGACAGTCACAACTTATTACGGAAACTTGTATTTGAGGTCTCCAAGCCTGTGAGGACACGTTCCTCAGGCAAAAGGCATATTGGGAGGTATCTTAGTTGTACTAAGTAATTTAAAATCATGTTTCAATACAAGAGAAAATTACATTTCGGGTGCAACTCAATCATTCATGATACCGTGGTACTTGTAAGCATTGGGTACACAAGAAGTGCAGTGGAATTACATGTAGGTTGGGAGAGTATTAGGAGTCATAGATTTACTTTGTGACGCGTATCAGTGTTTCTGTGAGCTGGTTTGGCCAATCAGCTCGCAGGGCGCATTGATATCATTAGTTCCCTAAGGGACTATTTGAGCTTCCTTAGGATATTCCAGACGAAGAGCAGACGCTACCCTGGAACCAGCCAGGAAGGATCATCTCAGCCTCTTTCCTGCCTCCTTGTACACTGGACGCTCACGGCGCCTGCTATCTTCGCCTGAAGATATTTGAACTTCTTTCGGACACTGTCCTAAGTTTCTTTCTACCTATACCAAAACGGTATAGGTAATCTCAAATATACGAAGAAACCCCTTTCGTTTGTTTCTTTAATTCATTTCGTGTGTTAAATTAAAATAGGGGATAACAGATCCTCAATTCTTACAAGGATAACCAGATTATGTACAAGAAGTGTAAGACAATAGAGATGGATGAGAAGTCAAATGTGGAGAAAATATATCTGGATGGTATTGAGGTTGTCGAGAAGTTTTGTTATCTTGGTGATACCATTGGAGCACAGGGTGGAGCAGGTGCTAGTGTGATTGCAAGAGTTAGAAGTGGAACGAGTAAGTTCAGGGAACTTCTGCCATTACTAACCAGCAGAGTGTTACCACTGTCGACCAAGGGAAGAGTCAATCAGGCAGGTTACACAGTGCGATGGTGTATTGAAGTGAAACCTGAAGAGTGAGGGTTGAGGTCATGCGTTGCACGCAGAGAAATGATTAAAGAATGATACGGTGGATGCGTAATGTGAGTCTTAAAGACATGCTTATTTCTGATGACCTCAGAGATTAAATCTGGACAGTATAGGGATATGTGTGCAGAAGATTGGACTTCAATGGTATGGCCACATTGAAAGAATGGGCGAGATTTCTTGGATCAGTAGATGTAGAACAGTTGATGTAGCAGGTTCGGTTCACAGTGGAAAGCGAATGAAAACATGGAGTAGTGATAAAATGGATTTGAGAGAAAGATGGATAAATAAAGACCTACCAGAAATAGGTTAGTGCGAAAGTTGATGTTTTAAAGCTGTCCAACACATGCCAACTTGTAAAACGAACGTAAACCGATGATGATGATGATGATGATGATGATGATGATGACGATGATGATGATGATGATGATGATGAGTTACTAAAATAAAAGTAGTATTAGTCGAATCTTTGTATACAATCCTGACACAATGCTTCATATAAATGAATACAAAGACGATGGATCATAAGAGTAAAATCTATTGATAAGATAGACGGAATCACATCCATAACGAATCGTTCGTCCCATGACGCCTCTCACTGGTCAGACGCCACGTTGATGACGTCACTTACCTTACCTACTAGACAGATCGTGTAATTATATTCCCCATTCTTCCGAATAGAAAAGCAACACTTAGTATTTACGAATTTCTTTTAAATTCTCATAATGACAAAGCAGAAAATGAAACTAGAGAGAGAGAGAGAGAGAGAGAGAGAGAAAGAGAGAAAAAGAGAGAGGAAGACAGATAGAAGAAGACAGAGAGAGGTCTCGCGCTCAACCCCCTTTTCTCTATCATCAGATAAGTATTTCTAATAAAGTGAAGTTTGGTGGAAAAGTTATTTCGCTGTACATAATTTACGTCATTAAGCTAATAGGGAGAGTTTTAATTACCCACTAGACACCATTCCCGAGTGTCTTCGATCTCTCTGTACAAGGGTTTATCAGGACAACCTGACATGAGGATACTTCACCTTACAAGTAAACCCTGACAAAATATTCAAAATAACATAGTATTCGAAGCTCAAATAAGATCCCCTCGACACAGCTATACATTGGCTTATATGAGAAATGGTGCCCCTCCTAGTGATGTTACCTTAAGTAACAGCACATAGCTGGATATTCCACCAGACTAGATGAATTCCTGTTCTGGAATCCGGTAGACCAAGAGATCAACAAAAAGATATACTATGACATAATCAACTGGTCAATTGGGGGAGAGTAAAATTAATGTTTCTAACTTCTTCACTAACGCAACACTTGTGAGCTAAGGGAGTCATTTATTGGAACACGCGAATACCTACGTATCCTACATAGAGATCAAGTGTTCGCCCAAGAAGGGTGATCCTTGATTTATGAGAACTTCGACTGAAGTAAAATAAATCTAATAAGTATCTTAATTTGCATATTTGTTATTTTCTTTCATAAATTCCGGCTGGCACGTCTAAAGAAGAAATGGTTTTTAGTAAAAATAAGTATAGTATCGATAACACTTTCCTTGGGCCCGAGCGCCCAAATCGATGTATTTGAGGACTTTAATATCAACCACAGAAATTGGCTCGATTTCTCGAGCTCTACAGACTTAGCTGATAATAGCACGCGTAGCTTCATAATTGCTCGTTCTCTTACACAAACTGTCATCACCTTACCCGCTCCCAGAACGTGAGGACCAGCAAGCCTTACTTATGGATCTATTCTTGACAACACTGACCAATGATTGTGTGACAGCTGCCGATAGCGCACTCGGGAATGTTGATCATCTCGTAATAATGGTTGATATCGCCATAACCCCCCTCCCCCCCGACTCCAAATAGAAGCGCCGTTACTCAAAACAACAAGATATTACCAACGTGCTGATTGGGAATCACTTAGAGATCTCATCCGAGATGCACCTCGCAGTAAAGCTTTTTTCTCTCCCTGCTGAACAGTGTGCAGAGAAGGTAACTGAATGGTTAATGGCAGGCATTGAAGCATTTATCGCCACGCGGAAATTCTATAGCAAACCTCACTCTCCCTGGTGGTTCACTTCGACCTGTTAAGCTGCTATTGCGCATATGTACCAAGCATTTTGCCGTTTAATCCGCCATAAGTCAGCTGAGGATAGGCAGAAGTTTGTAGAATCAAGAAATCACTGTAAGAGTATAGTAGCCGCAGCTAAGTATGTTGGATAATGGCCCTGTGAGGCCGGACGCATGTTGAGTGGACGTATGTGTGGAGGATCGTTTGGTTTGGCTGGCGTGATTTAGTGCGGGTGAACCCGTACAACCGAGTGCAAAATAGATTGATTAAGAATTCAAAGGTTTTAGTGAAAAGCGGGAATAGACGATAATTCTGAGAGTCAGTTCAATCTCCAGAATTCTTTTGGACTGGTATCACAGAGGCAATTTTTCAGTTATCAGAGAAGCAAGATTCGGCAAGGCATTTGTTGTATTTCTCTATGTAGTCCTAATGAAAAGTGGAATTTATTTCCATAAGAGAATACAGGCATGAGATTCCTTCTTCCCCCTCCTCGAATGGCTGAGGACTTAAGCTAGGAATTAACTACGATAAAGTAATAATTTGATCGCTCCCTCAACGTTAGTGAAACATCTCCAAGAGCGACAGAAAACTGACGCTTGAATAAAACTAATCAAAATTTAAAAGATTGTTTGCCTCCTGAATCGTGTTAAGAAGGTTTTTGTTGCAGACACAGCGGACGGCGATGTTCACGGCAGTACAGAAGCAAAGACCACTAGACGACATCAAGACGGCGCACCTCCCCGACGAAGAAGAAAAAGTTACGAGTAATTAAAGACTATGCAACAAGTATAGGTATAGTAAGATGACTAGAAATCGCATCGTGTCACACAAGTTAGGAACTTGCTATTTCTGTAAAATCTATAATGATGTCGTGAACCAACAATTCTCCTACTATCCAACCATCATTACGTCGCTTCCACGGCAATGGACAAAGCTGGATTGCTTGTCCAACGGTTTGCACTAAACTCGAAGTTGGACTTCGCAAACCCTAACCTCTCCAATTTTCTACTACAGACGGAAACCGCACTAGATGATATGATCATCACCTCTTCCCGTGTTCTGGCTATCATAAAACAAAACTCAACACCTCCGAAGCATGTGAATCAGATCATATCCCTACTATAGTAATAAAAAACTGCTATGCTGAGCTGGAATCTGTCCTCTCCAAACTCTATAACAAATGCCTTGCTTCCTTGATAGCTAGAAAATTCCCTGTGTGGTATCAGATTTCAAGAACTCAGGCTAAAAACTGACTTGTAAAATTATCGCCCAGCTTTTCGCCAAATTCTTTCAATCATTAATCAATCTTATGATAGTTAACCACCTTGAAAATGCTAAACTTTCCTCAACAATAATATGGCAATCACGCTCTACTGAGGATATCGTAATGGTCATTTTTGAACGGATATACCACACACTGGATAAATTAGGTGAAGCAAATGCGCTACGCTAGATATCTCCAAGACTTTTGACTAAGTTTGGCATGAAGGTTTCCTTAGGAAAATCAACTCATACGGTATTACTGGACGAATATATAATATAATCAAATATTTCTTTGATTAAAGAAAGGTCCATGTCGTTCCCAATAGCTGTACAGCCAAACAGCACCACATCAATGTGGGTGGGCACAGAGATCGATACTTGGACCTATATTATTTCTGAAATTCATGAACGACCTGCCTAATGCAATTGCGTCTGATATGAGTTTATTATCTAATAACATAATTCTATATTCTCTGCAAATCGAATACCCACACATTCAAGGCAATGATAGAGTCCTTGGAAAATGAGCTCCAGTTTGTAGTAGAATAGGGTCCAAAAATGAATGGTCGTATTTAATGCTACCAAAACGTGATGCAAACTGCTACTTAAATCTCTAATTATTTAAAACAAGCCATTTCTTCGAACACGTGATCTGTATAAGCCAATCAGAATCGCTGGCATCTCTCAACATCTTCTTCTTTAAATAAGAATATGAATCTAGACATAAATTGATGAAAATGAAAGTGGATGAAATCTATTTTTAGAATCGCCAAATTCTGATCATTGTTATCATCAGTTAAAATCTCGGTGAAGAAAAATGGAATGTGGAGTCGAATTGGCTTAGAAACAAATAATGCGTAGGAATTTATAAATATTCACTCACAAATAATAGACAAAGCCGAACTAGCGTTATGACCATGGAAGCAAGTGAAGAATAACATTGAAATAAAAATAAACAAAACATAAATGCTTGAAAGTATTTTATTTACCTTCTTTTTTAGGAGGTTAGACACAAGGTCAAAGTATTTTTATTTTCCCTCTTTTTTAGGAGGCTAGACACAAGGTTAGGTGTAGAAAGCCAGCGCACTAGGATTAGCGCGTTCTGGCCTACAAAAAATGCCCGAGCAGCCCCGTAGAGGCGCCTTAGGTGATTAGCAATAAACTGACCCTTTCTCAAAGAGAAGGTAAAGCTTGGGAAGATGGACCTCCTGAGACTGAACAGACTTTAACCCAAAGCCGGACAGCAACAAAGTCATTGTAGGTCTGATGTCGAGGACGACCCCCCCCCCCGACTGGTAAAAACACACCTACTCAGGCTGTGCCAGGTAAAGTATAACGGGCGAAAAGCCACCGAGAATGTTATGAAAGAAAGAAAGAAAGAAAGTAGAAAGCAAAAAGGAAAGAGAAAAATTCCACTATGTAAATAGTGATGGAACGTTAAAAGTATTAAAAGTATTAAAACTAGGTTTCAAATATTTTTTTACTACATTATTGCTTATAGGAGTGTTTTGACTTTGTCTATGATTTTGATTGGACATGTTCTTCTCTAATAACTTTCTAAAAAAATAAATATTAAAAAAATATTACCGATGTTTTGTGTTGTTTTGTAATTCTTATTTATTCCTTTTTCTTTTCTAGAATATCATCCATAGCGAACCGGAAAATAAATAGACAGACATTTATTCGTGTAAACTGTGAAATGATCAAAACTGATAAATATTTTATGAATCCATTGTTTTTGCAATTAAATATTGAATATGTTCGATGATGACCCCAAACTCGTTCGTTATTCGTTTCTTCGGTAATTGTCAATCTGACCTAGAAGGAAAGAAGAACACAGTTGCCAGACGAACGAATGGAATCAATTGTAGACAATGTAATTCGCATTCGTTTGTCATCATTCATAAATCAAAGATTAAAACCGAGTGTCACATGGCGCGGTGCATTGCTTCCCATCAGTAATTTACACACGGAAAACCCACAATGGACACCACAACAACAAAAAAAAACAATAAAAAGTGCACCCACACATGATGATACGATACACATTCACAGATCATTGCCGTCTCTTCACGTTTCTCTACTGTCGTCCGCGGCTTCCCATGTAGCTTTTTAGACCAGCTGCAGATCTGCATGACCTGTACAACAGATGGCAGACACACACTATTTTCAAATGAATTTTTGGTTGAGAGATAAGACATCTTACATGATTGTATTATAGTGACAAACGTTGTATATGACATCTTACATGATTGTATTATAGTGACAAACGTTGTATATGACATCTTACATGATTGTATTATAGTGACAAACGTTGTATATGACATCTTACATGATTGTATTATAGTGACAAACGTTGTATATGACATCTTACATGATTGTATTATAGTGACACACGTTGTATATGACATCTTACATGATTGTATTATAGTGACAAACGTTGTATATGACATCTTACATGATTGTATTATAGTGACACACGTTGTATATGACATCTTACATGATTGTATTATAGTGACAAACGTTGTATATGACATCTTACATGATTGTATTATAGTGACACACGTTGTATATGACATCTTACATGATTGTATTATAGTGACAAACGTTGTATATGACATCTTACATGATTGTATTATAGTGACAAACGTTGTATATGACATCTTACATGATTGTATTATAGTGACACACGTTGTATATGACATCTTACATGATTGTATTATAGTGACAAACGTTGTATATGACATCTTACATGATTGTATTATAGTGACACACGTTGTATATGACATCTTACATGATTGTATTATAGTGACAAACGTTGTATATGACATCTTACATGATTGTATTATAGTGACACACGTTGTATATGACATCTTACATGATTGTATTATAGTGACACACGTTGTATATGACATCTTACATGATTGTATTATAGTGACACACGTTGTATATGACATCTTACATGATTGTATTATAGTGACACACGTTGTATATGACATCTTACATGATTGTATTATAGTGACAAACGTTGTATATGACATCTTACATGATTGTATTATAGTGACAAACGTTGTATATGACATCTTACATGATTGTATTATAGTGACACACGTTGTATATGACATCTTACATGATTGTATTATAGTGACAAACGTTGTATATGACATCTTACATGATTGTATTATAGTGACACACGTTGTATATGACATCTTACATGATTGTATTATAGTGACAAACGTTGTATATGACATCTTACATGATTGTATTATAGTGACACACGTTGTATATGACATCTTACATGATTGTATTATAGTGACAAACGTTGTATATGACATCTTACATGATTGTATTATAGTGACACACGTTGTATATGACATCTTACATGATTGTATTATAGTGACACACGTTGTATATGACATCTTACATGATTGTATTATAGTGACAAACGTTGTATATGACATCTTACATGATTGTATTATAGTGACACACGTTGTATATGACATCTTACATGATTGTATTATAGTGACAAACGTTGTATATGACATCTTACATGATTGTATTATAGTGACACACGTTGTATATGACATCTTACATGATTGTATTATAGTGACACACGTTGTATATGACATCTTACATGATTGTATTATAGTGACAAACGTTGTATATGACATCTTACATGATTGTATTATAGTGACACACGTTGTATATGACATCTTACATGATTGTATTATAGTGACACACGTTG
>OY744527.1:58553597-58563597 GCA_963556195.1 Sepiola atlantica
ATAAAAACGCGAACATACATTTTGAGCAACCTAATATATATATATATATATATATATATATATATATATATATATATATATATATATATATACAGGGTGAGCCAAAAGTAGGTGGACAGTAAAAATATTTTTTGTCGAAGTGTAAGAGGCAGACTTCAAAGCTGTGTAAATCAAGAAGGAAAATGTTTTTTACTGTCCACCTACTTTTGGCTCACCCTGTATATATATATATATATATACATGGACGGCGGGACAGCGGCACCGAGGAGGCAAGGGGGCTCAAGCCCCCCTCACCACACACTTTTTGACTTGCCCCTCCCCCACTTTAGGTCATCAATAATGAAGTTATATATGCATGTGTTTAACCGGGCCCCCCACTTTTTAGGAGAGCCTCCTCCACTTTTATAACTGTCCCGCCGGTCCTGATATATATATATATATATATATATATATATATATATATATATATATATATATATATATATATATATATATATATATATATATATATGTGTGTGTATGTATATGTATATACATATCTACATGAAGCAAACATAGACACGAAACAATTCCCATATATACAGGGTGCCCCGAAAAAATGTATGCACTTTTTGCATCGTTATAACTCGTTCAATTTACTGATTTTGACTTGAAAACAAAATTGATAGAAGAGTAGAAGAATGAGAATAGAATAGACATTAAAAAATAATGACAGTAAAATTATTAAAGGTTTCAGGTCCATTGCTTCACGAACGGTTGGGAACGAGTGGGGATTTCATGAACATTCTTAAATTACCCAAGCAGCATTTACCTTTATTAAGAGTTAATGTTTTATTTTGTTTGTTTTTACTTTCAGAATCTTAACATATATATTCTTACACACACGGTTCTTGGCCTTTTGGCTAAGATCAAAGTGTAGTATCTGTTCCGATGGATACTGCACTCCATTGACTGGTATCGTCTTGGCCTTCGGGGCTTGATTTACGCCGGTCTATGGGACGGTCCTGTGCAGTTCTAGGATGTCAACCCTCCCATGCTTTGCCTCCCCTCTTTGGGGTGGAGTAAGTTTATTGCTTACTGCCTAAGGCGCCCCTACCGGGGAATGCCGACGAGGATGCCCAGGCAATTTTTAATGGCCACATTGCTCACCTTCTTGGGCGCTGGCTTTTCAAGCCCCACTTTCCCGACCCGACCTTGGGTCACATCTTACCTGTGAGAGTAAGATAAACTGGCCTTGTGCCTAACCTCCTAAAGAGGAGGTAAATAAATACTCTTCTATCAATCTTATTTGCAAATCAAAATAAAAAAATTGAACGAGTTATAACGATTCAAAGGGTGTATACATTATTTTGAGACACCCTCTCTCTCTCTTTCTCTTTCTCTCTCTCTCTCTCTCTCTCTCTCTCTCTCTCTCTCTCTATATATATATATATATATATATATATATATATATATATATATATAAACTGCTAAACAGTAATATAATTTTACTGTTTTCTTCCTATGTTCTCTTTAGGGGTATGGAAAGAAAAAGTATTTATTCGTATATTTCTTGTTCGAACTATTTGATGATTTAATAATATTTTACTTTTTCCAATTTTTATTCTCATCACTCATCATTTCCTTATATATATATATATATATATATATATATATATATATATATATATATATATATATATATATATATATATATATATATAAGGTGTCCCCAAAAGATGTACTCACTGTGGACAGACGATTACTAAAGTATTGTGTTTTTTTTCATTTTAGACGCAACCAACCTTCTACAATGGCAAGAATCCAAAAGTGTCTACATTTGTTTGGGACACCCTGTATATACCATATTACCTCGGATGTACTCAGCATTGATTAGGTAGAAAGGTAGTTTAAATATAGTGACATTGCCTAAAATAAAATTTGCTGAATATTTTTAGCTGTGTCCTATTTTTTTGCTATACATTTTTCTCCCATAAATGTTTCTTTACTTTCTTAGCTAAACATTTTGTAGTTAGGTAACGTTCGAAAAAATGAATCGCAACCGGCTTTTGTTTACATATACAAAGAAACCTGTATTAATATTGCTATTTCGTCGAGTTTGGACGAATTACCTCCCTTTCATGTAGCGCATTAGTAGTAACAGAGATACGGTTGTGCTAACTAACTAAGGGAGGGTTAAGCAGGTTTGTTATTTACTCCATTGATATTTGGATATGAATCATTATCAGTGATTTCTCACTATCGAAAACAAGTGGTGTTGTCTGGAGTCTTAGTGATAACAAGTCTCCCCAGATCTTTACTCTCCAGTTCTTTCGATAACAATCGGAAAAAAATGTTTAGTTATCGTAATAGCCGTTTACGGTTGATTTATTGCTAATAACGATCGTTGGCCTTCTCTGGATTTATGTGCCAATAAGCCTCCTCAAGATACCAGTACTCTCCACACCTTTCCAATAGAAACCTGGATGGTGCTTTCCCTCCTCAACCTTTCCATCCTCCTTGGCCTTTCACGACCATTTGTGCGGTAGCAAACTAGTCTGGTGCCACCATTTTATTTGGAAAGGGATAGATTAAGGGTACTTTGACTAGTGAATTTTTCTTTTTTCCCTTAGACCATGTTTTTTTTGTTAATACAAAAATGTATTTTGTTTAAGTTTCTTTCAAATAGCATTTATTCCGGTTTGGAAGTTTTTTTTTTTTAATAAGGAACTATTTTTCTCTCACCAGTTTCGTATTTTCAGCTGCTTAGGTTCTTAATAAAAAACAAACAAACTCTCATTTCAAATCGTTCTGTGAAGAGTCTTTTAAATGCTTACATACTTAATAAAAAACAAACTCTCATTTCAGATCGTTCTGTGGAGAGTCTTTTAAATGCTTACGTACTTAATAAAAAACAAACAAACTCTCATTTCAGATCGTTCTGTGGAGAGTCTTTTAAATGCTTACGTACTTAATATAAAACAAACAAACTCCCATTTCAGATCGTTCTGTGGAGAGTCTTTTAAATGCTCACGTACTTAATAAAAAACAAAGACTGAGGCACAATTTTCCCAACACCGATTGTAAATGTTCCCCTCTTTTTATTGAAGATCTTCAGTTTGGGAGAAGATTCTATCAGATTTTCACGCCATTAATAATAACAAACGCTGAAGCATAATTTTCGCTACACCGGTTGTAAACTATATGGAGGCGCATTCATGTAACAATCTTTCCCTCTTTTTTAAGAGTAAAACACTTTTTAAAAAAAATTTGTGTCCCGTACTTAAACTATTGTTAGAAAAATTGAATACAGTCGATTTTAACAGCAACAACATATTTTCAGTGAGTGGGCCCAGGTTTTCTTTCCCCGGAATGGATGATTTAGACAGTGCTCTGGAGGTCTTTTTAGTTTCTATTTTTGTCATCGTGCTTAAAATATTGCAAGAAAGTTGCTCTGGTATCAAAACGGCACTGAATTTCTGCTGACAAAAACGTAAAATCACGTGATATTATTTTATTCAGTGTTAAAGGAAAAATGGCTTCTGAGTGTTTTCTGGCGGGGAAAAAGCATATCTTCTCATGAAATTAACCGTACGCTCTTTGATAATTCAAAATAAAAAATAAAACAGCAAAAAACAGGAAAACAACAATATTTAATATTTTATTTTGACATTTTTTTTTATTTGATTGATCTGAAAAGTTTGTGCGCCTTTTTTTTTATCCGTGTGTTCTTTTTTATCTGTGTGCTTTTTTTATTCGGCGGTTTTTTTTAATCCATGCGCTTTTTTTTTTATCCGTGTGCTTGTCTATTCGTGCGCATTTTTTTATCCGTGTGTTTTTTTTTTATCTGTGCGCTATTTTTATCCGTGTGCTTTTCTTTTATTCGTGTGCTTTTTTTTTATATCCGTGCTTCTTTTTTTTTATCCGTGCACTTTTTTAAAAATCCGTGTGCTTTTTTATCCGTGTGCTTTTTTTTTTATCCGTGCTCTTTTTTATCCGTGTGTTTTTTTATCCGTGTGCTTTTTTTTTTAAATCCGTGCGCATTTTTTTTTATTCGTGCGCTTTTTTTTTATTTGTGTGCATTTTTTTTATTCGTGCACTTTTTTTTTTTATCCGTGTGCATTTTTTTAATTCATGCACTTTTTTTATTCGTGCGCTTTTTTTTTATCCGTGTGCTTTTTTTCATCCGTGTGCTTTTTTATTCGTGCGCTCTTTGAAGAATCTCCCTCCACACACAGACTAATTAAAAAAAAGAAACACACCCTTACCTTACCCTAAACTAGGTTTTGGATTTAGTTCGGCAAAAGTCGGTTTAGTTTGTTTCGTATTGTGTAGAAGCACAAAGTTATATTTAAGTAAAAACAATTTTTGTAATTGGTCGTTGTTCGTTGAAAAACGGTTATTTTAATATTCAAAATAAATAAATAAAAGTTATATTTAATTTAAGATATTTTTTAAATTGTTCGTTACAAAATAAATTAAGTAAAATTATATTTAACTGAAGACATTTTGTAGTTGTTTGTTGAAAGAAAGATTTTTTCTTTTTAATTATTTTTTTTATTTATGAAATGTATTGTCTGTTTGTATTTTCTTTGAAAGATCATTCGTAGACATAGTTTATCTATCTTATTGGTGAATGCCCACCATTCACTAATAAGAGCGATCGTCAACACAAGTAAACGTCAACTGACTTCCTCTGAGGAATCAGTGCTTAACAAAGGTCTCAACTTCGCCACAACCATCAAGCAGATTCCATACTTAGACATGATAACTCCAATAGAAGCGGCAGCCTTGGGTAAAGCCAAGGCACTAGATGAGCTAAGGTGGAAGGTGAGACAAGCACTCGAGAATTCAAAGCCTCTAAAACCTAATGTCTCAAAGGAAGAAGTATTGGCTATCAAGTCACGACGCAGTGATGATGATATCATAATATTACCAGCAGACAAAGGTAATGCTAGTCTTAATGGATAGACCAGATATTCCAAGAAATTGACAGATCTAATAGGATCTGATGGCTACTGTAACGTAAAAAAGAATCTGACTTTGAAAACAGAAAGGAAGCTGTCACAGATCCTCAGTAAGAACAATGACCTAATACCACCTGCAAAATACAGAAATCTAGTTCAGCATTACAGCAAGCTACCACACCTATTCGGCCTTCCTAAGATTAACAAAGATGGTATCCCATTAAGGGCTCATTGTCAGCGCCCGAGGTTCAGCATGCCATCCATTAAGCCGATTCCTGGCAGGTATAATCAGTCCACTCACAGGCAAATCTCCATAAAGAATTCAGGTCACTTTGTGGAAAAAATCGCCAATGCTCCCATTAGTTTAAATAACTAATCGTGTTCGCTGTATTTGATTTTTTTACTGTTTTAGTTTAAGTTCACCGTTTCTCCGATTTGAACAACTTCCAATATTATCATTTTTTAACGACCTTAAGTGTGTTTAGGATTTCGGATTTACCTTTTCCGCCGTAAAGCTTTCATTTACAAACTGTTTCTATTATCAATGTCTAACCACCCAATAAATATGACTGGGGCTCCATCGGTTTACGGGTGAGCATTCATTTCTGACGCGGCACCTAGCAAAAATATGCGACCGGAGGGAGCATATACTTGCTAGTCCATATAATGTAAATAAAGGAATCGTCCGCTGCCTACAACATCGAGCACAGACAATATGTAGTAACAGCGATACATATCAAGAAGAGATGGACAGCTTGAGAGAAATCCTCCACCAAAACAACTCTCCAGAGAGAATGACATCAGCTCCAAAAAATCTAGACCAAACATCAAAGGACATCGCCCGAAAACTCACAACAGTTTGTATACAATATATGAAGGGCTTGTCGGAAAAAAAATCTAAAGAATGTGTAATTCATATGACATAAGGACAGTATTCAGGAGCGACTGAACTTTCCGAAAGCATCTTGTGAGAGCCTAATCTCCTACGGAAAAAAATGTATGACTAAGAACTGTGTGTATGCGATCCCATGTAAGTGTGGGAAAATATACAAAGGTGAGATATGTCGCCCACTAGAAGTAAGGCTAGAAGAACATGGGAAAACCGTAATACGTGGAGATATCATAAAGTCGGGTATGGCTGACCATATATGGAGGGAAAAGGGAAACCATCTACCCTTATGGGATGAAGTAAAAATTATAGATAGAGAAGAACCGTGGAGAGTAAGACGACTCAAAAAAGCAGCGCATATGTTGTGCATCAATGACTTACTAAGCAGACCTAGTATAGAATTTAATACAATATGGGAACCATTAATTATAAATAATAGATATGGTTATTATATATATATATATATATATATATATATATATATATATAGTCTAAAGAAGCTTTGAGTTATTTTAAACAAAAAGACATAAAAAAAAGGAAAATGCAGTTTAAATTCCCAGAGAAACTAACTAAATCCAAAATAGTGTAGACTTAACATTTGTTGGAAAATTCATAAATAAATAATATATAATAGTAAGTAAATAAAATAAAAAGGGGGATTAAGTATCTAACAGTGAAACAAAAGCAGGAGACCTTAACGTAAGCATCTAATATTAACACGGGGATCTTCAGCTGTTTACCATGTAACTGTTATATATATATATATATATATATACAGTGATATGTAGTAATAAAAGTACTGATATATAGTGATAAGTAGTAAGACTACACATTAAACACCAGAATAGGTTTAAGGCTCCCAAAATTCATACTAGAATTGTCCGCAAGAACCCGTGGCGCAGTGGATATGGTACTAAGTAAAATTCAGTTCTAAGTGATGGTCATCTGAAAGGCGATACGAAGAATTGCGAATTAATGAAGACTTTCTCAGTCATGGCTGACGGAACGAGAGCATGCTACCCCGTGGATTAAATAAAGGGTTCCGTTCGAAATTCCGTCGAGATTCCCGAGTTCGACCGAAATATTCCCGAGTTCAAAAAGATACACCTGAAGAAGGCCGGAGGTTACAGCGGTCGAAATGTTGTGATGATAACACTCAAGATGAGAACAGTAGTCCGAATAATCAAAATTATAAAAATTGTCAATCGTCATCTAAAAAATTCAGAAACATAAAATTATTATATTTTTTTTTAGTTGACAAAATAATAAAATATAGCAAATTGAATTGTACACGCGAAACGCTGAAAAAGCATGTCGTCAGATTTTAACTCGTCTAAATTGTCGATTGTAAGATTATAGTATAAAGAATTGATTGCATGGAGACTATTGGGGGCTTTCAGGTGAGATTTTATTTACAACATCTGAGCTTACTGGAAATGTGTTATAAAAGTAAAAAAAATGAAAAAAGAAAAATAATGAAACAATTTTCTTTTCAAATTTATTATAAAAAAAAATTTTTTTTTTTAAAAACGGAATTCAGCATTTTTATCCGACATAATGTTACTGTATTTACGTAGATGTCCACGGAGGATATATAAGTAAATAAATAAGTCGAAAATCTAGTTACCCCCCCCCCCCCAAATGGGCACTCTCGATTGAAACAACAGAAAAGGGTCTCAGTCTAGGAGGATTTCTCTCGTCTGGCTTCGGACAGAACAGATACTACACTTTGAATTATTTATTTGCAAAAAAAAAAGAAAAAAGTTAAATTTGGTATAAGACCATAGAAAATGTGAGCAGTGTAAGGGGAGGGGGTCATTGGTCTATCATATTCTTAACAAAACGCATTTTGCACTGTTCCTGTCATCCTTCCATCATTTGTCCATCACTTTTACTTCAACAGTCGCCACAATACCACATTTACTTCATGGGCTTCTTTACCTAAAATATCCCCAATAAGTAAAAATAAATTTTATTCACAAAAGATATCCACAATTCTCGAAAGCGACATAGTCTCATAAAAACCATAAATAAAGTATAACTAATGTATATCAGTGACGTTTATCTCATAAACACTAACAAAGAAGGGGAAAAATTCCCACCATAAAATTAGCACGTCATAAAAATTCATATTCAATAAACATCGAATGTAATTTTTTATGATTAAACTCCTATTTCATGCAAATAAAGTATTCTATTTCTTTTTTTTTTACAATGGTCATTATTAAGTTTCATGAGTCAAACTCAACAAAGATCGAGGAAAATCGATAACCGACAAGATTATAAAAAAAAATGGAGGATAAAAATGACGTCATCAATTGTTCAGCCTGTTGAATGTATATAAAAAAATCAATGTTTTACTGAATATATTTTTCATACGTAAAAATATTGTCCAAAATGTAGGAAAATCTGATGATATAAAATATATCACCATAAAAGTGACTAATTATCTACGGTGAAATATAAAACTTGTAAAAAAATAGACCCATTAAAGAAACAAAAATTAAAAAAAATAAAAATTAAAAAAAAAACTCGCGTCCAGGTTGTAAATTGAAAACGAGTTTCTCTCTCTCTCTCTCTCTCTCTCTCTGCCCCATTCATGCATTGATTTATCAACTGCCTTTCTCCTTGGAAAGCGCGGCGCCAGCCATTCACCGAGCAACGTCAGAGACACACGACGATGACGATGACGATGACGAAGATACACGGTTTTACTACTTGCTAGCGAAAAACCATTAATGTGCGTTGTATTTATTAAGGACGCTGCAACCTACAGGTTGGAGATTACCTTCCCCCACCCTAACTCTTATCTTTCCGTGGTTGAGTCCGCCGGCAAACTCTTTTCGTAGTAGTTGTTGCTGTTCCTCGATGCCCAGGGAGAACAATGGACAAAAAAAAAAAAAAAAAAAAAAAAATGAAGAAAAAAAAATGGGGAATGAAATGTAACGTTGTAAATCGTAGATTTTAAGAATAGATGACCACGCCCTTATTTTGAAAACGCCACGCCCCAAAACAAAAGTGAAAGTAAATTTCTGCAAGTGCGTTCGCGTTGGAATATTATTTCCATTATTATCTTATATATTATTATCATATATATATATATATATATATATATATATATATATATATATATATATATATATATATATATATATATATATATTTCCATGCGGAAATTCAGCATAGACGCTTCTGTGTAGCTTACTTGCCATGGATATAATTTATACTATATATATATATATATATGCTTAATTCTCGCATGGAAAACATAGTTTAGCCTGATGATTTCCCGCTGGAATGAAACATGGACGCTTTTGTGTAGCTTACTTGCCATATATATAATTCATACTAATACTATGCTCTACTTAAACCACTGTTGAAGTAAATACTAAAAAAATATATTCACAATATATATTTATCACTTAATAATATATGTGTATATAAATGAAATAGTAATAAATTATATATATATATATATATATTTTTTAGTAATTTAAAACCAACCAAACAATGTGTGTTTTTCTTTTTAAATAAATTATTCATTCATTTTTTATTTGATTGAAAAAAAAAACATACACATTTTTTGTTTAGTTTCCAAACATATCTTACGAATCAATGTTTCATAAAGTATCACTGTATATATATATAAAAAGAAGTGAGGCTATCAACATTTATAAGTTAAAATTTTTTTTTTTAATTGTTTGCTATTTTATTATTTCCTATATTTTTCAAATGACACCTGTTTCGTCGTTTACAAATCATCAGCGTAGCTGATATATATGGCAAGAAATCTTTGTGTTTTATTCTCGAAAGAATTCGTCAAGCTAAATTCCTATATATATATATATATATATATATATATATATATATATATATATATATATATATATATATGAGAGAGAAAGACAGACAGACAGACAGACAAACAGATAGAGACAGGGAGAGATAGGTTATGTTTAAATATAAATTAATTCCATAATTACATCCATTACAATGCATTTTAGTCTTTTTGTAAACAAGATATTTAAAGATATTTCACTTTTTTACATTTCCGATTTTTTAGTATTATTTTCTATCGAGAGCTTCTTTAAATTTTTCTATTTGCACAGTCCGTATCTTATCTCTTTGTGAAAGTGGTCACTGAGTTTCGACTATGGGTATAATT
>OY744527.1:58566097-58743597 GCA_963556195.1 Sepiola atlantica
CAATCTAGCCCCGTGGATTAAATAATTGGTTTAGTTCGAAGTTTTAAGTTCGACGTACAGATTCCCTAGTTCAATATGATGCGCCTGAAGAAGGTTGGAAGATGCATCGGCCGAAACGTTGTGAAAATAACACCAAAGATGAGAATAGTAGTGCGAATAATCCGAATAATACAAATTATCAATCCGCATCTCAAAAAAATCAAAAAGCATAATATTTAATTTAATTAAAATTGAATAAAAATAAAGATATTAAGGTTTAATTGGACACCCTGCTGTGTTTGTCCGTACACCGTTCTAACCCTAAGCATAAGCCTTACCCTAATTCTGCTGTGTTTGTCCGTTTATGTGCAGTAAAATCGTAGCTAAAAATGAAACAAGGCGCTGCTACGTTTGGAACCGACAGGTGGGCAAGTTAGCTAGTTTTTGTTACCGACACATATTAGCAGTGCATAAGAATTAATGACGGTTCAAGGACAAACAATACAATTAGCTGAGGTCAAAAAGGGTACGGTGACAGCAAGGGTAGATAAAAAGTGTCAGAACTGAGGTGTAAACAAGAGACAGAAAGTGACGTCATATGGTTAGGTAGAAGGCTGGTTTTGTGTAAGAGAAGAACAGATCCCAGAGAAGTCATCTACGGGACAAATGTATAAAAATATACTACGAATATTCATAGTTAATTTCTCTCTCTTTTTCTTTCTCTCTCGCTACCTGAATCAAACAATGAATAACTACACTTCAAAATAACTAACTCAACGTTTTAATAAATCCGAAGGAACACGTCTTCGTTTTCTTGATTTCTTCGTTTTCTGAAAGGAGAAAATATCTCTGACGTCGGTCGTCATCACAACGGGATGAGCAACCACCAACAACGATAACACGATCAAGATCCTTCTTAGACGATCGTAATGGCCAACATCGACAGCCAAGAAGAGAACAAATCGAAACTAAAAAAACAAAAAACAATTAAAGACACAATCGATAATATAACGCTTTGTAATTTATGAAACTATTTACTTTCAAGAGTTTATTTTTCACACAAAACTGCGTACATTACGTAGAAATTTACGATAAATAACAATGTAATTTATTTCCGTATCTTAGGTTTAGAAACATTATTAAGTATTATACTCAAGTCGTATTATACACTTGAAAAATACGTTATATTTCTGCGTAAATACGTATTTTTGTGTGAAAAATTAAACTGTGCTACTTGAGTAGGCGGTCTACCTGTGTGTATTTACTTCAGGTGTGGTCTACCTGTTATGTGCAGAGGTTCGTTCGAATGTATAGCCTTGTTAATGCACATGAAATAAGGGAGTATAAAAAGCAGATATAAATAATATAAAGGTTATATATATATATATATATATATATATATATATATATATATATATATATATATATATATATATATATATATATAACGGCCCCAATTTTTGAAATGTTAAATTTCTTTTCTTCTTCTTCTCTTTCTTTATCCCTCCATTTCATTCTCTCCAAATATGATCTGGGGTTAAGATCGGATTCTAACTCTGCCTGATGAGATCTCAGTTTATAGTAACTGTTGATCGGTAACATCGACATGCCAGTGTCGCAGATTTTGTACATGTCTGTGTAAATACAATTATCATATATAAAGCTCTATTTTGATATTGAGCACTTTTTATAAACCCGGTTAAAATTCTCTGGATTACCACCCTGTGGATATTTTTTACCTGGGTTATTACCATTATATATATATATATATATATAAATATATATATATATATATATATATATATATATATATATATATATAGAGAGAGAGAGAGAGAGAGATAGATAGATAGATAGATAGATAGATAGATAGATAGATAGATAGATAGATAGATAGATAGATAGATAGGTCTGTAGGTAATAATACTTAATATTTACTTAACATATTATTATAGCCCCCTTTACAAAGATTTGCGCACTCTGACAGAATTTAATAATGAGCGGTTATACTTCGGCTTAAATGCGATATTCCAACTCCTTTGTTGTTGTCGTTGAATCCTGTCCCTCTGTTCATTGTATCGCCCGCTGACTTGGCGTTTATAGAGTTACATCTCTCCTAATTTCCATGCTTGTAGATGGCGGTCGAACCGAAAGATAAGCGACTACGAGTCAGTGACGACTTGGAAACTGGGTTCGAGCCCACCGACCGACATGAATTAACATCCTACACTGAAGATTGCGTAAGCATGAAACATCGATGTCTGTAGGTAATAATAATTAATATATACCTAAAAAATATCATACATATATATATATATAACATAGTTCACCCAAACAAGGCAGGCCGCTACTGTAGACGTAATGGGCTACTGAGAAAAAGGGTGAAAGTTTGGGGGGAGGGGTCAACCTAAATTGGGAGCTGTGCAGCGAGATGTTTGTTTATATTAGTTTTAAATTTCTGCATGTCAGTACCGTCAGGAAAACAGAGACTTCCAGCAGCACGAGGAAAGAAGCTTTTGGAGTAGAAAGCTCTTCGACATCTGGGGACTTCCACAGTGAATGGATGGGATTTGGAAGATTGTCGGATTGATATATATATATATATATATATATATATATATATGCATGTATCTCTCTCTCTCTCTCTCTCTCTCTCTCTCTCTCTCTCTATATATATATATATATATATATATATATATATATATATATATATATATATATATATGCAAACATTGTTAAAATACAGCATTCGTCCGTTTATTATACCTTTTTATTTTAAAATTTTTTTCTAATGGTCTTATTTGCATTAAAATTTAAAAAATGAATGTGCCATAGGTTTCACAAATGTTTTCGATTCTTTGTCATTTGCTTTTTACACATGAGGATGATTCGATGAAGAATCGAAAACGTTCATGAAACCTATGGAACATTTATTATTTTTTAAATTTTATTTTAATGCAAAAACGACCATCAGAAAAATTTTAAAAATAAAAAAGGTATAATTAAACAGACAAATTCTGTTATTTTTAACAATGTTTGCATAAATTAAAAATGCTGCCTAAATACGCACACACACACACACAATATATATATATATATATATATATATATATATATATATATATATATATATATATATATATACATACATATATATATATATATATATATATATATATATATATCAGATTAAAAAAACAGCTCCAGTTTTTCAATCTGATTGCATAATTTTCACTTGTCAATGCTTTTCATGTAGCCTTAACGGATTTATTAAGCTGCCACGACCAGCGTATATTGATTTACTCCTCTCCAGGAGTTAAGCACAAGGCCAGTTTTTATCTTACTCCCACAAGTAAGATGTGACCCAAGATCGGGTCGGGAAAGTGGGGTTTAAAAATTGCCTCGCAGCCCCGTCGGCATTCCCCGGTAGGGGCGCCTCAGGCAGTAAGCAATAAACTTACTCCTCCCCAAAGAGGGGAGGCGAAGCCTGGGAGGATGGACCTCCTAGAACTGCACACGACAGACCCATAGACCGGCGTAAATAAAGCCCCGAAGGCCAAGACAATACCAGTCTATGGGGTGCAGTATCCATCGGAACAGATGCTACACTTTGATCTTAGCCAAAAGGCCAACATACCAGCGTGTATGCTACTCTCGAACTAAAAACCACACTCCATTGCCATCGGGAGATTTCGTGATCTCTGATCCACCTGGCTGATCGGGAGACTTCGACAATGAAAAAGAAGGAAAAAAGAAAAATGTGTCTGTAATCATTGAAGAAGACATGTTTATGTCGAAATATTTGATTTAAATATAAAACAAATAAATGTTTTATTTATTGAAAAATATCTCGCATCACTTATCTGGCTACACGCACACACACACACACACACACACACACACACACACACACACACACACACACACACACACACACATATGTGTATGAAACGTGTATGCACATATGTAGGCAAAATGTTTTTATAAATTAAAAAATATGCTTAAATACAGCTGTACTTGAGCACTAGCTTTTAAACACTGTTTCTTCATGGGATTAATACCTATGAACTAACAACCATATAAACGCTAATATATATATATATATATATATATATATATATATATATATATATATATATATATATATATATATATATATATATATATATTAAAAATTTACTTGTAAATAAGCTAGGAAAACGTTCTGGGCTAAAATAAAGTTTGGTGATTATGTTTGGGTGCGGTGCATGTGATCATTGTGCCTGATTATACTAGGGCGTATGTGTGACAATGGCATGTAAGAGTGAAAACCTTAATAGTAGTCAGACGTGTTTAACATAATGTATGACCAAATAGAAGAAGGGAGAAAGGGATGCTAAAATGTTATTTGAAGAGCGACACCATGGGTCAATGGGTGAATAGGTGAAGCCATGCACCACATCGAGTGATGTTTTTGAAGTTATTAAGTAACGCGGGAATAAGCTTCGACTTTGACTCATGCTAGTTTCATTTCTAGATTTTTTCGCCGTTTATAATTTTGAAGAAATGTCATGAGCTCGTGAAACACGCAACTTTATATTTAAGCGGAGACATATCTGATTGTGTTAAAATATCAGTATTTTTGTATATATTGTTAAACACTTTTTTTTGACGTAGCATGGTAAAAATTCGGTTGCTAAAAATGTATAATTTTTCATGATGCTTAAAATATATAAGTTTTCATGATGCTAAAACTATATCATGTTTCATGATGCTAAAACTATATGATTTTTCATGATGCTAAAAATATATAATTTTTCAGGATGCTAAAACTATATAATTTTTCATGATGCTAAAAATATATAATTTTTCAGGATGCTAAAACTATATGATTTTTCATGATGCTAAAAATATATAATTTTTCAGGATGCTAAAAATATATAAGTTTTCATGATGCTAAAAATATATAAGTTTTCATGATGCTAAAAATATATAATTTTTCATGATGCTAAAAATATATAATTTTTCATGATGCTAAAACTATATAATTTTTCATGATGCTAAAAATATATAAGTTTTCATGATGCTAAAAATATATCATTTTTCGTGATGCTAAAAATATATAATTTTTCATGATGCTAAAAATATATCATTTTTCATGATGCTAAAAATATATCATTTTTCATGATGCTAAAAATATATCATTTTTCATGATGCTAAAACTTTATAATTTTTCATGATGCTAAAAATATATAAGTTTTCATGATGCTAAAAATATATAATTTTACATGATGCTAAAAATATATCATTTTTCATGATGCTAAAAATATATAATTTTTCATGATGCTAAAAATATATAATTTTTCATGATGCTAAAACTTTATAATTTTTTATGATGCTAAAAATATATAAGTTTTCATGATGCTAAAAATATATAAGTTTTCATGATGCTAAAAATATATATTATTTTTCATGATGCTAAAACTATATCATTTTTCATGATGCTAAAAATATATCATTTTTCATGATGCTAAAAATATATCATTTTTCATAATGCTAAAAATATATAATTTCTCATGATGCTAAAACTATATCATTTTTCATGATGCTAAAACTATATAATTTTTCATGATGCTAAAAATATATAAGTTTTCATGATGCTAAAAATATATCATTTTTCATGATGCTAAAAATATATAAGTTTTCATGATGCTAAAAATATATAAGTTTTCATGATGCTAAAAAAAAATGAATCGAATGTTTAGTCGTTTTTTTCCTCCCAAGTTCAGTTTTAAAACTAATTTTCGCTTTTTCAAAGAAAGATGGTACCGCTAAACATATTGGTAACACATTATTTGAAGGTGTTAATTGATCATAATTTTCTCTTTGATATGACTTTTTTTATATTTCTATAGATTAAACTATTAAAAAAATGTACGCAGCAATTCACGTTAAAACGTTACTTTTTAAATAAACACTTAAAAAAATGTGTCATTATAATTACGCATTGAATTATTATTGTATTATTTACAAATGTTTATAGGAATAAAATAAATGCAATATCGTAAAATAAAATGATTCTTTTAAATTTTTACGTAAAAATAATAGAATTACCAAATTAAATCCGCCAAACTGCATTTCGGTTGCTTTGTAAACAAATCAGCGAAGTTAATTTTGTGTTAAGAGTTGAAAAAAAAAAGGAATGAATTACTTCGTGACCCTTCCAAATTTAAAAGTAATTTTAAGTATTTAAACTGTCGAATAAGAAGTCGTTTTTAGTTTAGATATTATTTTGTAAATCTTCATGTATTAAAAGATTGAAGGTCTTTGAAGCTATTTACATCCAATAATTCTTTTAGTGATAGTTTTAGTTTTTTAGTTATAGTTTTATAACAATTTAATAACCAAACGATACTGTGAAAATTAAATTGAACTTTTAAATCTTTTTTTTTTCATAAGTTGATTAAAAAAACAAAACAAAATAAAAAAAAACCATAAAAACAAAACATAATTAAAAAAAGTGAAACAAAAACGAAATTAAAAATAGTCTCGAAGCAACGCCGGGGAAATAAAGGCTAGTTCATTATAATGGAAGCGATAACATTATAAAATAGATGAACATTAAAATATCAACCAACTTAATCTGGAGAGTAAAATATATTTAAAAAAAATTTAAATGAATATTGTTCAAACTAGATGGATTTGTAATGTCGCCATTTCAAAAAGGTTTTGTAAATCATATATATATATATATATATATATATATATATATATATATATATATATATATATATATATATATATATATATATATCCTGTCTAAATATGTATTTGCTTATACATATATGTATATGTATATAACCCGCTGTATATATCCGTCGTTGTCCAGGTGCAGGCATATTGCCTAGTGGCTCAGACAAAACTAATTCAAAATATAGTTACATTTATAATTTAAAAAAATTGCTTTAAGTGTTCAATACTTGTAAGGAATGGGTATCCAGAAGATTTCAGTACTTACTGAGTCAGTCCTGAGTATCAACGGATAATCACGAGTCAGTCCCGATAATGGCCGAAGCAGTTTACGATTTGAAAGCCTAGAAAAAACAAACTTTAGCCCTAAAAAAAACACGTCCTAAAAAGAAAAAAGAAAAGAAAAGAAGGTGGCTTTCAAATCATAAACTGCTTCGGCTATTTCCGAGACTGACTCTGAATTCTCCGTCGATATTCGAGACGGATTCATTAAGTACTGAAATTCCCTGGATACCCATTCCTTACAAGTACCTAGTTTTTCTTTATTTTATTTCTGATTGATAGTAATGAAAAATAATTCAACGTCTATTTATCAAAGTTACGTATAGACGAGAAAAACACGCACACGGGATCTTGCCCCTATTTATTTACCTCCCACGAGGGAAGATTTAAACACAAGCTCGACTCTTATGTGGATAAAATCCAGCGCTCCCAAAAAGGGGACACTCTGGATTGGGAGAAAATAAAAATTGTCCCAGTCTAGAAGGACGTCTCCTTCACTGACCGATGACAAAAAAAGATGAAGTGACGTATCAAAACAGAAACCACACTTTGCTCCCAGTAAAATAAAACAAAAAAAAAATACAAAAAAAAAACAATAGATTTTGTCTGATAGTTTTATAAATATAGAGATATGTGCGTGCGTGTTTATTATTTTTTGTTCATTTCCACATATTATCCGTTCAACCTGCAATTTTATTTGTGTTTTTCCGTGGGAGACTTCTTTTTTTTCTTCCGAAAATGTCGGCCATTTCTTTTAGTATCCGAAGCCAACGCCCCCCCCCCCTCCTGCATCTCTTAAAAAAGAAAGGAGAAAAAAAATCGATGCTCGTCGGCTGGTCGATCTACAAACGTTTGGCCGGCTGAAGCAGGCAGGATGGGCAAACAAAACAAAACAAATAAAATATGAATAAAAAAACAAAAATAAAAAATAAAAAAAATTAAAAAAAATAAAAATACAATCGAAACTCGAAATGAATGTACAACAACAACAACAACAACAACAACAAAAAATACTAATAAAGAAACCTGTTGTATCAAGTCTGAAGCTGTACAGACGAGACTGGACATTTACCTCAAGTAGATTTTTTAAACAATAATAAAACAACAACAAAAAACGTATCGAGATAAGATAAAATAAAATAAATATAAAAAATAAACGAAAAAATGAATAAATTAGAAATAATAAAAATAGAAAAAGCAACAACAATAATCTCTGTATTAAAATTATCAGACAAGATCTCGCGTGTCTGTGTTTTTCGCCTATACGTAACTTTGGCAAATACACATTGCATTATTATTTTTATTTACTATTGCTCAAATATTTATTGAAATCAAAAATAAAATAAGACAAAAAACTAAAACGATGTTTTTTAAAAATTTTCTATTAAAAAATGATAAATATGACGATATTTTGAATTATTTTAGTATTTGTAAAAAAATTGGCAGCTAAGGATGTCAGTTATTATGTAGCCAGTTCCGAGTATTGACGGAAAATCTCGAGTCAGTCCTAGAAATGGCCGAAGCAGTTGACGATTTGAAAGCCACCTTTTCTTCTTTTCTTTTTTCTGAGGAAGTTTTTTCAACTTTATCTTTTTTATTTTTTGAGGAGTTAATTTTTTTAAACACTAACCCAACCCTAACCTAACTCTAACCTAACCTTTCCCATGCTTAATGTCGCTTTCGTTTTGACATTTTTTCGCAGCTTTCAGATCGCACATTGCTCGGGTCATTTCCGGGACTGACTCGGGATTATCCGCAAATACTCGGTACTGACTCCATAACAACTGACTTCATAACAACTTACACTATTCTTACTAAAGTACTATTATTTTTCTCCAAGCTGTCTACCCGGGCAACGCGGGGTAAAAACAGCGAGTTAATAATTAAAAAAATGTCAAATACAAATCTCCAAACGACGCCATCTTTGTTTTATTTTCACCTATTCTCTTTTTCTTGATGTATGTGTTTTTGTTTTTGCACGTTTGAAGCGTGCGCGCGCGTGTGGGTAATTTTTATTATGCTTTTCTTCTTGTTAAATATTTGTATTGTTGTCAACACGTGCAGTAGATTACACATATTCGAAAACGAGGCAATAAATAATTAAAAAGGATGGCGTTCGCCCCTTTGCGCATGCACAAGTCTCCTACACAACATCTCACGAAAAAAAAAACACGCCAGGTAATATACAAATACACGTTCTACACTTCTTTGACATGCCCATTGCTCTCATGTGTCTAAAGACTAATAAACATAATAAAAATAATAAATACCTGGCCATTATCCATTAGAAGATATTCCGGGCCCTTCATAGGCCGGACAAAGAAGAACCCATGAACCTGGAGCAAAGAACTAAAAAAACTAATAACCTTACACAATGCATTACACTTGAAGGATGACAGTAACCGACCCTTTCTAAAAAGGGGTGAAGGGAGAAGAGGGTTGATAAGTGTAGAAAATTGTGTGGATGATACGATAAAAGAACTAGGAAAAATACATAATTTGAAGTACAGAAAGGCTGATTATCGCCACAAAAAAGAACCGCCAAAATGAACAATACTACGAACAATGAAACTGGAAACAAAATAAAAAACGAAAAAAGCTAAATGCGAAGAGAAGCAGTTACATGGAGAATTTATAAGACTGACTAAGGAAGAGGCACACGAAAACAACATGGATATGGCTACGAAAAGGACACTTGAACAGAAAAACGGAATCGTTACTGACAGCTGTACAAAACAACGATATCAGAACGAACTATATAAAAGCCAAGATAGACAAAACTCATGGAAACAGTAAATGTTGACTCTGTACACAAAGAGACGAAACGGTAAACCACATAATAAGTGAATGCAGCAAATTATGCAAAATGAATTCAAAAACAGACATGACTTCGTGGGAAAAGCCGCCCACTGGGAACTATGCAATCGTCTGTACTTTGAATATGCAGAGAATTAGCAAAGACACAAACCCAAACCAGTAGAGTAAAATAAAAGTCATAAAATCCCCAGGGACGATAATAATAAACAAAAAGGAAAATAACTGCCAAATCGGAGATTTCGCCGTCTCAGCACATCACAGAGTGAAGATCAAGGAAACAGAAAAAAAAACCCTAATCAAATACCCGCAAGAGAGCTGAAAGGAATATAGAACATGAAGAAAATTACTATAATACCAATGATTGTAGGAGTACGAGGAACATTTCCGAAAAACCTGGTAAATTAAAGGGAATATTGGCACCATACAATGTATATCACTGATAAAAAACAGCTGAAGTATTAAGAAAAATCATCGAGTGCGGAAACCAAGCTATATAACCAGATAACGCCGACCAATCACAAATAAATTGAAATAGAAATAGAACACGACATATGGAAGATTACACGAGTCCAAATGAACTGAAACTACCCGAAACTCCATAATCTGACACTCTCCACACACTAAAACATACACACATATGACATATGTAGCGGTACCAGCCTTGGCTCGTATCATACAAAATAATCGTGGAAGGTCAAGAAGGATACAAAGACCTAGGAGAGAAAGCATCAAACAGACTTTCCCTGGCATGGGTGCGGAAAGTACTGGCATCTTAGTGAGGCTTATCGCTTCTTAAATTCAAGAAAAGGCCAAGGAAACACTACTTGTTATTGCCAATGAGCAATCGCTTATAGTGACTCGTGTTAGAACTCCTAGTAAGTCAATAATAATAACGAGCCAGGCCCGATACCCGAGAAAATTGAGGAAACCAATAAACGTCTGCTCCCAACCTGGAATCCAATATTACTACTTTATTCGAATTTTTGTATAAGTATCAGCATTCAAATAAAAAATAAAAGAAAGTGAAACTTTTCCATTGCTGTCTATGGATGCCCAGCGCGAACGCAGACCACACGTTATCACCGTAAAGGTTTCACTCAATTAAATTCTCGTCAGAAAACTCAAAATGAGTAATCAATCACATAAATTATCACGTGACCCGATGCCATCATCGACGTCAGCGATCGAAAAAAAAAACCCGGCCACTTTTCAAATATAACCGATCCTTGGCCAAAGTTATCAGCGACAATGTTGTATACATAACTTACTAAAACATAATCTTCCACCGGTTCCTAAAGTCATCATCTCGGACGCGCACAAGCTCGCCAAAAGCCGGAATTGAAATCAGCCTTTGAAGAAGACGTCTATCAGAGAATCCAATTGTAATTGAGAGGCAACATTCGACCGCTCACATTGAAAGTTATTTTATCGTGGACACCCCACACACATTATATATATATATATATATATATATATATATACAAACACACACACATATATATATTATATAGGGAGTTTGAATTACCTACTGGACACTATCCGCGACTGTCTTCGGTCTCTCTATACAATGTTTTGTCAGGACAACCTGATATGAGGATACTTCACCCTACAAGGAAACCCTGACCAAATATTCAAAATAACATAGTATTCGCAGCACAAATATGATCCCCTCAGCACGGCTATACACTTGCTCATATGAGGAATGGTGCACCATCTACTAGTGATGTTACCTCAAGTAACATCACTCAGCTGGATACTTCACCAGACTAGATGAATTCTTGTTCTGGAATCCGGTAAGACCAAGAGACCACAAGAAAGATATATTATAACATAGTTTACTGGTCAACTGGAGAGAGAAAAAAATGTTCTTCACTTCTTTATTAACTCAATGTTTGACAATGTTTAATAGAATATTCGAATATCTATGTATCTCATATAGATATCAAGTGTTAGACCCAGGAAGGGGTCACTTGATTTCTGAGAACTTCGACTGAAGCTAAATGAAACAAATATATATATATATATATATATATATATATATATATATATATATATATATATATATATAAAAGATCAATAGAACATTGTCACAACCAATCAAAAAGTTAAGAAAACGGCTACCACTTCTTGTTAAACCACCTCATTCATAACAACATACAAAGTATATCCCCAAAAATCAATAGTCTGAATAAAAGTTAATTATCTGACACAAGTTTTAAAACCTGTTTGTTCCACGGGTAAAATTTCTCTTGCATCTAAATTAAAAAGCCAGTGTTACAACTCTGTAACACTGGCTTTTTAATTTAATTTAATTTAATTTAATTTAATTCTATTGTTACCTCTATTTTTCATCACGCCAGGGTTATTCCCCTTTGATTATTTCCCAACAATATTGAAACCTAGAAAATCCTTTTAACGCCTTTTAGAAAATTATCTTCGTTGTTTTCACAGAGGAGTGGCTTTGCACCGATTGGGATGCCCTTGCATGTTTGAAAGTCATTTGCCTGGGAACTAACCAGAAAATTCTGAAATGTAAGAGAATTTTACCCGTGGAACAAACAGTTACCTGAAGCTTGTGTCAGATTATTAGCTTTTATTCAGACTATCCATTTTTAGGATATACTGTGTATGTTGTTATGTTAAATCTTTGATTGGTTCTGATAACGTTCTAAGGCTCTTTAATATATCGCTTTTATATACATGCGTATAATTTTGTGCATATATATATATATATATATATATATATATATATATATATATATATATATATATATATATATATATATATATATATAATTACCTACTGGAGAGTTTGAATTACCTACTGGAGAGTTTGAATTACATACTAGACATAATTTTCGAGTGTCTTCGGTCTGTCTGTACAATGGTTTGTCAAGACCACATGACATGAAGATACTTTCAAGCATCAGTTTTCAAGTTGGTGTTGTGCTTGGTGCTCTGGACTACAATTGT
The DNA here is from genome assembly GCA_963556195.1 of Sepiola atlantica. Lineage (NCBI taxonomy): Eukaryota > Metazoa > Mollusca > Cephalopoda > Sepiida > Sepiolidae > Sepiola > Sepiola atlantica. The sequence continues at coordinate 58,578,878 of OY744527.1, forward strand.
TTTTGGAATTGAGGGAGTGTTTTCCTGACAATGTAGAGTCCGGCAGCATACGTAACCTGGTTAGCTCTGTGAAGGATGTGTTGGATGGAACAAGTCTTTGAAGAGCGATGTTTGTACTTTTTATTACTGCTTTGGTAGCTCTTGATGTTTGGATTTTAGGCAGTTGAGGTTTTTTCTCCAGCCTCATCATTTGGACTTCCTCAATGGTATTACCAAGTTCTTCCTCCAGGGTCAACTGGTCATCATCTGGCACCGGCCATTTCTGAGGTAATTGTGGTGGTTCAGGTGTTGGCATAGGTCTCGGTGATAGTGGTGAGGAAAAACTAGGGTTCACTGAGGGGTTTTCTGGTGATTTTGAATAGACGTGCAAATACCTCAAACTGAGATCGAAGTCGTGTTTTTTCGACAGTGAGAACTTTTATGCAGTGTGCCATCGGTAATTTTTTCATTTGTAAACATGTTTATTTCACACACACATACACGCATATACATTATATATATATATATATATATATATATATATATATATATATATATATATATATATATATATATATATATATATCGATATATAAACGAAACAAACATGTCTACGCGTGAAAACCTACCTATTTTAATAATTGGATATCCATATGGCATAAAACCTATTCGTTTCTGACAATCAAAGATAGCGTATTTAGCGTTTTAACCTCTGGTACCCTCGAATGCCCTATGCAGTCATTTCAAGATTTAAGAGAGATAGATAGATAGAGATATATATATATATATATATATATATATATATATATATATATATATATATATATATATATATATATATATATAGAGAGAGAGAGAGAGAGAGAGAGAGTCGCTTTATATATATTGCATACAATAACCCAAACTTAGCATTAAGAAAATAAACTGATTTCTTTCTTAACCATTATTTCTAAAAAATTTTATTCGACCCAAACGAAGCAAATTAATACTGAAGCGTAATGGTCTACCGTGGTAGGAGCTAAATTTATAAGAGATAAATTGGGTAGGGAGTTGGGCGGCAAGAGGTTTGTTCACATTACATTTACATTTCCGCATGTTTGCTACTGTCAGGGAATCCAGGCGCAGGAAGGGACTTCCAAAAGCAATCGGTCCGAGGAAATATGTTATCAGAGTAAAAAAATCTTCGGGTATCTACTGACTTCTACAGTGAATGGGGTGTGATTTTGCTGCTCGTCGGGTATGTCGGGGATATTTACGTCGGGTACAAGGGCAATAAGTTCATCGGAATACATTTCGTGAAAGTACTTATAAAACAAGCACAGGGATACAACTTTGCGGCGATGCGACATGGGCTGGAGCTTGGACGACAGTGCGAGACCTATTAGGTTACAAATTCTTTTTTGAACATTGTCTAAACGGTTGATGCGCCAGAAAACAGTACTCCATGTACGGGCGGATGGTGGCTTTGTATTATATTATCTTCGTTGTCGTATTTTCGATGTCCGATCTGTCTGGTCCTCGGAGAAGAAAGAGGCTGATTCAATTTTTTGTTCTCTTCTTTTTTGTTTCCCCGCTTGTCCCCCCCCCTTCCCTTGTGCAATCATTTGACCGTTTTAATCCTTTCGGTACGTCTGTATCCTTCTTTAAAGGCTTGTATTATATTGTTTTTTTTTTGCCTCGCACTTGCGTCAATCTATTACAAGGCCACCGACTTTGAATATACAGTGTATGCATTTAATAATACTTTTGGTAGTTGTGGGGTGATGAGTCTTTAGCACCAGTGCTGTGTTGTTTTTGTGTGGATAAAAGTGAAATACTTTTCTTTTATTTTCTTCATTCTTGTCTGACAGGTGGTTGGAATTAAAACAAACAAACCAAAAAGAATCAAAGCTAAAGTATACGTTTATTCTGGTCCATCGAACAAAGAAAGAGAAATTATCTTGACGTCATCCAAGCGAAGAGAATGTGCGATTATTCTGCCAGGGCGAAGATATTTACTGCTAAATATTCTCATGGCGCAGACGTCCTTCAGAATGCCGATGTGTAATCCAATTTGGTTTCAGAGTTTTGACTTTTATATATATTATTTACCTTCTTACCAGGAAGTTAGACATAAGGTCAGGTGTGGTTTGAGCATTCCTCACACAATTAGCAATAAACTAAGAAGCTAAACCCTGGGAGTGGAGACTTCCTAGCACTGTAAGAAACAAAAAAAAAACACCATCCATCGTTGACTTTTTATTATAAAGTGAAGGATTTATTTCCGAATTTATTTCAGGCGGCGCGGTAAGTCTAAGGTAATTCCATGAAAAATGCCAGTATACTGAAATCATATGCCCTTAATAGGATTAAGATGAAAATTCATATACACTAAATGTACAAAAGCAAGGAAATTCCCAAATTTTTACACTTTTATTGTCATTAAGGGTATGCGAGCACAACAGGGCTATGTATTTTACTGGTAGGAATTTTTCTTCAGCGCACCTCACACACTTCATCCACTCATGCATAGAGATTTATACTGTAGTGATGTGATAATGAAATGGTTTGGTTGATATGTAGTCATACCCTTAATGACAATAAAAGTGTAAAAATTTGGGAATTTCCTTGCTTTTGGACATTTAGTGTACATGAATTTTCATCTTAACCCTATTAAGGGCATATGATTTCAGTATACTGGCATTTTTCATGGAATGTCACTACTTTTGTAAAGGCTATGCCTCAATACAATGCCTTCTCATAAGGTTTTTTTGAATTTTCTGGAAAACTAAGGTATATAGTAAACTGAAATTAAAATGCCATCAACTAGACCCTAGAACCTCTATCTCTGCCAAAAATCAGCTGAATCCATCAAATAGTTGATGAGATACAGGGTGGCGCATACGTACGTACGTACGTACGTACACACGGATAACATGATTTCATGATTGAACTGTCTGGATCTCTGGGTTGCTTGACTAATGATGCTGAAATTTTACACACTTTAGAACCTATAAAATAAACATTTTGTGCAAAGTTTTAACTAATTTGGTTTATTGGTTTTTGAGTTATGATTGATCAAATAAATGAGATTTCCAGCATCGGCCATTCTTGAAGTCTATTAAATGATAGAGCGCTCTCGCGCCTCCCTTGATTTTCTGACTTGCTACTTACTTTTTCGCTTCTCCTTACCACTTGAAATGGGTTCGTCTGGGGTCTAAAAAAGTCACGTGTTTTATTTGTTAACTTTTGCGTGACTGGATGGAGGTATATGTATTTATATATATACAAATAAATACACATTGGTCTTTATGATAGAGTGGAGGTAAAAGAAAAAAATTGTCAGCTTTTCACGTGTTCCCTATCCAATGCAGGCTAATTATAAATCATCGTACCCCAAGGATTGTTTATGGCATCGCTAACAAAACATGCGCCCCGTAATCGATTTTCGATCAAAACACGGAACCAACACACAGTAAGAAGATAATTATTTCTTAAACAATTTTTTTTAATGTAAAAGAAAAAAAATTCAACATAACACATAATACTTAATTAATAAAATTTTCTTTTTTTCAAAACCAATATGCAAATATCAGGAAGTTTCATCGAATCTCCTGCTGGCTTGGCAGGCCGAGAGCAGGCTCAAGGCGTTTCCTCGAATAGTAGCGATGGGGGCGCTTTCTTTTAAACTGTTCCCAAGATAATAACATTTCTTTTATTTATTATTTAACTAGCAGGGCTACCTGGTGTTACCCGGAGGCTTGAATAAAAACATAAACGAGTTCTAAAAGAAATTTGTGTAATGTTTTCTTTTAAAACTCTGCCCCCCCTTTCTTCCTCCAATTGTCTCACTCTTTCTTTCTCTAGCAAATGCTTCACTATAATGGAAAGAAAGGAAAAAGCAAGAAAGCAAAAAAAACAAAAAAACCCAACAAAAACAAAAACTGACTGACTGACTATTTAACCTAGTTTCAGTGTTGTTTTTGAAACAACTACTAGTAAGGATTAAAAAAAGTATCACCTGAACTAATTTAGTCCATGCTAACCCCAAGGAAATTAATAATACACTATTTTTATTTAACATAACCAGATCAATATCACACTGAATCCGCTGATGTAAGGTTTTTGCTTTCATATATGTCAGACTAGCAGGGATAACCGACGTTGTTTGGGGTATGAATACTAGAATAGAATTTTTAAAAAGTGTGTGTAACATCTTTCTTTTGAAACCATTTCTCTTTCTCTCCCTCTGACTGCGCGCTCTCTCTCTCTCTCTCTCTCTCTCTCTCTTTCTCTCTCTCCATCTCACCCTAATAAAAAATGAAAAAGAAAGCTGACTGGTTGTGTGACCTAATTTCAGTGTTGTTTTTGAAAGAACTACGAGTAAGAATGATAAAAATAAACTTTTTACCCTTATCTCACATCCATGCACTAATTGGGTCACTAGTAACCTCAAGGGAATAAATATTATAGTATCTTTTTTTAATCATAACCTGCTCAAGGTAACACTGTAATGTTTCTAAGTGTATCTTGTGTAGTATCTGACTTTTAGACAGACACGCAGAGAGACTTTCCTTTATTTAGTAGACATATTTTCATAGGTTATATATATATATATATATATATATATATATATAGCTCCTTACATCAAGTGGCTTCATGCCGTGTCTGGAACGCTTTCCATAAAAAATGTGCGCCTCCCTACACACACTTTGTTAATAAAATTCTTAAAGTTAAAGTTTATTATTACGATATCGTTTGGTCATTAAATTATTGATTGAACCAAATTGTTATAAAACCATAACTAATTGTTGCTACGATAATGCCTGTTTTAATCTATATTTATAAAATTATTGGATGAGAAAGTTTGAACGAGAACGTAATTAAGAGATTCGTCACTTGATGAGTTATTTTTCAAATTACAGCTTATTAGAACAATTAAAATTGAAGTTTTTTTAAAAACTCAATCCCAAAAACTGCCGAATATTTTAGAATCTATTTTGTGTGATTAAATATATATATATATATATATATATATATATATATATATATATATATATATATATATATATAAACCTAAGGAAACAAACACTGATGAAATCAGCTTTATAATAAAACTACTACTACTACTACTACTACTACTACTACTACTACTACTACTACTACTAATAATAATAATAATAATAATAAGGCCCCCATTTGCTCATGAATGAAGTATTGTTGTCACATCTGGGCTGGTGCACCAACCACTAGTCTCTCCCTTTTATACAGGGTCCAAAAAAAAGAGTCGCTAATCGAATACGTTCCTCACTATCAACCAAGCTCCAGCCCCAGTTCCATCGCCGCCGTGCTTGTTTTACAAGTACTTCAATAGAATGTGCTCCGATGAACTTTCTGCTCTGCCCCCCCCCCCCCTTCCCAACGTAAATACACCCGACCAACTCGATAATCAGCCGGAGAGCTTTCTATTTCAATAGCTTCTTTCCTCGAGCTGCCAGCCTTTGGAACTCTCTTCCTGCTAACTGTTTCCCTGACTGTACCGACATGCAGAAACTTAAATGTAATGTAAACAAACATATCGCCGCACAACTCCTCTCTTAGGATGCCCCCTTTAATTTCTGACACCTATTCCACCGTTGCCACTCAAGTTAAAAATAAAATAAAATAAAAATATTGTATTTAATCCAATTTTTATTTCCATCATTTATTTTCTTGGTCTACGAATATTTACATCGAGGGTTCGATCCCTGCCCGTGTAATCATGCTAATGACGGCTTATAGCCAGAAACACGTGTCTTCCTTTTATGCACGCAAACATTAATTTATAAATTAATTAATTAATTAATATATATATATATATATATATATATATATATATATATATATATATATATATATATATATATATATACAAATTCATGACACGCCCGATTAAGGGAGAATTAAAATGCAATCTTCTGCATATTTAAAAAAAAACGCTCAGGTTAGCGACAAATAATAAACGCACCGGTAAAAACTGGTTAACTATCGCCAGTAAAAACAATAACAAAAAATCAGCGTATATATATATATATATATATATATATGAAGCAATCCAACAAAAGATATAAGCGTCAACTAATATCTTATAATTAGTGAAACATCCGGATAAACACTGAAGCTCAATATACTGGATAGAGCATTAATATTATAATATAAAATGAAGTAATAAAATAAGGTGTCAATCAAATTTTATTAGAATTCAAAGTTCAAGCAAAGTATCCTTAAGTCCTTTATTACCTGTAATAGTATAACTGCGGTAATGGTCCTCTGAAGAGAAGAATTATCTTTGAAAACTCATGAGCTAAGGACTTAAGGATACTTTGCTTGAACTTTGAATTCTACTAAAATTTGATTGACACTTTATTTTATTACTTCATTTTATATATATATATATATATATATATATATATATATATATATATATATATATATATATATATGTATATATGTATATATGTTTTTAATTTTACTTCTATATATAAGTGTGTATGTATGTTTGTGAGTATATAAATATGTACGTATTAGCGTGGGTGTGTGTATGTATGAGCGTGTCTCGGTGTGTGTATGTATGAGTGTGTCTCGGTGTCTATGCGTGTGGTTAAAGTAGAAGAGACGGTCGAGTTGGAGCATGACCCAATTTCTTGTGAGTTGATAGATAGGTGTCAAATGTGGCATCTTGTGAAAAGGGGTTTCTCGTCTGAAGATTTTTGAAATGTAATTTGTCTGCTTGTTTTTTCTTTTTCTTTCTTTCTTATGATTGTGTATTGGCGGGTATAATCTTAGCTCACCAGTACATCCCTGAAGAGGAACCTAGAAGGTTCTGAAACGATTGTCGGATACTCAAACTATGTTTATTTTAATATAAAAGCTCTAATATATATTGAGCACTTTTGAAAAGTAATGGTTTTGTTCATTTAGTTAATATTTGCACTTAATTAAATAAATAAATAAATAAATAATATATATATATATATATATATATATATATATATATATATATATATATGTATATATATATATGTATATATATATATATATGGTGTAATTCAGTATCATAGGATAAATAACAAGAGTGCTTAATTATTTGTGCAAGAGCATATATATTTTTATTCAACTGACGCTATACATTATTTTGATGATCCATCGATACCTTCGGTTTCAGAGAAAACACTGAAAACTCAACCAGCAGAGTTAAATATACCAAATGTGACCGGTTCATTAGGTATCTCTAACCATGCGGGTTGAGTTTCCAATGTTCCCGTGAAACCGTGAAACCGAAGGAACCGATAGATGATCAAAATAATTTATAATGTCCATTGAATATATACATATATACATTGGTCTTTATTATACAGTGAAAGATATGTGTGTGTAAAATATATTTTTGTCATCCGATTCTGAGTATGACAAAAGCTATTTTTACATAAGCGCGAAACACACATACGCACGTGTGTACATGCGTGCGTGTGTGCGTGCATGTGTGCGTGTGCGTGTGCGTGTGTGATAGCCAGCCTTATCAGTTCAGTGCAACCATTTTCCTATATTTACGTTACTATTAAATTGACGAAAACGCACGAATATCAAAAACTGTCTTTTCTTCTTCATCACACATTACACGACTCAGGGCATCGGTGGGCGGCACCACTGTTAGCTGACAGGAACGTAAAGTGGGCGGGTCTTTGTTATTAATTGATCGCCTTGAAAGTAGGCGGAGTCTATTTCTGAACGCGAGCAAAATTCTAGGGCGGAATGCGTCAAGCAAACGGAAGACTTGTTCGAGCAAGTTCGACATTGATTTTTGGATTTAAATCTTTTTGCGTGGTTACAAGACACAAGACGACTCCACTGAACGATGATGACACTACTACTACTACTACTACTACTACTACTACTACTACTAATAATAATAATAATTAGAACCTTTTATTTATCACTAACATTATTATTATTATTATTATTATTATTATTATTATTATTATTATTATTTGCACTCACCTCACTTAGAGTCCTCACAAAAGTCATCGTCAGTGATTGCTCACTGATAATAACTGGTGATGTTCACTATTATTATTATTATTATTATTATTATTATTATTATTATTATTATTATTATTATTATTATTATTATTATTATTATTATTATTATTATTATTATTATTATTATTATTATTATTTATTCGGAGTGTTCACACGATTCATTATCAGTGATTGCTCTCTGGCAAAAACATGTGGTGTTTCCCTAACCATAACCCTAAGCCTAAGCTTTTCATAAGAATCCAGAATGCTGGAATTACACGGTCGAAACGAAATGCCGCGTGCAACGTTTAATTAAGTTCTATCAGTCAAATAAGTTGACTTCCCGTTTATCATATTCAAGTTATTTTAAAATAATGAATAGGTTTATATATATATTTATATATTTCTTATGCTAGCAAATATATGCTGCCTCTGGTCGCATATTTTTGCTAGACTGGGACTATTATTATATAATTGCGACAGAACTACAGTAAATACGTAGTTAAAGCAAAATAAATATTAAAATATTATTGTTATAAATAAAATAAAAGTAAAGTACCTTATTTATGGATGTCGATGGCGAACGGAGACCCCACAATAATTTTATAAATAAAATTAAGTAAAAAGTATTTCCTTTTTATAGATGTCAAGCGCGAAAGAAAATAATAGGAAATTGCAACATGGTCGCCAGCATTGCATTAAAATTCGATTTTCAAGTCTTTAATTAAATAAATACAATTTAAGACTAATTAATAAATTTCATCCAAAATGTGTGCGAAAATCAAACGAAATAAACAAGATATTCAAATAATCTCTGTAGTACAATTGAACGCCCAACATAAATGTCTATTTCGTCCCTTCAGTTTTTAATTTTAAATATTTAGTAATTTTATGTTTGGTCCATATTTTTGAGGTGTTGACATTTCTTAAGAATCAAAGAATTCCTGTGGAATATTTTTGCGAGGTTTATCTTCTAGAAATTAACAGATTTGGGATTATCACATTTTTTTCAGGTCTTTGACATCGTAAGCACATTTGCGAAAGTAAAAAAAAGAAAGTTATTCAAAGTGACCCAAAATATCCTCATTATTCTTTTTAATAATAAAAAAAATATACTCCTAATAAAAGAAGGCAATCAAATAAATACTAGAAATTTTATTGGTATCGGATGTTTCGTTGATGTTTAGTGATTTAAAAAACAAGTTTCGTAATTTTGCTGAGACACGACCGTCCGTTTTGATGTTATTGTTCGTCTAAAGTCACAAGGATAAAAACTCCAGATGCGCCTCACACGCCAGCGCTGGTCGACACCAAATTCTGCTTAAGTCTCATGATTTAAAACATACATTTTCCTTTAACGCGGTATCTAAGTCAACCAATAAGAGCATCTGGATTGCCCATATCATGTCTTTATATTCGACAGCAAAAATTCGCCTTTAATAATATACAGGGTATTTAAAAAATCATATTATTTAAGATGTAAATATCACCGAAACTAAAAAATGAAGGAAGAAGGAAACTAAACAGACTTAATGCTCAACAGCATAAAATTTAGTCATGTAAATTTGAATGAGGAGGTCAAAATGATGTATTTTCCATGAACGATTTCACAAATGTTCAATATGCGCAGCGTGTAGGATTTTATTGGTTGTTCATATCCTTTTGCTCTGCATACACAGTCTTCCTCTTTGAATTCCTTTTTTGACATGTCCAAATCTTCGTTGTTGATGACCCCCTCATAAATGCACGCAGCTCAGTCTTGTTCGACTGTGTTCGAACAAACTCCAACGCACAAAACGGCAATTCTCTTCCAGTGAATGGTATTTCTGTAAAGATCAACGCATCAAACATTAAACATAAAATGTTTGATCCGGCTACACAAATATTGTTGAATGTTGAGGTCATTTGAACGGAAATTAGTAAAGTTATTCGCTTGCAAATGTTTTAGAAACAACCTGTATATTGAACTGATGTAAACGAATGCAAAACTCAATAAAAAAAATGATCCTTTGTTTTATATTTGAGCCGCGATTTCTTTGTTATACAGTCGTATACAGCGGTTCAATTGAATGAAATATCCGTTGATAAAACGATTGCATTCAAACGGAAGTTTTCCATTTAAAAAAAATTCTTTTAAAATAAAATTTAAATTTAAAACTACTTAAAAATATTTAATGCTTATACCCGTTCTGAGAATGGTATTCCTCTAGTTCAGTATATATTCAAGCGAACGTAATAATCATCAGCAGTAGACTGAAGTGTCAGTACTGTTTGTAATGTAATCAAGATGACAACGATTTTCGCCAAGTGAATTTGATTATAAAAGTTGTAAGTTGCGAACCAAAATTTGCAGTGTTTGACTGCACTATTAGCGAAATGTTGACTTTCCTTCTCATGTGTGCTAATGAAGACATTTAATAAATTTATCTCTGAAACATATGTACACTAAAACTTTGTTTCCATTTTTTATCATATATATATATATATATATATATATATATATATATATATATATATATATATATATATATATTAATATGTGATAGATAGATAGATAAATATAAATAGATAGATAGACAGATATAAATATAGATATATAGATAGATATATAGATAGATAGATAAAGAGATGGATAGATAGATATAAACATAAATATAGATAGATAGATATAAATATATATATATATATAGATAGATAGATAGATATATAGATAGATAGATATAAATATATATATATATATATATATATATATATATATATATATATATATATATATATATATATATATATATATATATATATATATATTTGATATACTTTCCAATAATGATCCCCTGGTTAATATTTGTGTGTGTGTGTGTGTGTGTGTGTGTGTGTGTGTGAAATTATTTAATGAAAACTCTCTCGGCATATAAAATGAATTACATTATTTAATTAATTAACCAAACATCTTTTTACAGAAGAGGTTTTATTTGTCTCAGCGTGTTAATCGTCTGAGGCTGAAATCTATCTATCTATCTATCTATCTATCTATCTATCTATCTATCTATCTATCTATCTATCTATCTCTATGTCTCTGTCTCTGTCTCTGTCTCTGTCTCTGTGTCTCTGTCTGCCCTCTCTCTCTCTCTCTCTCTCTCTCTCTCTCTCTCTCTCTCTCTCTCTCTCTATATATATATATATATATATATATATATATATATATATATATATCCTGTAATGAATATCCCTTTGTAAGGGTGCCTACGCGGCGAGTTTATAGTGAAGCAGGAGTTGCGCAAAACCAACTGCGCGTCTCTCGGACAGACATTGCTTGTTTCCAGTGGCAAGGAGAAATCCGAAACGACTGGAAACAATGCTGGAATAAGCAGAGAACGACTGGGTTTATTTCGGAATGTTTAATTCTCCTAGACCAGTGGTTCTTAACCTGTGGGGAATTCCCCACTGGTGGGGAATGGCGGAGTTGCCAAGTGGGGAATGGCCGGTCGGACAGAAGAACCACTGCTTCAAAATTTAATACATTACATCCACAAAGCGCTCAGCAATGATTCGATGAAACCCCATCAACTGAAGAAGCACTTCTCCAATGTACACCCCGAGTTCGTTGGCAAGGAGAGGCAGTTTTTTGAATTGAAGGCAAAATGCTTGAAGAAAATGAGAATGGATCAGGGCGGAAATTTTCAAATTGAGTCGAAAGCGATATTACACACATTGTATGCTGTTTCTCTGCTGGCGGCGAAGGCGAAAAAGCCACATAACATCGGAGAGACGCTGATATAGGCTAAATATATTTAGAAAAAACATAACGAATCTTTTCGTATGTATTTATTTCCATGTGATAACTGTGGTGGGAATGGAGAGCTGGCTCACTAAATAGTGGGGAATTGGAGAAAAAAGGTTAAGAACCACTGTCCTAGACTATTTGAGAGTGTAGTCTACCTTATTAGCCGTTGGTGTAGGTAGGGGTATGGATTCATTCAAGGTTATTAGTGAATGTGATGCAGTCGCCCCAGCAGAACTCGAACCGCCCTTCATCCTGTTTGAATAGGAAAACACATCATTCGATTTTCATCCTTTCATTTTATATGAGGCATGTTGAAACGTGTTTTGGGTTTCGAAAGATCCATCGTCCAATCGAATATCGATCAGTTCGACTCTTCCCCTTCGACACCCCACCCCCCCTCCCTTGATCCGATTCCCTTCTTCTTCTTCTTCTTCTTCTTCTTCTTCTTCTTCTTCTTCTTCTTCTTCTCGTCCATTCATCAATTTCCATCCATGTATTTCTCTCTACCTTACGCATTTTCTAACCTCACAATTTCGCAAGTTTTGTCTCTTTGTATTTTGCTTCGTTACCCCCTTCTTCTAAAAGGGGGGGGGGCGGTAAAGTATTGATTATACTTCTGTTTTTTGTTTGTTTGTTTGTTTGTATAAATAATCATTTCTATAAAAGATTCTAGTTTTTTTGGTGTTCTGGTAGGTTACATCCGTTTAACTTACCTTGACCGAATGTGTTTATTTTTATTCTACTCTTCAGTGGACCTTAATTAAATTGCATAAACAGAATCGTTGGTGCAGTGCGTATTTTCGAACCAGATAAAGACGGAATCTGGGGAAAGTAATGAAGTAATAATTGAGAGAGAGAGAGGGAGAGAGAGAGAGAGAGAGAGAGACTCAGTTACTCGCCTTTCTTAGACCTCCGACCCACCCGACTAGCAGCAAAATCCTACCTCTTCACTGCAGAGCCCTCTAGATACCGGGAAATTTTATACTATAATACCTTCTTCCAGCAGATAGCTTGCCTTTGGAATTTCTCCCTGCTCCTTATTTCCCAGACCGTACGAACATGCAGAGATTTAAATGTAATGTAAACAAACATCTTGCTGCCTCACTCCCTACTTAGGTTGCCCCTATAAATCTGGTCCCTATCACAGTCGCCGCTTACGTTTCAGTTGTAATGTATCTTGTTTGGGATGAACGCAAGTAAAAAAATATCTTATTCGACATTTTCGTTGTCTGCTCCTTAACGGCACTTTCGCCTATCCCACTTGTTCAAAACTCCAGTCTCACCCCAAATAAAACTTCACCAACGCTCCTATATTTTCTCGGCTGGGTGTTTCGCCTACACATTTCACATTTGAACTCTGATCCTGGTGACAGCTAAATCCGTTTTCGGTGTTTGAGAAAGGGTGGGATGTCTCATAGCCTCTGTAATAGGACAATACACTCTAAGTCTAACCATTTCAATTCTATAATCAAGAAAATCTATTGCTCAATCAACTGTAAAATTAGCAATAATTTCTCTAACAAACACATTTTAACGAATTTAGTTACATATTAAAGATAAAGAGCTTAAAAGTTTGTATCTATCTAAACACTAAACTAAGCCACAACATGACTACACGCAGAAACAGAAAAGTAATTTTGTTAACACCTCCTTACAACCAGCGGGTAAAATAGAATTGGAAAATAGTCTAGCGTTAAACCAAAAATACTTCCAACCCAACCCAAAAGTAAAATTTGAATAAATAGTTCAACGAGTTAATAAAATGAATTAATCAGTACACAATTAAGCAAAAAAGAAATAGGCAATAAAATGCAAAACTTATAAATACATCGGCTCTATTAAGAATTGCCGTCCTATTTAGTATTACATGATCAGATATATTCACGAGGAAATCATTTTGGATTTGCCCCATGTGTATGTGTATTAAAATATGTGTATGCCTGTACTCCTGTGCGTACGTACCTGTATGCATATATATATATATATATATGTACACGTTTTCAAAGTCCAATAATCTATTTTTTTCTGTTGTAGCGACGTTGTTCATTAATCCGAACAAAGCTGTAAATAATATACAGGCTGCTGCAGCAAAATCCGACACTTGACAAATGGCAAAGAAAACAAAAGTTGTATATGCAGAGACCCGGAAGTTTATTTAGCAACAGTGAGAGTTATATATTACATTATTTTTCAATGTAACCGCCGCTGGCGGAGACGACCATCTAAAGGCGGGCGAAAAATGAGTCATACGCTTTGGCGACTATGTCCTTATCTATAGCGGCGAACGCCACCACGATGACAGCCTTCAGAAAGTCGACCGTGTTGTGAGCGTGCTTATTGGTTTTGGCCTCGATCATGCCGCACCCCAAATAGTCAAGGGGGTTGTAGTAGAGTGAGGAGGGCGGACACAAGTTCATCGACCAGTGGCGAGGAATATTGCTGAGCAACCACGCCTGAGTCTTGTTGGTCTTGTGTTCAGGAGCAGAGTTCTTCTGGAAGACGTAGTGGCATCCGGCGACGATCTCATCCATCCAGGGCTTCATCACGCCCCTCCGAACCTCCTGGTAGATCTTAGCGGTGACTCTAAGACCCTTTTTAAAAAAAGGATGGAGCTATGACTTCCTCCTCACTGGAGATGACGCCAAGGATCATGAAGGAGTAGGGAAACTTTGCATGCTTTATGGTGGGAACCTCCTCGATGTCTTTGCAGATCCACCTATCGTTTTGCATGGTCGAAATTCTTTTAATAGACCCGTGATTGAGCTCGTTCACAATATCGCCGCTTTGACCTTCCTCTACTCCTTGGAGGCATTCGTGATGAGCATGTGGTGAGACTTGCGATAGGAGGAGTAACCAATGTCATTCTTGATTATTTGTCAGATCGTCGACTTGTGACTTGTGACAGCCCATGTCAACAGCGATCTTGGTGTAGCTCTGGCGTCGGATTTTGCTGCAACACCCTGTAATTATCGTCGGTGCCTTCCATATAGATCTACTGCACTTGTACACGTCCGTATCCGAATTGGGCTTTTAATGTAGGCGGCGTGTTATGCGATTTAATTATTTTTTACATTTTGATGGATATCATTTTAAATACGGCTGCCTGTAACGCTCGCTTGGTCTTTTTTTTTTACCATGCTGCTGAAAAAAAGTGGATTGACCAAAAATTACAATCAAATCAAATGGTGGTGCCGAGGCTTCTTGTAATGGCCAAAATGTCGACTACAAAACACAAATAAGACCTTGCTTTTGAAAAAGGATGATGAGTCGTAGACGACAAAACCCTTGTCTGTGGATAATTACACACACACACACACATCCACATATATTTGTGAGTTCTTATAAAAAAGATATATTTAAGTATATACTCCTGGTAATATCCAAAAATGTTTCAAATTGCAAGCTCAGTGAAGTTGTATTACAAGCTTCAGAGCATATATACTTGATAGTTTCGTTCCAATGGCCATAGGAACAATCAATCCAAAACCATAATTTTCCAAACATATTATATAATATAATATAGAATATTGAGGGCGAAAATATATACACACCTACTGATAAAAACAGACACCACATACAAACAGATCCCCACACATGCACAAAATCAGGCATATACACGCACATAAAATGTGTGAAAAAAGACAAACGGAAAACAGGTTAAAATGCAGGAGAAAAATAAAAACAAGAGATTTTACCGGTTTCGTTCGTATTAACGAACGTCTTCAGAAAAAGTGAAGATTTGGAAACAATTTTATTTTGAAGGCACACACATGGGAGAAGGAATAGATGATCCGATTGGACCATATGAGAAGACTTTTAGCGACATTGAAATATGATTTGACAAGTAGGTGACATATTCTTCTTTATTTATCATCGCCTTTACTCCCTCTGCTTACCGCCTCCCCTATACTAGCTCGGTAGGTGCAAAGAAAAGAAAAAGAAAAAAAGAATAAGAAAAAAGAAATGAAGAAGAATATGTCACCTACTTATATATACATATATATACATATACATATACATATACATATATATATATATATATATATATATATATATATATATATATATATATATATATATATATCTATACATATATATATATACATACACATATATATATATATATATATATATATATACATATATATACATACATATATATATACATATATATATACATATATATATACCTATACATATATATATATATACATACATATATATACATACATATGTATACATATATATACATATACATATATATATATATACATATATATATATATATATATATATATATATATACATAATACATATATATACATATACATACATATATATATATATATATATATATATATATATATATATATATATATATATATATATATAATAACAATTCAAATATCTTGATCATATGTACTTAAAAGCACTATTTTTTCAAAAGTGCTCTATACAAATAAGAGCTTTATAAATAAACTTTATGTAAACATTTAAAATAGTGTACAAATATTAATTTATGCTTCAATGCTCAAGGGCACTTATAATGAGTTAGTCTCAGTGGAGTGTACTGGAGCAATGAAACATGAGTTAATTTGTGTTTACTATTTTAAGTATATATATATATATATATATATATATATATATATATATATATATATATATATATAGTCTTGGAAGTTTTTCAATCATTAAAAGTATATGGGGGACAAAAACAAAACACATAAAAAACAAAAACACTTTTAGTCCCAAGTCCTTCAGTGGAAAATTACTTTGCTTGTAAGTCAATTTACTTTTTACAGTCACTATATTAGTTTGCTTTTAAGAATTTACGCTAGTCTTAATATTATTTAAGGGATCATAAGTTGTTTACCATAAAAAAACTGTTTCGGGAATTTAAAAACAATTAAATTTTTTTTTATTGAACGACTCGGAAATATAAGTTGTGATAATATCTTTAGCTTTTTAAAAGAATTCCTCACATGAAACGGCAGATTCGTTATTGTTTCTATTTACATGTGTTCTATCTGTAGTACCGTAGCGAGACAAGACTGGATATAATCTTCATAATTTTCTAATTAGTTTTGTAAGTTATTTTTCTTTGCTTTCATATTTAGACCATATCGATAAATTACTCGTATTGTCTTGATTATTTCATCTTTTTTATTTTGATGCATTTTAAGTATATTATTGTCAACCTTACCAAAACTATCATATCCATATTCTTTAAATTCTTCAATAATTTGTATTGTATTGTATTGTATCGTATATATATATATATATATATATATATATATATATATATATATATATATATATATATATATATATATATATATTTCTATGTATGTGTATATATATATATATATATTTCTATGTATGTGTATATATATATATATATATATATATATATATATATATATATATATATATATATATATATATATATTTCTATGTATATATATATATATATATATATATATTTATATATATATATATATATATATATATATATATATATATATATATATATATATATATATATATATATATATATATATATATATATATATGTTGTTGAATATGACAGACAACTTATTTCTGGATATCTTTGTGTGGATTCTTTTCATTTGTTGAATCAGGGTCTAAATCATAACTGTCGGTGTTCCAAGTACTTTCAGGTCCATCCGGGTCCATCTTCAGGGGAATCAGATAAAGACCATGGTGTTTATGCTAATATTAATAGTTAGTTTTGGCGGGAATTATATCTTTAATACGGAACTAAAGTTAGAACTATAATATGATATCTATGTGTGTGCGTGTTTAATTATGTTTATTGGTGACTGCAATCACCAATAAAAATAATTACATAAAAATACATTAAATATTTAGGTGATAAAAATCGTACAGATTCCTAGACAGCGTCTTGGTCCAACGGTAAAGACGCTGGACTCATAGACATCAATATCGAAGGTTCGATCCTTGTCTAAGTTATCCATGCTGATGACGGCTGTAGGACAGAAACACGTGTCCATGGATTACTTTTATGTAATATATTATATATATAAGAATTTATGGTTGTCTTCATACAGAACTATAATATTAATATTCTTGCAGGGATCATCATCATCATCATATATATGTATATATATGATGATGATGATACCTGCAAGAATATTAATATTATAGTTATGTATGAAGACCACCATAAATTTTTAGGAGCAAACTAAAATGGCAATTGCCAAGAATTGAATGATTTACAAAACAGAGAAATTTTATGAATACATATACTGCACTCTAATCTTAATCGTACAGCTAAGAGTTAATTAAAAATATACAAATGAATGCTAATTTTATATCCGAATAATTTAAAAATAGACTGTTAAATGCATTGCTTTGTATATATGGCCACTATAAGCTTTGCATGTTTTGTTCGATTAGTAATACAAGGGAGATAACTATAATATTCACACTTTAAGGATTACCTCCCCTGTACCGTAACATTCTGACGAAACTGATAAATAAGATAGAATAAAATATGTCGAATAAAATAAGTCATTTGCAAACGACTTATTTTATTCGACTTATTTTATTCTATTTCTATCTTTTAGAACGAAGATTTGTTTCGTTATAAAGTAAGTAACAGAAGTAAATACTATGAGTGTACACTTTCCCTCTAAAATGGTGAAAAAAAGAAAAAAAACAAAAAACTATGCTTCACACTAATATTCATATTCTTATAAAATAACGTCTCGATCGGGGACGTTAAAAAAGAAACAAGAAATAAAGAAAACGTCTCAAACTGGAAAGTTTAAAAAAGAAAAAAGAAAAACAAAACAAAATAAAAAACGTATCAATCGATATAGAAAAAAAAGGGGGAAAAAGGAAGACACCGTCTCATTATGGAAACAGAGTGAAGGATTTATTTTCGAATTTATTGTACACGACAGGGATTTGTCGAACTTTTTATTTAGTTTCTTGCTTTTCCTAAACACTTGAAACTTTTTGTCCGGCTGTTAAAATATTTTTTACTTACATACGCTAGCGTTTCGAGCTTTCGCTCTCATCAGTGCAGGGATGATAATCTCGGACGGTCACACGGTTATATATATATATATCTCCTCTTCAGGAGGTTAGACACAAGGTCAGGTGTGGGGGTTGATGAAAGTATTTCTGTGGAACGAATTGGATTCGAATCTGGAACATCCAGGTCCTCAGTCTGTGTCGTTAACCACTCAGGCACTGTACAGCCGTCATCGTGGCTTTAAATGCATGTTAGTTTTAGCAATCGAACACTCTGACGACGGCTGTCTTTAACAGGTTTAATCTCTCGCTGATTTACCGGGTTGTTTAATAAAGGTGGCGTGGACTAAGACGTCGGAATTTGAGTTTGAAACATGACTCATGTTCCGGGGTTCGAATCTGGCGACCGGTATCATCTCTACACTGACGATTTCCGAAAAGATAATATATATATATATATATATATATATATATATATATATATATATATATATATATATATATATATATATATAAAAAGAGGATTTAATGAATCAGAACATTTCAATTGTTCAAATAATTAGAACAACAAGTCTAGTATGGCGTACGGTCGTTTCCAAAATATTCTGGAAATACTTTATTTGTAATTTTTAAAATTTTTAAATTTAAAAAAAAATTTACAAAGCCACCCCAAAACGTCTTCATCAGCGCCTGTAGCACCACATCTTACAGAAAATTCAAGGAAGAAAATAACAAGTTCGTCGTAGAGGAACATCTATGGAAAAGAGGGGACACAGAGACAAATATTAAAAAAAGGAATGTTACAAATATAAAATAAAAATATAAAGATAAACTGATAATAATAATTATAAAACATTATTAACATTATCAAAATTATGAAGATAAAATGAAAATAAAAATAAGGAATAAAATAAAATATAATATAAAATATAAAAAATAATAATAGAATATATAAAGGAAAAATAAAATAAAAGAATAAGAAATAAAAAATAAATAAATAAATAATAAAAAAAATAAAATAAAAAATAAAAACTATAATAGAGTAAAAAAAAAATAAAGAAAAAAAATAAAGAAAATAAAAATAAAATAAAAAATAAAATAAAATAAGAAATAAAATTAAGTATAATAATAGAAATATAAAGAAATAATATATATATATATGTATATATATATATATATATATATATATATATATATATATATATATATATATATATATATATATAAAAGAATATATAAAAAATTAATAAAATTAATAAAATTATAAATACAATTATAAATAAGTAAATAAAAATAAAGAATAAAGGTAAAATTAGAAATAATCAAGGTATAATTAAAATTAAAATAAAGATAAAAAACAGAGGTAACAATAAGGAGATGATAATAAAAATTAGAAATACAAAATGAAAATATAGGATAAATATAAAAGAAATAATTAATAATGTTAGTATGAATTAAGAACTTAGAACTATAAATAAAAATAAGATAGAAACATAAATAAGTTTAGAACACATGGTTGAATATTGTCAAGGCTCCTTTTCTAGAGTTTTTTTAAGAAAACATCTCGCAAAGAGATTAGTAGGAGGGTAGGAAGGAGTAGGAGGGTAGGAGGGGATGAGGGAGAGCAGATGGGAAGGTATGGACAACGGTAAATTTAGGGGGAGAAAAACACCTTATAAAAAAATATTATAGAGGAGAGGTCAAGGGTGACTAGGAAATAAGAGGTACAATAGAATAGGAGTATAGTTGGGACTATACTAACATCCGTGCACAGACAAGTGCATGAGTACATGTGAGATAAGAGTGAGGAGAACATTTTTTTTTTTAATTAATTCGACTGGTTCTTCAGGAGGAGAGAACGTGCTTTAGAGGAAATAATTATCCTCTATCTCCCATCGTGGTCCTATGCCAATTTGCCATTCGAATCAATAAGTCAAACTGGAATGACTTTAGATGTGGGAGGGTGAATTATATCAGGAAATGTTATAAATTTAGTCTGGCGGTTATGAGTTATTTAGGAGAAAGTCGAAGTAAACAGAGTCTGTGCTTCGAAGATCGGCTACAGTTCCTGAATGAATTGGCTGGAGGAAATTAATAAATTGATTTTAACCCACATTCTATTGGGGAAAATACCTCCGAGGCGTTAGTCCTTATATCATTAGAATTCCCTTTTACATACGTTTTATTATGTAATCCAGTTGGTTAGGAGTTTCAAAACGGCAATTCATAGATATTTGCTCACAGTATATTTTCCCGTGGAAGTTAACCGAGTGTTACTGCTATTGCTTACAGTGCTAGAATGAGAGTGTTTGACGTTTGTGATTTTTGAGTTATTAAGGTTAAGTTAGGGGTGGAAGTTAAATGTGGACAGTCTGGGTGCGGAGTCGTTAAGGTTACTCCCATAGGACCACAAAAGGAATGACCAGACACGTATTAGATTGGAACTCGGGTTGGATTGAAACTCGTTGAATTGTGAGGTTGGGAGATAAAATTACAGCTTTATGGCATTGAGATAAGATGACTTATATTTGTGGAGGTGTTTATTTATAGGTTAGACTCATTAGGTACTTCTTTTAGATGTTGTGCCGGGGGGGCTGATTTTGGTTGGATTAGTTCCTTATCGTTGGGGACACGGGCTTACACACACGCATACACACACACATCGAATTATACTCACAGACTTAGAGCCCTGTCGAAGTATAGTCTTAGTTCACTGGAAAATTATTTTAAGAAATGTGTCAATAGGCAAAATGCATATTTGGGGTTGTTAAGAAGTACTTCTGTGGATCGACGAAAACCGGACAATATTATAGAAAAAGGGGGGGAATTTAATTTATTATGTTGTAACTAATTATAGTCCTTAAAAGGTAAGTAGGCAATGGTCTTGATTGTGCTATCAGTTAGCGCTTTTTTTTATTAATGATGGTAGAGGGAAGGGGGTGGTATGAGTCATACACGATTTGAGGTAGAAGGGGATGACCGTGACAATAAGGGAGTGCAATAATATTATTATTATTATTATTATTATTATTATTATTATTATTATTATTATTATTATTATTAATAATAATAATAATAATAATAATAATAATAATAATAATAATAAGAAGAAGAAGAAGAAGAAGAAGAAGAACAATGATAAAGATCATGATAATAATGATCATAATAATAATATTAATTATAATTGGAATAGTAACGCTGAAGAACATAATCATATTAATAATAATAATAATAATAATAATAATAATAATAATAATAATAATAATAATAATAATAACAATAATACGAATATTGATAATGATAGTTATGGTGATATCAATAATAGTAATAATATTTATAATAATGATAATACAGGATAAAAATATAATTTAATACTATTAGAAGCCTCTTTGAGTAAAATTCAAGTCGAGCACTGTTGGAGAGATTAAAAATAGACATTCACCTAAAGTGCCAGTGAAATACCCCGACTCTGCCGTTGAGTTCTATCGGATGTCTTCAAGTTTACACTCGCCGCTTTCAGCGTAAATATAACTTAATTTCTCCGTTATCACGTGACAACCTCGGATGATCTAAGAGATTGAGCGAACGCTTACAGATTCAAGGTGTTTCTGTGAACCGGGTTCGTGCCCTGTGACCGTCTGAGATTGTCATTTCTCTGCGCTGATGAGAGCCGAAAGCTCAAAACGACGTCGTACGTAGGTAAAACTATTAAAAATATATAATATTATATATACAAATATAAATTTATATATATATAAATAAGTACACATTGGTCTTTATTATAGAGTGCAGGATTTTTAATTGATAGGAATTGTTTAACTTTTCTTTTTGTAACGGATGATTGGTTAATTTAAAAACGAAACAATTTAACGAATTTATCAAATTGACATTTTATGTGGAGGAAGCGACAACTTATTCATTTCTCTGTGATGATGGTATAGATTCGTGAACAATTTTCTATGTTCGAGGGAACGCTTCGAGCCTGCTCTCGGCCTGCTAAGCCAGCGGACATCTAATGAAACTTCCTGATATAGCAACAAAGGTTTTTTTTAAAAAAATTTGACAGTTGAAAAATATTTCTTAGAATCAGACGTCAGCAAAGTAAATCTTTAGATTAACTTTTTTTTTAACATGCAGAGGGAAAGTAAACATCGAGAGAACACAATGACAAAGTCTATCTATGCAACAATAATAAATTTTTATTGACAACTTGTTAAGACAACAAAAGATAAAGACTTTATAGAATACGAATGTTCAGAGTTTTAAGAACGTCTGGGTGAAATAATTGTTGTTTTTGGAGAAATTGAATACGCATCTTTGTTTTGGTTAGCTGTGTTTTACGTGGGTGTGAATGAAATAGGCATAGTGGTGTGTGTTTTACCAATGAGAGGGTGCATATATGGACGTATGTGTGAGAGTGTTCAGTTAACAGTGTGTATATGCTTGTGCTTGTGCAAGTTTCTCGTCGAGGCCGAGGTTAGTTTTTAAGGACGTACTACACGCGCCGAGTATGGAAGAAAAATACCGGAACGAAGAAAAAGTAAGTTCTGATTTGTTTTTTTTTAGTACGCACAGATACTTTTTGCGTTTTGATTGGTTGAAAGAAACTGTTGATTTAAGACATTGTCCCATCGAGAGTCGATACGTCATAACAACATTCGCTGCTGCTGATACTTTGAACAAACGTATAGAAAATTAAGCTTTCAAATTTAAAAATCATATCTTCCTCCAAATGTTGAATTATGTATCAGTTGCTCTATAATAAAGACCAATGTGTATTTATTTGCATATATATATATATATATATATATATATATATATATATATATATATATATATATATATATATATATATATATATGATTATGGAATTAATAATCCATCGTGATGAAAAAAATTATATTCATATATGAATAAATAAATAAATATACTTCTTTCCCATCGTGCGAGTACAAAAAATGCCGAACGAAACTAGATCTAGTGTTTAGGGGAAAGGAGTAAACAAATAGCAAGTCAGACAAACCCCGCCATCTAAAATGAATTCAGGAAAAATCCTTCATTCTATTTCCATAATCCTTCGCTCTATTTCCATAATAAAACGTTCTTTTATTATTTCTTTTCTTCTTTCTATACCGATTGATACATTTTTCTTAAAATATTTTCTTTTTTAAAAATATTCTAGTTTGAAACGTTTTCTTTCTTTCTTATTTATTTATCTACTTTTAACTTCACCGATTGAAAAGTTATTTTATAGGAATAAAAATGTTATGTGAATATTAGTGCAGACACTGGCGAAGCATAAATCTTTATCCCTTCATTTTTAACAGAGGGTGACCACTTATTTATTGAATAAATATTCTAAAGAAATTAAATTGAAAGTTTACAGTTATCTCCCTTATAAAAACATATTTTCGGACCCTATTCTGAACAATCGAGGGAGGCGCGAGAGCGCTCTATACCTTAATAGACCTCACAAATGGCCTATGCTGGAAATCTCATTTCTTTGATCAATCATAACTCAAAAACCGATAAACCAAATTAGTTAAAACTTTGCGCAAAATTTTTATTTGATAGGTTCTATAAGTGTGTAGAATTTCAGCATCATTAGTCAAGGCAACCCAGAGATCCAGAAAGTATGTGCCACCCTGTATCTCATCAACTATTTGATGGATTCAGCTGATTTTTGGCAGAGAAAGAGGTTCAAGGGTCTAATTGATGGCATTTTAATTTCAGTTTACCATATACCTTAGTTTTCCAGAAAATTCCAAAACACCTTATGAGAAGGCATTGTATTGAGGCATAGCCTTTACAAAAGTAGTGACATTCCATGAAAAATGCCAGTATACTGAAATCATATGCCCTTAATAGGGTTAAGATGAAAATTCATATACACTAAATGTACAAAAGCAAGGAAATTCCCAAATTTTTACACTTTTATTGTCATTAAGTGTATGACTACATATCAACCAAACCATTTCATTATCACATCACTACAGTATAAATCTCTATGCATGAGTGGATAAAGTGTGTGAGATGCGCTGAAGAAAAATTCCTACCAGTAAAATACATAGCCCTGTTGTGCTCGCATACCCTTAATGACAATAAAAGTGTAAAAATTGGGAATTTCCTTGCTTTTGTACATTTAGTGTATATAAATTTTCATCTTAACCCTATTAAGGGCATATGATTTCAGTATACTGGCATTTTTCATGGAATTGACTTAAACTTTATTTGATACAACACTTAAAACGATTCATTCATGTAAAAAACGCAACTAAGTTTGTCTCGGTGTTCCGTTCTGTTCAAATCTTCCACAGAAAACAGCAATAACGATCATCGACCCCATGCGCCACGGATAGATGAACCAACTTGAAATTGTAAATCATTTCCCATCGTTGATAATAAACTGAAAAATTAAAGTAAAGGAAATATGGATCTTTTCTTGTTTATTATTATTATTTTGTTATCAATTTAATTTATTTATCTTCCATCCTTTTTTGTGTATTATTGTAGATTAAATTAGAGCTTCCTCATGAGATTCTACTTTTTTTAGGCGATTACGTGTAAAGACCTTCCAAAACCTAACGGGAAGAAGAAACTAATTACAAAACACAATTATTTTCAAATTTAGAGTAGGGAATCAGATTCGCATATCGATTTGATGTACTATAATCCCCTATTTTCAGTCTATTCTAGCGTTTTAGAGCAGTTAATCCAATTTTTTTTCCCGGAAATGGAGCACTATTTTACCTTATATTGATATACGAAACTGATTCCTCACTCTAAATACTAAATTAATTGCCTTTTGTCTTTTTTCATCTTTCCGACATTTTTTTCAAGGTAGAAAAGTTGAATCTCATTTTGGGGAGTAGGGGACCATTTAGCTGAGGGTGTAAATCTACAATTTTATTCCTTTTTCTCTTATCAAACTTTATCCGATACCTTCTTCTTCTTCTTCTTCTTCTTCTTCTTCTTCTTATTATTATTATTATTATTATTATTATTATTATTATTATTATTATTATTATTATTATTATTATTATTTATACAACGTAAATTATTGTAGTTTGCTAATACAAGGGAAATAACCGAAAAAAATCAACACAGAAAAAGAGTTATTTCCCTTCGACAGAAATGAAAAGTAAAATAGCATGATTACTATATAAACACAAAATGGTATTTAACGATGCTGGAAAGCACTTCTTAAATACAAATCGAACACTCTTTAATTGTTGATATTATTTATATAAGTAGTAACATTTACTTTTCTCATGGATAATAAGTGAAGCACGTGCATGTCGAAGAAAAGTTAATTTAATTCCATTGTCGAGTTGCACACACACATACATACATACATACATACATACATACATACATACATACATACATATAATTATAGGAGCAACAGGACTAATGAAAAAGAATTAAAAAAGCTATCTGGCGAGTATACCCGGTGAACCAAGTGCAAGAGAAATATAAACAAAGGAACGGGTAGAGTCTTAAAAAGATCTCTAGGCTGGAGTGTCTGAAATAGCCGGTGAATGTATGGCATCCGGTAGGATGTCTAATCTTCAGCAAATACAGAAAGATAAGAAAATAAAAAATAAAGGGACACAC
Source organism: Sepiola atlantica (assembly GCA_963556195.1). Classification (NCBI taxonomy): domain Eukaryota; kingdom Metazoa; phylum Mollusca; class Cephalopoda; order Sepiida; family Sepiolidae; genus Sepiola; species Sepiola atlantica. The sequence goes on from OY744527.1 coordinate 58,605,318, forward strand.
ACACACACACACACACACACACACACACACACACACACACACACATATATATATATATATATATATATATATATATATATATATATATATATATATATATATGAAGTATTGGAATGATGAAAATAATAACATTTCATACTTTACAAGTTTATTATAATCATCAGTTGTTTTAAAAAGGAATAAAATAAAATAATCCATAGGTTTTTCAAAGAAGGAAAACCAATAAATTGTTAATTATTAGTAAGTATTAATTTCAAAATTTGCAACAAATTTTAAGATATGCTCAATTCATTAAATTTACTGTGTGCTACAATCTGGCCAGTGTATAAATCAAAACATAAATGTGAAAAATTTAAAAAAAAAATGTTTTTTTTTCCAGAAAAGCAAAGAAGTAAATATTGTTAGAATAAAATATGATAACAATAGTATATATAAAAAAAAAAAATAAATATTAGAAAAAAAATAATTGAACACCGCTCTTGACTGTTATTTCTACCTCCCCCCCTCCGGATATTAATATTTGCTGCATTATAAGCAATATTGCCAGCCACACGTTTTTAGAGATTTTAAACATCTACCATTTGACAAAGAGGTCTTCCTCGAAATATATTATGGAACACGGTCACACATATTACATAAGTGTTGAAGTCTTGCCTAATCAAGTAAGATTTGATATGTATAAAAAAAATATTAAAAAAGTTTTTGAAAAAATATATAATTAAAATCACTTGTTTTTGTCTTACTTCTCAACGCCGACATATTTCCATTTCTTACATTGTGATAGCCTTCTAATACTCCTCTATATACATATTACACACACTGCTTCAAGCAAACTACATCTCCTTATTATATATATATATATACATATATATATATGTATATATATGTATATACATATATATATATACATATATATATGTATATACATATATACGATCCACATGAAATTTTATAAGGAGATATAATTTTTATGTATCAATTTTCAGTATTTACTTCAACGGTGCTCGATACGTAAATTAAGCTACACAGAGGCTCCCGCGATTCATCCGCGGGGGAATCTTCAAGCTAAAGGCCCAACGATTGGCTGAGAGAACAACAAAGAATCTGATTGGTTAACTAGCTAGCCGTGTATATAAAAACACCCGGCAAAAATAACTCCATGCTTTTTAGCCTGAAGAATCCCCCCCATCGGGGATGAAACGCGGGAGCCTCTGTGTAGCTTAATTGCCATAAATATATTTGCATAGCTTACTATATATATATATATATATATATATATATATATATATATATATATATATATATATATATATATATATATAAATGGTAGTGCAGTATTAGTGCAGTTCCAACGAGAGAAGAGTAAGGCTACCAACATTTGTAAACAGTTTTTTTCAACATTGATTTATTATTTTGTTATTTTGTTATTTTGTTATTTTATAATTTTATCATTTTATATAACGCGTTGCAAGCGGTGGTCTGCTCTCATCAAATATGTAAATCCATTTGAATGAATTTACATATCTGATGAGAGCAGACCACCACTTGCAACGCGTTATATAAATTTATATGGATTAAAGGTCATTTTATTTAATTCCTTTTTTAAACAACTAATGATTATAATAAACTTGTAAAGTATGAAATTATTATTTAAAAATTATGATAAAAAAAGCCTAAAAGATAATATATGTAATATTTAATATGTTAAATTTAGGAATTATCAGAAAATAATACATTTATTTATTAAAAAATTGTAAGACTTAAAATTATGAAAAATGTTTGAATATTAGGTGGCTAATTCAGCAGTTTAGCCTAATATAAGAAGAAGTAGAAGAAGAAGAAGAAGTAAAGTAATAAGAGGAAACAGATAAAAATAAAGCCAGGACAAATGGCAAAACGATATATAAAACATGGAAACGAATTCAAGAATTGCACTAATTTTAAAAAATTAAAGATTAAGGTTAAAAAAAAAACAAATGCTATGGTATTTTAAGATAATAAAAAATGTTAAGTTTTGCGTTTAATAAGAAAATATTAAGTTTGTTTCACAAAGACTGTAAGACTCAATATTTTGTAAACAAAATGCAAACAGTCTTCCTCAGATTTAGAAATATTTTGGGAATTGGAGCAGAAACGAGAAGTTATAATAGGATTTAATAATAAAATTGGTTTTAAGAAAACTGTCAATTAAATGTACCATCTATATCAGATTTGTAACTCAATATTACCTTACTAGGAATTGTCGGTTATAACAAGGTCAAGGAGAGATAATTCAGTATAAATAAAAAAGTAGCAAAACATAAGTAGAAGATATCTTTATATATTAATATTTAGGATAAGATGAAAGATGTGAAAATATGTGAACTTATTTAGAGTTAGTAATATTAAATTAATTTAAACTTATACTTTAAATATGTATGTAAATAAATATAAAAATATATAAAAATATATAAATAAATATTAATATACGCAAAAAACTCAATGTAAGGCAATATTATTAATAGTATGGTTTAAAGGTAAAAGCTATGGTGGAAATATATTTTGAAGAAAATTATTAAAAGGGTGGCGTTATATAGAATTATATGAAAAATATGTAAAATGTATTAATTTTAAAAATTGTTTTGTGAGTATAGATGGGTTCGAATGCAGAGAACAAGTTTTTAAAGACAATATTAGGGCTTGTATTTAATAATATTATGAATATTGGTTTATGTATTAGGAGAATATCAATAGAGGTTATAAATTGTCTATATTTATACATTTTTTATGTTTACAGCCTAAAAGTAATTCGTTTTTTAGATTAATTATATTTTATTTAGTCTAATTATCATAGCTGCTTTTTTAGCCTGGTATATACGAATGTGAATTTTAAAAAATAAATCAGCTTATGGAATATAGAAATTTTTTACTTGAGCTTTTTGATAAGAGTTGTTAGAGAATTTGTATTCCTCTCATCATTGTTGTCGCTATTAAAAGAACTTACGTGGTTTGAGATGCGATGCTTCACGAGCATGGAGCAAGTCCCAATGTATGTATGCAATTTAGGAGGAATCTCTATCCGGTTAGGAGTGATATTTAATGTTAGAATTATTTGGAATATTAATATTAGAGGCTATATCACTGCAAGGTAGATTATTGGTATGTTGGTTTGAGGGTAGATCTATATTATCCAGTGGATTTTTTATTTGATGCTGGCTACTTTGAATGTAATTGTTAATAAGGGTAACGTCATTTAAGGAAATGACAGACGGGTTATTATTGGGTGTTAGAGGTGCGTATTTTGTTGAGATAAAGATGGAGGAATTAACTGTATATTAGCATTTGTTAGCGAGTTATTAATGTTCATAATAGGGAGGGTAATTCTTTAATTGTACAGGCGTATATGACATCTCTATATGTATATAGTCATTCTGGAGCGGACATTGTTGTTTGTTTTGGAAAGATACGGTTATTGGTGGGGCCTGGAGGGTAGGAATTATCTGGCCAGTTTTAATTTTTCTATTGTTAGCGGCAATTATTATTTGGATCAGATTAGGCATTGTATGAGATATTTATAGAATTTTTATTTAAAATAGTGCTATATCTGTATGGATACTTAAAAGATTTTTCTGTAATTTTTATTTAAAATAGTGCTATATCTGTGTGGATACTTAAAAGATTTTTCTATAATTTTAAAGAATTCCCTTGGGATATTAATTCTTACATTATTATTATAGGGAGAGGGACTGAACCAGATGTTTGTTTTCGCCTTATGCGTTTGTGGGGGTTCAATTGTTGGGAGTTTGCTTGTTTGTCCCGATTACATAGATCAGAGGCTCTGACATTATTTAGGTTATAATTATTAGCAGCTATTCTATTCTTTGTGTTTTTGTTGCTTTTAGTGTAACACTATGTGTGATAATACTCTTTGATCTTTGGGTAGGGGTATGTGGTTTATGTGTTATTTTTTCAGAGTATCCAGAGTATCCAATATCGAGTATCTTTCTATCACGATAGGATCTAATATAAAATAATTATCTTCGAAATCGAAACTGCTCGTGATACATATGAAATAATTTATTAATCTTTTATATTTTATATAAAAACAAAATTATAAGAAAAACTGAAAAAAAAGTATAATCAAGCAGTAAATACTGTTATTTTTAATAATATTTGTTTACATCCCCCCCTCTCTCTCTCTCTCTCTCTCTCTCTCTCTCTCTCTCTCTCTATATATATATATATATATATATATATATATATATATATATATATATATTAGTAGTATGTTTTTGAAAGGCAGTGGGCAATGCAAATTCCGGGTAAGATGCAAGTTGTAAGGAACAAAAACAATAGATCGAATACAAAATATGACTTACTATTTATTTTTCCTAAAATCTTACATAACAGCGAGAGCTGTTTGTGTGATGTCCGGGTGATTAAAAATCATTATTCAATATTTCGGGAAAAGAGACTTCTCTTTGTCAAAAATAATTAAACCAGAAGAAAAATTTCTCCGACTGTGCAGAGAATCTTACAAAACAAAATGGCTGCCAGATATAGAACCACAGCGTAAACAGTCTCGCAGGGAATGTAAATTAATTTTTTTTTTTAAGTTTATGTTACATATATGATTTGGTGTTCAACAATATTTGTGTAATGGTGGTTAAGTGTATGGTGCTCGATAAACTGTAAGTTTTAATAATATATATATATATATATATATATATATATATATATATATATATATATATATATTATAATTTTTTTTATTAAGTTTATATTTGATTATTTACTTTTATTTTTAGTGTGTTTTATATTTGTATTTTTATTTTTTTTATCTTTCTTTCGTATTTTAAGAATTTTAATATAAAGTAAAGTAATTAATCTCTCATTTTAAATATTCTAGATTTATTAAATTCATTGATTATCGTCTATTTAAGAAGTTATTTCTCTTTATCTTATAGTAAATATATCAAGTTAATTCGATAAACTAATTTGACGAAACTCACAATTAATAACACTTCTTAAATAGACGATAATCAATGAATTTAATAAATCTAGAATATTTAAAATGAGAGATTAATTACTTTACTTTATATTAAAATTCTTAAAATACGAAAGAAAGATAAAAAAAAATAAAAATACAAATATAAAACACACTAAAAATAAAAGTAAATAATCAAATATAAACTTAATAAAAAAAATTATAATATATATATATATATATATATATATATATATATATATATTATTAAAACTTACAGTTTATCGAGCACCATACACTTAACCACCATTACACAAATATTTTTGAACACCAAATCATATATGTAACATAACCTTAAAAAAAAATTAATTTACATTCCCTGCGAGATTGTTTTTGCTGCGGTTCTACATCTGGCAGTCATTTTGTTTTGTAAGATTCTCTGCACAGTCGGAGAAATTTTTCTTCTGGTTTAATTATTTTTGACAAAGGGAAGTCTCTTTTCCCGAAATATTGAATAATGATTTTTAATCACCCGGACATCACACAAACAGCTAAAAACACTTACGCTGTTATGTAAGATTTTAGGAAAAATAAATAGTAAGTCATATTTCGTATTCGATTTATTGTTTTTGTTCCTTACAACTTGCATCTTACCCGGAATTTGCATTGCCCACAGCCTTTCAAAAACATACTACTACTATACCCAGCAATGCTTCAAGCAAACTACCACTCTCTACTATATATATATATATATATATATATATATATATATATATATATATATATATATGTATATATATATATATGTATATATATATGTATATATATATATATGTATATATATATATGTATATATATATATGTATATATATATATATATATATATATGTATATATATATATATATGTATATGTATATATATATATATATATATATATATATATATTTAGGCAGCAAATCATTATTAATGCAGGCTTTGTTGAAGACTATGGAACTTTCTTTTTTTGTGATTTTTCTTATTAGTTTCTCGAAGCGGCAAGCGAGTTTTCTGTTTTCGGGTGTTAATTTAAATATTGTGGCTCCGAGTGTTGTTTCATCGGCCATCTCTCAATCGTCATCAGGATGTTGTGTCTTATTGTTTGTCTTTGTGCTGTCAGCCTTTTTATAGTTTAAATTTTTTTTTTTTAAATTATAATTATGGAATACGGATAGGGCGTTAGAGCCAGTATTACATGATATGTTAGGTTGCAGTTTTTTAATATATAGGGCTTAAGGATTTTAAGTCTGCGTGTACAATTATTTTTATGGATGATTATAGTGTTATATATATATATATATATATATATATATATATATATATATATATATATATATATATATATATATTAATTGTAATATTTTATTACCTGCGTCCCACGAGGCGTAGATGTGACACAAAGACTGATGATTATAATAAATATATGAAAAATAAAATTACTATCGTAATTCGATGATTTATATGAATGTTAATGCTAACACCAGCGGAGCATATTTTTCTCTGTCATTTTCGGCGGAGGTTGTATATTAATAACTTATTTAACTGAAATATCATATAATGCCAATCACACATCTAGTGGCTTTTCTGGACATAGAGAAAGTGAGATGTTATTTCAATGTCCGCAATCTCGTAGGGAGTGTTCTCTTCTCGTCCTTATAACGGCGACGTTGCTAGTCTTTCTCTACTCTATCGTTGTTTTTTGAAGATAGGTGCTCAACTGTAAAATCTGTAAAATGTTAACAGCAAGGACTCGTCTACCTACCACAACTGCAATCACTTTCCTTGCTTCCTCTGTGTACCTAGAACCAAACGGAACTTTCACCAACGGAGCTTTTTTCTCAATACCTTCCCATATGTGGAAGACAATACCACGGGACTGATTCCGCGCTTACTACAACATAGTGGTCTTCAAGTCTAATGTCAACAAAGAGCCGTTCTCTTAAATAATCAAATATTTCCCTTTCCATCCATCGTTTCCAATCCTCTCATAATATTGTTCATCAGCCAACTGACAATCTCTTTAAACCTTATCCTCGAGTGGCATTTGAGCCTTGATAAGTGGTGACTCATTAGTATATAAAAAAGAAATTGTGCAAACTGGCCTTCAATTAAACCATCTAGATTTAAAGTGTCGTGCGAATCATGGTTAATTCAAACCGTAGTTTTACAAGGATCGTCTCGTTAGTAGGGATACTGACGTTTGGTTTTTGCTTCTTTCATTCCATTGGGAAACTCGCTGTCAACTCGCCGTTAAGAGAAATGTGGTTGCGCACTTGAGTAGGCAATTCCACAGGGCTTTAGACAATTCATGATATTTATCAAAACATGGACCAAAACTTATGCTGTTTGCTTCCAGCTATCCACGCGTTAAGAGTAGATCTGGAGCAGATTATACAAGTATTTTAGCTCCAAAGAAAACAGCCACCAAGAACACATTTGGCCATATTTTTACAAGAAAGTCTGTCGAAAAATACGTCACTCACTTACTATCATAGCTACGGAGTCGGAAGGTATAAGGTCCGATTCCGATTTCTAGAAATACAAAATATCCGACTCTGTCTCCGACTCCTTATTTCAATGTCTTTCGATATTCAGACAGTCTGTAGGTTTTTCAGAGATGAAAAAATCCGACTCCAACTCCTAGCATTCTTACGAACCCGATTCCGACCCCCTCCAAAACCACCCGATTAACAACTATAAAATCAACAAATCTGACAATGAGTTTTTTCCTTTGGCAAACAGTCGCTCGACACGCAAAACATATGGCACGCTTTGATACCGACAATTTCTCGTCTCTATTGTCACAATGCCAAATCTTTGTGTATTAGTAGAAAAAGTGAGGTTACCTGTTGCTCTTTTCACAGGTGTGACAGTTTAATGGGGTGTAGTGAACCTTCCACAGAATCCCTTTAGGCACAATGTCGCTATTTTGTCGAAAATAACATGACTATAACACATTGACTTAATATGCTTGCCAGTTGGTCCCTGTTAGCAAAGATATTATACATTCATTCGGGTCGAGTTCTGAAACTTGTGTCATACATGCAGCAACCAAGATGACGTCATCATTACAGAACCATTACATTTCACAATAATTATTCATACCTTGGTTGTCGGTCGTTCCTCTTGCACGCGCTTCTGCAAAAAGCTTGAAGTAGAAGTAAAATGGAATACCATAGTCGAGGGCGACCGAAGGCTACGCTTTTCATTAGGTACTACACCGAAGTGTAAGGGAGGGCGCCGCTACTTCCCTCGGATTACTCTACTTACTTTTTGTACTTCATCTTATAATGCTGAGTGTAGCAAGGGACATCCAGTACCAGTTTTTTAGTCTTTGGTACGACTCGACCGAGGATTGAACCCCGGTCCCCGAGCCCATTAGCGAAAACTACTGCCAAAATGTTTACCCAAGTTAAAATGGTACTGGTTTGTCTTTTTCCATAGTCCGTTTTTCACAACTTTTTACTGACCATTTTTTTTTCTGTTTTCGGTGTACACTTACCAATCAGGCTTCTAGAGAATTCCGGGGTTTTTGGAATTTTTTTTCAAATATTTTACATTTTAGGAGTGGGGATCAGTTTCCAATGTAAATTCAACGTAGATCGATCTCCCTGTTTTTGACCATCTCAAATTTTTTAAATTCTTCTTCTGTATACAATTACCTATCATGTCGCGAGAGAATTCTGGGGTGATGGGAATATTTTTCAAATATTTGAGATTTTAGGAGGGGATCAGTTTTGACTATGTTGCATGTGTTGTTTGTTCTTATGGACCAACTTTCCGAAACCCCCGGAATTCTCTAGCAGCGAAAGTGTACACCGAAAAAAAAAATGGTCAGTAAAAGTTGTGAATTTACATTCAAAACTGATCTCCCGTCTTAAAATCTAAATATTTTGAATTTTTTTCCCAAACCGCCGGAATTCTCTATCAACATGATAGGTAATTGTACACCGAAAAAGATTGTTTTAAAAAATGTAGATGGTCAAAAAGAGGGGGATCAGTTTACGTTTAATTTACATTGGAAACTGATCCCTGCCCTAAAATGTAAAATATTTGAAATTTTTTTCTCTAAAAACCCCAGAATTCTCTAGCAGCCGGATAGGTAAGTGTACACCGAAAAAAGAAAAAAAATGGTCAGTAAAAAGTTGTGAAAAACCGACTATGAAAAAAGAAGAATCAGTACCGTTAAAATTACTAATACAGCTAGTATGCATTCTGAAATTTTTTTTTAAAAGAATTTGACTTCGATACTAAGCTATCCCCTTTGAAGAGAATCATTCGCATGTGGATGCATTATTTAATCATATGGACAGCAGAAAAAAGTTTAAAAGAGCATTTAGCTCTTTTAAATTAAAAGAATTAAAGCGACAACAACGACAACAACGAAGGTGAAAAGGTTGCTATGAATACACAGTAAAGTGTGATTTATGAAGGCGTTTACACTTGAAGAGTTCAGCCACCTGCTAAACTTATAATCCAAAACTAAAAACTAAAAACTAAATACTTGTTCTCGCCAGACATTTATTTGGTCACAGCAGATGTAATTTACAATATGTCCGTTCTTACACATCTGAATTCGATTCAGAAATCAGAAAATCAAACTAACAGCACAGCATGCAAAGATGTCAAAGATTTGAATGAATCGGCCCCTCGCTGAGTTTGCTTTCATTTAAATTGAATATACAAGGGGGGGTGGAATCAATTTATTGCGACCCCTTTGATAGAGGCACAGTAAATGCGACATTTGTCGACTTTTGGGGTCTTACGGGGTTGACAAAATAAAAGGAATGCAAGTTAGAAGAACATTTTATAGAAATTAAAATATCACCGAATAAATTTAAATAATTATATATATATATATATATATATATATATATATATATATTATGATATATATACATGTATTATTTTCTTTGTGGTACAGCATTTTATTATTGTCTATATACAGACCATATTTATTTGGTAAAATAATGAAATTAAAAGATAAGATTCGAACCTCGCTTAACAGAGATAGGGCCTTAATGATTTGTTCTCATACCAAACTGGATGATTAGATCAAATTCATTATTAAGATCCTCTGTAACAATGGCTATCCATTAGACACTGTTGAATCCACTATCAACAATAAAATGTCTAGTTTTTAAAAAGATAAAAAGGTTTCTGTTGATAGATGTGCTATTTACCTTCGCCTACCTTGGCTACGTAACATAAGTGATAGATTCGCCAAACAAATCTTTTTATAAATATGACAGCTAAAAAAATTCTTCTGAAATTAATTTAGATAAAAATACAGAAATATTTATACCTAGCAAACCTAGATTTATAGTTAAGGACCATAAAAATATTTGATAGTAATCCAACTAAACACCCAATACATTTGATGTAACTTATGTTATCAAGAGAATACTGGATAAAGAAAAAATGCACTTCAAATGTGATCATCTTCTAATAAGATGTAAAAACAAATAAAATTTATATTTATTCAATCAGATACAGACGAATATTATCCATCAACTAGATCTGCAATATTATTGATCAAAGAATGAACGGATATAACAAAAGTTTGAATTGATATACTTAAATTAGCAAGAAGTAACATAATTCAATATGATCGTAAACTATAGACTAGAAAAGACAGCAGGTATAAATTTTGATATCAAAATGAGATCAGCTGTTTCTGCTCAGGTAACTAACTAGGTGGGATTATATATTCTTTGGGAAATAAGGCGAAATATAACCGGATTGAAAGGAGGATTTTACAGAAACGATGCCTTATTTACTATGCGATGCTCATATAGAAACCTGGTGATAATTAAATAACATTTTCATAAACTTAAAAAAATAAACCTTTAAAATTAACATAGATAACAGTGAAAATAGTACATTTCTTAGATATTACCTTGAACCTTAATAAAACACATTTAATCTTACCATAAACCCAATCATAAGATATACAATATGGATAAATTAAGAAAAAATAATAGCTAATATATATTGTACGATTTAAAAACTATCAACAAATTAAGACATATTAAATGAAAATAAAAAAATATTACAACGATGCACTGCAAAGATCAGGATATGGTGAGTTAACAAGCCGACTCTCAAAATAAACTTGAATATATAAAAAGACAGAAATAATGTTATATCATAGAACATGGCGTTTAGAACAAATATAAACAAGTGGGGTACCTTTACAAATGGTGCCGTCACCAGGAAGAGAGTGGGGTACCTTTACAAATGGTGCCGTCACCAGGAAGTGTGTGGGGTACCTTTTACACACACACACACACACACACACACGCACACACATATATATATATATATATATATATATATATATATATATATATATATATAAAGAATATATAAAACTTTTTTATAAAATTAATAAAATTAATAAAATTAATAAAATTATAAATAAGTAAATAAAAATAAAGAAATAAAATAAAATAGTTAACTAATAATTTAAAATTAAGGCAAGATTAGAAATAATGAAGGTATAATTAAAAATAAGAAATAAAGATAAGGATAAATAACAGAGTTACTAATAAGGAAATGATAATAAAATTTAGAAATACACAATGAGAATATAGGATAAATATAAAAGAAATAATCAATAATAACAGTATGAATTAAGAACTTATAACTATAAATAAAAATAAGATGGAAGCATATACAAGTTTCGAACCAAAGTTGAATATTGTCAAGGCTCATTTTCTAGAGTTTTTTTAAGGAAACATCTCGCAGGGAGATGGTTAGGGTAGGAGGGGAGGAGGGAGGGCTGATGGGAAGGTATGGACAACGGTTAATTTTAGGGGGAGAAAAACTCCTTATGAAAAAAATTATTATATGGAGAGGGTCAGTAGGAGAGAGCATGCTTTAGAAGAAATAATTATCCTCTATCTCTCATCGTGGTCTTCCACCAAATTTGGCGTTTGAACAAACAAGTTCAACTGGAATGACATTAGATGTGGGAGGGTGAGTTATATCAGGAAAAGTTATAAATTTAGTCTGGCGGTTATGCGTTATTTAGGAGAACATCGAAGTAAACAGAGTCTGTGCTTCGAAGATCCGATATATTTCCTGGGTGAATTGGTTGGATGAAATGAATAAATTGATTTTAACCCACATTTTATTGGGAAAAGGATGTCGTCATACCCCCGAGGCGTTAGTCCTTATATCCTTAAAATTCCCTTTTACATACGTTTTTTGTATGTAATTCAGTTGGTTATTAGTTTCCAAACTGCAATTCGTAGATATTTGCTAACAGTATATTTTCCGGTCGAAGTCAAAAACGAGTGTTACTGTTATTGTCTACAGCACTCGAATGAGAGTGTTTGACGTTTGCGATTTTATGGTTATTAAGGTTAAGTTATGGGTGGGAGTTAAATGTGGACAGTTTGGGTGCAGAGTCATTTAGATTACTCCCATAGGACCACAGAAGGAATGACCAGAGACGCTTTAGATTGGAACTCGAGTTGGGTTGAAACTCGTTGAAAAGTGGGATTGGGCGATAACATCACAGCTTTATGGCATAGAGATGAGACGACTTATATTTGTGAAGGTGTTTTATTTATAGGTTAGGGTTATTGGGTACTTCTTTTAGATGTTGTGCCTGGGAGGGGGGCCTGATTTGAGTTGGATTTGTTTCTTATATTTGGGGACACGGACTCAAACACACGCATACACACATATCGAATTACATTCCAAGACTTAGAGCCATGTCGAAGCACAGTCCCAGTTCACTGGAAAAACTATTTTAAGAAATTTGGCAATAGCAAGAGGCATATTTGGGGTTATTAAGTAGTACTTCTATGGATCGACGAAAACCGGACAATATTATAGAAAAAGGGGGGGGATTTAATTTATCATATTGTAACTAATTATAGTCCTTAAAAGGTAAGTAGGCAATGGTCTTGATTGTGCTATCAGTTAGCACTTTTGTTTTTTATTAATCATTGTAGAGGGAAGGGGTGGTATGAGTCATAAACGATTTGAGGTAGAAGGGAATGACCGATACAATAATGGAGTTTAATAATATCATCACTAACACCAATAATAATAATAACAACAACAATAATAGTAACAATAGTAATATTAAGAACAATGATAAAGATCATGATGATAATGATCATGGCAATGACATCAACAATAATTGGATTAGTAATGTTGAAGAACATAGTCATATTAATAATAACAATAATACGAATATTGACAATTATAGTGATGATGATATCAATAATAATAATAATAATAATAATATCTATAATAATGATTATGCAGAATAAATCGTTCGATAAATCTTACTATTAGAGAGGGCTTAGCCTTATATACGGTTTTCTATTAAGACACTATTTATATACTTAAACATAGGAACACATCTTAGGTATGGAGGAGAATGAATCGAATCATGGTATCAAAAGTGGCCTCTCAGATTAGTGGCAGTATATCCTTTCAATTGTTTTATCTAGGGTAGAATGAGTTTGGAGTTGGTCAACGTGTAAGGATAATATCCTAATTATGCTGGGATTAAAAATAATAATCATCATCAATAATAATAATAATAATAATAATAGTAGTAATGATACTAGTACTACCACCAACAATAACCAAAGATGATATTCTCAGTAGTAATTACAATTGGTGGGTTATACTTTATAGGAAGTAGAGTTTACCAATTCGATGTTTCTTTTTCTCGATCATATGAGGGATTTATGTAGGTTTTTTAGAGATATATTACTGCTTAGACATATGAGACAATCTGGGAAGGTAGATATGAGATATCCGGTGTCTGTTCATGAGTTATGGTGGAGTTTTGGGGTTATGGTTATACGGAGATTTTTGGAGAGCTATAGGTTCAGGGGTTATGGGGGTAGGGGTTCAGGTATAGGGAACAAAGTACTAACTATAGGGAGTATGTCCGTTGGAGGGTGTGTATCGAGGGGGATGCGATCCTCAAAGGTGGAAATTGGTAAAAATATCGAGATGGAAATATGGGTGGAGAGGCGGTAATCTTGATGTGGATATTTAGTATATACTTATATATTGGTGCTAGTTGACATGGACAAGGTTGGGGTATTTTGAGGAAACTTGGTTAATTCTTACCTCGAGTTGTACGTAGAAAGTTGTTAGCTGATTAAGAGATATTATTGTTTGGGGTTATCATTTACCTGGCATTGGACTTGGGATATCTTGGGATCTGTATTAGGATTATGACTATTTCTTAATTATGTGTATGAGGGGTGGGCCTAGAGGGGGAGTAGAGGGGAGTAAGAGTGAAGATTTAAGGGACCTTAAAGTTATTGTATTTATACCAGGTTTTGTGTAGACAGCTCGATAGCACCTCATCTTTTTTATTTAGTAGAGCTCCTTTATATTTGATGATGTCTAGGGATTCTTGTCTACACAAAGAACAGTACCTATCTAGCGGTTTATAGGATTTACTTTTCTTGATTATATTCCATTTAAGTCTATAATTAATGTTTCTATCTTTCAGGTACCAGATATGCGCAGCTAGAGAAGTGTAGGAAGCCAGGTAGCTATTATTGAAAGTATATATGCGTCTGGAAATTCTATTCTTAATTTTATCCGCAGTGGAGCCTATGTACACTGCCTCTCCGGGTAGAGATATTATGTTAGTTCGGTTAATATTAACAATATTAAGGAGGTTATGGGAAGTGGAGTGGTTAGCTATTGCATTATCATCCGCTGTGGTAGAGCCAGAATCACTGTTGGTGTTTTGGTTGGTGCAGTGTATTACCGTGCATTTATATACTACACTTTCATGTTTGCACGAGCCATTCAGGGGACAAGAATCCGTGTCATTACAGTTGCATAGGATAGGCTGAATTGAGCTATTTGGGGTTAAGGCTGCGTTTATTTTAGTCGTATTAGAGCCTATTATTCTCTGTTCTAGATTAGGAAGAGTTGAGTGTGAGATTCTAATCGTGCTTTTCTTAAAAGTTTGCTGTATCCTATGCAACGTACCGATTCTTTGAAAAATGTATTACTTCATATGACTCAAATTTTGATGTTGAGCAATAGTTTTCCTTATTATTCTTTTTGTATCTAACTTATTTTTAAAGTTTTATTTTTTTTAGGGTGGGTGCATTTTTGGGTAGGCTCGCTCCTGAAATAGTACAGTTTACAAAAATTTAAAACTGTGCCCATGTTACTCACTGTGTCGTCTAAAATACATATTCCAAAATTCATAATTATCCGTTCATTAGTTTAGGAGATTACCTCCCCCCCACATATATATATATATATATATATATATATATATATATATATATATATATATATATATATATATATATATATATATATATATATATATATATATATATACAGGGTGGGGAAGCAACATTTATAACTCAACACATACTAAATCAATTGAAACCTAGCATATATTGATGCCATAACTACACTTTACACTATTATCTATATTTTTTTCAGAAACTTTTACCCCCAGGAGTAATCAGAAAAGCAAACGTCAAAGAGTGTGTAATTTGCTGAATACACTCGTCACACCAAAGGAAATTTCAAGAATAGTTGCAGTGTCCATAAAGACTGTTTATAAAGTAAAGAATAGAATGACTATGAGCAAAATTATTACGGGGAAGTCTGGAAGTGGAGGAATCAACAAAAAATGTACCAAAGCTTTTATTAAAACTATCAATTCCAACATCTTAAAGGATCCAACCAAATCATGACAAAAATGGTAATTGAACTTAAAGGAAGACAGCAAGACCATAAGAAATGCAGGAAAAATATGATTTGAAGTAAAAATCTTACACCAACACACCAAAACACATGTTGACAAAAGCTATGAAGGAAAAGAGATTGAAAAAAAGGCGCAATCAAATTATTGCATGATTCAAGCAAAAGTCCTCTATTGTCACGATCTTTTCAGATGAAAAGATCTTCACTGTTGATGCTATTCTGAACCGCAGAAATGACAGATTTGTAGCAAAATCAACAGCTGAGGTTATGAGGATATTAAGAACAAAACATTCTGTTCAAGTCATAGCTTTTGGTGTTGCGACTTCCGATGGAAAGAAAATGCCTATAAAATTCCACAAAGCTGATGAAGAGATATAAGAGAGAAGTAACACTTACTACACCACTCTGAGATATTAGGTATTGCCATGGCTTAAAGAAATCTACCAAGATGGTAATTATGTATGGGCACAGGATAGTGCTCAAGCCCACACAGCTTGAAAAATACAAGATTTATGCAAATCCAACGTTAGCAATGTTTGAGAATCATGTTTACGACCGTCTTCTAGCCCAGATCTAAACCCTCTGGGTTATGGTATTTGGTACGTTTTAGAACATGCTACCAATAGAACATCACACAGCAATGGCGACTCTCTTAAAGATATTATTAAAGAGAAATTTAGGGGAAGTTGTCTTCCGAATATTTGAGGAACACTTGTGCAAATTTGAGGAAGCGCGTGAAGGCAGTTATTGAGAAAGAGAACACATAAAATAAACACATTTTCTTTCATGCAAATTTTCTTGTAGCAAATAAATTATCATGACTTTATATAAACTAATTGTTCATACATTGTCTTTCGATCCTTATTTCAAAATATTGTAAATTGTTCCCCACTATATATATATATATATATATATATATATATTTACATATATGATTATGTTTAAAGATTCATAAAATAAATACATTTGAATAAGTCTTTCAATATATATATATATATATATATATATATATATATATATATATATATATATAGATATATAGATATATATACATATAGATATATATAGATATATTTTTATATATATATATATATTTACATATATGATTATGTTTAAAGATTCATAAAATAAATACATTTGAATAAGTCTTTCAATATATATATATAGAGAGAGAGATATATACATATATATACATA
Source organism: Sepiola atlantica (assembly GCA_963556195.1). Taxonomy (NCBI): domain Eukaryota; kingdom Metazoa; phylum Mollusca; class Cephalopoda; order Sepiida; family Sepiolidae; genus Sepiola; species Sepiola atlantica. Next base: position 58,622,245 of record OY744527.1, read on the forward strand.
CATACACACACACATACACACACACACACACACACATATATATATATATATATATATATATATATATATATATATATATATATATATATATATATATACTAGCACAATTATTTTGCTAGCCTGGGATTATTATATCATGATAAACGAACATATTCTACACTGACTCCCAAATGAGCAGGTACTGACTGAGAGTATGATATCATTACAGACGCCTCCCACCCACGAAAAGGAGGAGTTAATACCTGGGAGGATGATATCATGACAACAGAACAGATACTATACTACCGTGCCCGTCGTTACAATGGCCACAATACTACCCGCCCCATTAAAAGATAATACAATAATAGATAAAATATTTTTTTTTCATTCATTTAAAAATGTCTAGTCATAAAACATTATTTTTTTTTAAAGTAGAGTATCTGTTCTCAGCATCTCGGCTACATCAGACGTAGCGGTTCTCAGCATCACAACGACATCAAACATTTCTCTACCGACGAAAATATATGACAATACAAAATTACAACTGTGTATTACGGAATACTAACTTATTAAGAGCTCATTATAAAATAAGTATGCAAATTAAGAAGACCTAAAACTGTTTGTGGGCATTTGAAGTCTACTTTATATGGCTCTTCGAAATATTATGTAGTATCATAGAATTAAACAACCATGACCTGTTTTGATGTTAATATGTAGCAGACGCTACTACCGACCAGGGGATATTTGTTGCGACTTCTTTTCTTTCTTTGTTGGCGCAGCCCTTCTTCGTCTCTGAGATAGAGAAGAAGAGGTGATCTCGTGAAAGCACGTTGGCCGAAGATTCCGGCCAATCAGGGACTAACAGGTCAGCTTGACCACGCGTGATTTGCCTCCCTATAAAACAAGTCACACACTCTCTTTTCTCTCTCTTTTTCTCTTCCGCTGTCTGACCGAACACACACAGAGGAGATCGTCGACCCTCTCCCCGAGGAGGTGGGAGAGGAAAACGTCCAAAAAAGTAGGTAATCTCTTTTAATTCCTACCACGAATAACGAATTATTCTTTCAAGCACACACATTACAATTGCCACAAAAATACATCAAACACGCTCACACATACACATTCGTACAAACATGAACTTAAACAAACTGAACATTTCACTCGTACACGTTCGTACAAACGGAACTTTTCACTCCTTAAAAATGAACTCTGTAACTAATAGCTCTACAAAATGTTTTAGTCAAATAAATTGTTTTGTTTTAATATAAATGTTTTACTCTTAATTATTGATTTTACAAAATACCATTCTTGTGTGTAAGCTTTATTATTCCTTCGCTTTCTTTCTAATATAATTTCAGATATTATAATAATGTTTTTCCTTCTTCCATTTGTTTGTTTTATTCTGTTAATTATATCCACACGTGGTCGGGCCACTTCGAACAGTGGGAATGACATGCTGCTATAAAGGCATCTCGGCCATAACCTTTGGTCGGGGGACCCAACCTGGGTTTAACCCTTTGTCAAAGAACAACCCCCAACCATAAATATAATTAATTCATTTAGATATAAATCGGTGCCCGATCAACAACACATTATTTTAGCTTGTTATTTCGCCAATAGCTGAATGGAAATGGATGTTCATACTGATGCACAGATGCATATTTTAACAGAAACAGATCCATTCTTAAGTAACGTCCATTCAATCTGCACGTTTAGCAATAAGACATCTATTGCGAACTGAAGCGTGACAGATCATCTTTATAAGTGGCTCGATCCGTACGTACGTACGTACGTACGTACGGATCGAGCCACTTATAAAGATGCGTGGACGTATCTGAGAACCAAAACACATTTTTCTCTCGCTTATCAAACCATCGACGATGACACGTGTTAGGGCAGCACAATTTCAGCTGACATCACGAGAATTCGCCGTCTAAACGTTTCTGTGGCGTTCGTTTCGGCGCCCGGCGTCTGTTGAGTTGCACAGAACACAATAGCTGCATGTGGTCATTCGTCATCAGACGAGCAAGCCGTTATCCAAGCTATAACTTCCCCCGACATCAACCCTACTTCTTTTACAAAAAATAAAAGCAAACAAAAATACTCGCTTTTCTCCCCACCACCCTAAAAAAAAACAACAAACAACACAACAAACAACACAAAAAAACAACACAAAAAACAACACAAAAAACAACACCACAAACAAAAACCCGCTATTATTTTTTTCTCCCCTTCTTTTTTGTGGATTTCTCATTAGACTGGGTCCCCGCTTTAATTTTGAGATGTTGTGAAGTCGATTATGGCCTCGTTTATGGAATCTGATACTGGAATCGGAAATACGAGACCGAGACGGGTAGATAGAACATATCCACCCGGAACTAGTACCCCTTCCTACCACAAAACAAAAACAAAACTTTTATTTGACATTTGCCGGTATAGCTGCGTTGTTAGAACGACAACCTAAAAGTTAAGAGTTTTTGAGTTGCGTCATCGACAACGACTACGACGACACTCAACACTGGCATTTCTAAAATCTGCGAAACGTAATATTTTGCGTGTCCTACTTCATACGTTTGTTTTCACACTTGAGTCATCGCTTATCAAGGCCAACTGTAACTCGAGGATAAGGGTTAATTAGACTGAAATGGTTGTCAGCTGAAAGATGAGGAAAACTATGGGAGCACTGACATTGATTAATAGTATGAACTTATTACTTATGACGCGGGTTGTAACAAGTATCTGTTAATATTGAACTTGAAGATGATCAAGTTGTAAGCAACAGAGAAGCAGTCCCGCGGTAATGTGTTCCACAGGCGGGAAATCCTTGCTAACAAGCTCTGTCTATCAAAATTCCGCCTGACATTAGGTACATGAAGGGGGAAGGAGACGTCTTTTTGCGATGTGGTAGAAAACGAGTTCCTGCTGTGAATGTCTTACAAAGAGTAACAAATGATTGGAGCTCAGTCGAACACCTTCCATGGTAAAGTACCTTTCATGGTAAAGTGCCTTTCATGGTAAAGTACCTTTCATGGTAAAGTGCCTTTCATGGTAAAGTACCTTTCATGGTAAAGTGCCTTCCATGGTAAAGTACCTTTCATGGTAAAGTGCCTTCCATGGTAAAGTACCTTCCATGGTAAAACACAATAATGATTATGCAATATTTGAAAAGTTATATCTAGATATATATTTTGGGTGGTGGTTGAGAAAGGACGTGACAACATATGTATCTACAGTGGTGTGTAAGTGCTGTGGCTGTTTAGCTGGTGTGATGAGGGAGTTGAGATTTGGGATACGTTTTCTGTCGTATTGTGACAGACATGTCAAATCTTGAAATTCCCCTTACTTGATTTCCAAATGAGCTCAATAACGACCAGCATAATCATATAAGATACAGCATTCAAACATATATGTATATATATCTTATCTCTATATAAAAGTAAATGTTTGTTTGTGTCTTATAAAAATCGATATGTTAACAGAACATTCAAATAAGTTTCAATAAGAATTACATTTTTCACAGAATCTAAAGACACCATTTGAATTTTCCTTCGATTCCATCTGGGGTCACTAGAGGCAATTATCGGTTAGGTCCATAAAATAACTGAAATATATTAGAACTTAAAGAAACGTTTGATAAAACAAAAATAAAATAAGACAAAGCATATCTCAGTGAAGAATGTATTAAAAAAAGTTTAAACATTTAAATAAATATTTGTATTGGTATTTTTAAGATTTGAAATATTTAGCTTTGATTTCATTGAACCCATTTGTCGTTTTACAGCTGTCTGTAAGAAATGCACCGTCAACAAGTAGTTTAAAAAAGAAAACCCCAAAACGATAAGAGATTTATTGATTACTTGGTCTCATATTGCAAATGTTATTTTAAACTTTTCTTTTAAGACAAACATTGTAAACGTTACTATATTTGAAATTATTTCCGATCAGCAATATATATTTCCACACGGAAAACGCCGGATATATATATATATATATATATATATATATATATATATATATATATATATATATATATATATATATATATAGTACCGCCCAAAATTAAGGAACAAAAATAAAATCTTCCTAACCTCAAATAAATTATATTTTAATATTTGTAAGAATTTCACTACATATGTAAATTATGTAGTTGGACTTTTACCTAGATTTTCAGATGAATCAAAATAATATTATTAAACTTATCCACAATTTTACATATTTCAAGTGTCCAAAATTAAGGAACATTAAAGAAAAAATAATTGTTTAAAACAGTAGGGATTTTTTTGTATAAAAGGATGAAAATAAATATTCTAAACTTTTATTATCATCACTGCTGCAAGTCACGCAATATCAATCATGTCAAAAAGAAATAAAACTGATTTAAGCGACAAAGCAAAAATCGTCAAATTAAGAAAAGAAAAGTTGACAAGAGAAGAAATCAGAAAACGTGTGAAACGTTCAAAAAGGGTTGTAAGCCGAGTTCTCAAAATCTATAAAGAAACTGGTAGGTTAAGTAACACAAAGAAACCTGGTAGACCAAGAAAGACAACGGCAAAAGAAGACAGAGTTACACAACGCCTAGTGTTAAAAGACACTTTCCTTACAGCTGGCAAACATTCTAAACAAATGGAAGGTGTCACGGATGTTTCACGACAAACTGTGTTCAGAAGGTTGCACGAAATATGTCTTTTTGCAAGATATCCTCGAAAAAAGCCGGTAATAAGTAAAAAAAACAAAGCAGCTAGATTGGCGTTCGCAAAAAAGCATGTTATATGGTCAGAGGAAAATTGAAAAAAAAGTTTATTTCAGTGACGAATCAAAATTTAATGTATTTGGCAGTGATGGAAAACAATTTGTAAGAAGAAGAAAAGGCGAAAGTTTGTATCCTAGCTGCATCCAAAAAACTGTTAAATTTGGTGGAGGTAGCGTGATGGTTTTCGGCATGATATCATGACATTGTACATCACCACTTGTACGCTTAAATACTAGAGTAAATGCCACTGTATACAAGAATGTCTTAGAACAGTATGTTTTGCCAGCGTTGCACAATTCTGGTATCGAAAATCCTGTTTTTATGCAGCATAATGCCCCCTGGCATAAGGCAAAGCTAGTCATAAATTATCTGGCTGATCAAGAAGTAGAGGTAATGGACTGGCTTGCTCAGAGTCCAGACATGAACCCTATAGAAAACTTATGGAATACTCTAGGGCAGAATGTTATGGCAAAGAATCCGGAAAACATCGAAGACTTGTGGCTGAAACTGAAAGATGAATGGGCCAAGATAACTATGGCCCAATGTCAAGATTTAGTGAAATCCCGCAGTCGTAGATGCGCAGCAGTTATTGAAAACAAAGGTGGAAGTACCAAATATTAAATCTCTTTTGCCTTTTAAATGTGATTTAGTTAAAAATGATATTTTGTTCCTTAATTTTTGACACTTGAAATCTGTAAAATGGTGAATAACTTTAAAAATATTATTTTAATTCATCTGAAAATCTCGGTAAAAGTCCAACTACATAATGTGTATATTCAGTGAAATTTTCACAAAAATTAATATATAATTTTGTTTAGATTAAGAAGATTTTATTTTTATTCTTTAATTTTGGGCGGTACTGTATATGTATATATATATATATATATATATATATATATAAACAAGTAAAAGATGAGAATAAAGATTGTATAAAATACAATATCTATTAAATCATCAGTTGTTCAAAACAAGGGATTTCAAATAGAAGACATTATATTATTCCTTCCTTAAGCCATGGCTTTTCAAAAAATGACATCTTATCGTCAGAAGAGTACAAATATAATTACTCTACTTGGTATATCGAGCATCAATCTTTCATGATAGGTTCTACTTTAAATGTATACATCATATATTTTTCCTGTTCTTTATATATATATATATATATATATATATATATATATATATATATATATATATATAAAGGGAAATACGGCAAATTTGATTCATGTAATAATTTATTTCGACTGTAACAAGTCAACATCATCTTCATACATTTGAATCAAATGATAGAATAATGTATGTTAGATCAGTTGGGGGAATTAAAGAGTGGCGAAGATTGTGTATGGCAACTATCGAAAGACGAGCAGACGGACGAATAAGATAGAGAAGGGGTAAAGAAAAAGATAGGTTAAATAAGTGATGTGTATAAAATATGGATTCACCGAAAAGCTAACTGTGTACCTGGTGTTATGAAGTGGATTTGTGATTGGTGAGACACAACTATGAAGAAATAAAATTGATGAAAACGATTCTATGTAGATCAACACTAATAAATTAGTTATTTGATTGCACAATTTACAACTGAAAAGAATCATTTTGAACATGAGGTTTCCTAAGCCGATGTTGGTAGCGTTCATTGAATTATTCCCTGTCTCTGTTTGCTGTTTTCTGGTCAAAATTAGGAGAAAATAACTCTGCTTCAAAAATGTCTTTGGGACAAGGGAGATAATTTTTGCGTACCAAGTTATTTCTGTTAAAAGTATTATTATTAGGTTGTATATCGCTACTTAACAAATGATGTCAGTTATCTTTTTTATCAAAGTTGCTTTATAAGATCAGAGTTGTTCATTTTCTCTTCTTCTTCTTCTTCTTCTTCTTCTTCTTCTTTTTCTTCTTTCCCCGCGTCTTATTTACTTGATTCTTCTTCTTCTTCTTCTTCTTCTTCTTCTTCTTCTTCTTCTTCTTCTTCTTCTTCTTCTTCTTCTTCTTCTTCTTCTTCTTCTTCTTCTTTCCCCGCGTCTTATTTATTTGATTCTTCTTCTTCTTCTTCTTCTTCTTCTTCTTCTTCTTCTTCTTCTTCTTCTTCTTCTTCTTCTTCTTCTTCTTCTTCTTCTTCCTTTTTTCTTTTTCTTCTTTCCCTGCGTCTTATTTACTTGATTCTTCTTCTTCTTCTTCTTCTTCTTCTTCTTCTTCTTCTTCTTCTTCTTCTTCTTCTTCTTCTTCTTCTTCTTCTTCTTCTTCTTCTTCTTCTTCTTCTTCTTCTTTCCCGCGTCTTATTTACTTGATTCTTCTTCTTCTTCTTCTTCTTCTTCTTCTTCTTCTTCTTCTTCTTCTTCTTCTTCTTCTTCTTCTTCTTCTTCTTCTTCTTCTTCTTGAGTCATCTCCTATAAGGGTTAATTAGACGGACATCACCACCTTTTCTCCTTTTCCTTCTTTGTTATTATCAAAGTTGTAAGTGTGTTTATCTGTTTGATGTCACCTGGCATCCCAGCTCCAGGCACCTGTTTGCATAATTACGTCACACTATCAAATACCGGAATAAGTTTAACCTGCTTACTAAGGAAAACGGAACACCCTCTCCATCCACAGTAAAATGTAATTTAATCAAGAAAACATAATATAGGAAGCTCATTGCGACCAGAGATCCAATCCTAAGAGGCACCTATCCTTCTCCAGTTTTGATTGTAATATGAGGCCTTTCAGTCCATCACTTGACCTCTGGGGACCACAGAACCACGTTTGCAGCAGGTTCATCGTGTCGAGATACATGTCCAGTCAGCGCTAAATGTCGGCGTTGAACAATTGCATTTTAGGGCGTTTTTATTAGTGTATATTGTTTGTTTAGATGTGTTTGTTAAAAGTTCTTTTTTTATATACATTGTTTTTCTATTTTTTTTACTATTTCCGATAATCCGCGTTCGTAAAGATCTGTTTGATGTTATTGTTTGTTTAAGTGTTTTTTTAAAATTTATTTTCATTTAAGTATCATTTAGGGAGCGTTTGTATTGGTGTTCATTGTTTGTTTTAGGTGCGTTTGTTTGGAAGGTTTTTTTTTCTACGAATTGTATTTCTTTCTCTCACAATTTTCGATATTTGTGGAATGGACTAGGTGGATATTTGTGGACTGGACTAGGTGGATATTTGTGGAATGGACTAGGTGGATATTTGTGGAATGGACTAGGTGGATATTTGTGGAATGGACTAGGTGGATATTTGTGGAATGGACTAGGTGGATATTTGTGGACTGGACTAGGTGGATATTTCCAATGACCGGTGTATAATGACAACAGAGCCCTTTCGAAATGTCGGTCCGACCAAACGGTTTAATTTTGGGAAATAGATCAAACTGCAATCTTTCATGTTTGGCTTATCTGGAAATCTTATAATGATGTGCTCAAATTGTTGATTCAATGTTGTCGTTGCGATTGTTGGGGGGGTGTTCATTTTCGAGCGTGAATGTAGTCGGGCGAGTATTTTGAAAGGACGAGGTTTGTTTGTGGTGTTCTTGTATGTCAGAGTTTGTTCTTCTTTATATATCAAATTTGTATGTGCCATTTGGATTTATTCTGATGTACCAAATAAAGAGTATACACAAAGGTATTAACGTTATTTACAGCTGTGTGCTATAATATACAAACATATGTGATAATATAAAAACAATTTCAAAGCAAAATGAAGCTCAATATTTAATATTAAAATTTTAAATAATTTCTTCAAAATTGCAATTTTCATTTGGCAACTGACTCTGAAGACAGCATATTCGTGTGGCAACTTGAATTTGTTTACGTATGCTCTCGATTTTTCAAGAAATGTGTGTGCAAGTTTTCTTTGCTCTAAAATTGACATTAAATCACAATATGATATAACGCTGTTCTGTCATTATATATATACATATATATATATATATATATATATATATATATATATATATATATATATATATATATATATATATATATACAGGGTGTTTCAAAAGTCTTGGGAACATTACAAATGCGTATATCTCATGAACTATTCCAGGTAGAAAAATGAAACTGGTGCCATTTTAAAGCTTGCTTAATCAAGTTTTGGGTCATACTAATGATTTTCGTGTTATCTTTCCAGGTGCAGTAATGGCGTTCTCTAAACAAGACAAGGCATTTTGCGTCCTCCAATTTGCAAAGACTGAATCGTGGACATGTGTTCAGCGTGCATTTCGCAGGAAATTTAAAAAAGAAGCCCCTGAAAGGAAATCCATTGTCAGATGACATGCTAAATTTGTGAAAGATGGGTGTTTGTGCCCAAGTAAGCGAACAGGTCGCCCTTCAACTTCAGAAGATGCAGTTGAGCAAGTTCGGACAGCCTTTCAGCGGAGCCCCCGTAAATCAGTGAGAAGAGCCAGCAGGGAACTTCAGCTTGCTCCAGCAACTGTCTGGCGTGTCTTAAGGAAACGACTGCAAATGGTACCTTACAAGCTCAAGTTGGTCCAAAAGTTGAAGGACACTGATAAGCCACTTCGCCGTGACTTTTGCATTGCAATGCAAGAGAAGTTGGAAGATAACGGCTTTGATGACCGGCTTGTTTTTAGCGATGAGGCGACCTTCCATCTGAATGGCAAAGTTAACAAGCATAACACTCGCATATGGGGTACTGAGAATCCTCATGAACTTTTTGAGCACGAGCGAGATTCACCAAAAGTGAACGTGTTTTGTGCAATTTCCAAGAAAGGTGTCTATGGACCGTTCTTCTTTGAAGAGGCAACTATCACTGGTGAATCCTCTCTCAACATGCTGGAAGACTGGTTAATGGCTCAGTTGGAACAAGCAGAATCTGATGACTTCATTTTTCAACAAGATGGTGCACCACCACACTGGAGTCTTAGAGTAAGGCAGTTTCTTAACACAAGGCTGCCTGGTAGATGGATTGGGAGATCTGGGCGAGGTGATGACGTTCTCATACCCTGGCCTCCTAGGTCTCCAGATCTTACCCCGTGTGACTTTTTCCTTTGGGGCTTTGTCAAGCAACAAGTCTATGTGCCGCCCCTTCCAAGAGATATTGACGAACTAAAGGCTCGAGTAACGGCAGTTGTGGGAACCATTGACGTCAAGATGCTGGAACGTGTTTGGCAGGAAATGGACTATCGACTAGATGTCTGCCGTGTGACGAACGGTGCTCATATTGAGCAACTTTGAAGATTCCCCACAAAACTTGAAACTTTAACCTTTCCAACGGTACCAATTTCATTTTTCAACTCTTAATAGTTTTTGAGTTATTAAAAATCATTATGTTCCCAAGACTTTTGAAACACCCTGTATAATATATATATATATATATATATATATATATATATATATATATATATATATATATATATATATATATATATATATATATATAGTCTTGGAAGCTTTTCAACCATTAAAACTATATGAAAAAAAAACAAAACAAAATAAAACACTTTTAGTCCCAAGTCCTTCGTTGGAAAATTACTTTGCTTGTAAGTCAATTTACTTTTTACAGTCACTATATTAGTTTGCTTCCAAGAATTTATGCTAGTCTTAACAATATTTAAGGGATCATCGATTTCGGGAATTTAAAAACAAAACAGTATTTTATCTCATGGCTTCCCAGCAGTGTTGATCAGACACCACTTACCTTAAAAAACAAGAACAAAACCGTTCCGTATATTAGATCTAAATTTTTTGTTCCAGATCAACGTTTTGCTAACTTATTTTGGTATTAAAACATGTTCTCTTTACCTGTGTTGTTCGTCTGTGTCTAAGAAAATGTATTCGTTATTTACAAAAATTGCTGTATTTTATTGTGTGACGAATCCATTGCACTACACATTTGGCTATTTATAGTTTTATGTATTTATATTATTATTTATATTTAGTTTCATTTAAAAATTTTCAAAATTAAAAAAAACACATATATATATACATGTATTTTATATAATATATATATACAATATATGTGTTATATATACGTTTATACATTTTCTACTGAATTTCTTAGGTTAGTTTTGGATTTGCTCTATCAATCTACTTTTATTAATTTAATATTACTTAAATGCTTCAGGATGTATATATATATATATATATATATATATATATATATATATATATATATATATATATAAGTAAGTGATAAGAATAAACATTGTGTAAAATAAAATATCTGTTAAGTCCTCAAATTTTCAAAAGAAGGGGTTTATATATGACAATTATTTTATTATTCTTTTCTTTAAGCCATGGCTTTTCAAAGATGATATCCTATCCTCAGAAGAAAGTGGACAGATAAATTGGTAAAAGAGAAATTACCATAATTTCAATATTTGAAAAGGTGAAAACATCAAAAGAATACAAAGTCAAGTAAGGTAAACTTCGATCCGGTTTTAAGTTGTAAAAAATTCCAGTTTTCATATGTCGAGATGACACAAATCCGAAGAGATCCGTTATCATTTATGAAAGGGCGGCGACCAGTAAATGGCACATACAATCCGTCCAGTTAGAGGAGGTTACGGTATGGGAAGGCTTACGATACCAGTGGCGTAGCGCTAGCCAGTTGTCCTTCCTGGGCTTATAGAAAGAGTTTTTTTAGAGTTATTCACTCCATAGTAACTTGATAAATAAAAAAATACAAACTTCTAATCAAACATAGTAAAAAAATTAGTGTTGAAGAAGTCAAGTTAGAATGGAAAAATACAAAATGGTTGCTGCTGACAAGTCGAGGCCTCGATAATTGTCATAAAATCGGAAATTAAACAAAAATATAGCTAATAAAATATATAGTTCGGTTGAACATACAATTTTCACCCGATTGGTGGCAGTTATTAGCATAATTTCATTTAATTTCCGATTTTTGGACGATCATCGAGGCATAACAATAAGGGTTTCTGTTTCATGGGCGAACGTGTGTACTCTAGGTTGATTTGGGTATCCTTTCTGGCGGTGCTTGAAAGTGAGGACAAATGTCATCGCCAGAGCGAAATCATTCGAACAGTAAAAAAAGTTTCCTTTTTTTTTGGGGGGGGGGGGGCTTCTGTAGAATGCTTTTATCATATCTACGTAAGGCAAAATAGAGGCATGTAAAAACTCAAGTTGCTTATGTCACGACTGCCAATCTATGTTTGCCTAGTCGTCATTTGCACCAACATTAAATATTTTCCACACTTTATTTGATTGTAGAAAAAATGTTCAAGATATACAATAAGAAGTTTAAACTTTTCATAATAGGTTATACTTTAAAGGTATGTGTCATATATTTATTTTTCTTTTCCCTATATATATATATATATATATATATATATATATATATATATATATATATATATATATATATATATATATATTTGTGTTATAATGGAATAATTTCAGGAGAAAATCTGGGTATGAGAGCTATTTTATGTTATATATATATATATATATATATATATATATATATATATATATATATATATATATATATATATATATACGCCTTTTTACTTATGACTATAGATTTCAGTTTATTTCAGTTATCCAAGTTTCTCGTCCTGGATTCGCTTGATCTTTTTAAAATACTTAAATCACATCTTACATACCAGAACGAGCGTTGGCCTTTCACAGGACGCGGTCCCGCAAAAATAATCTGATCAGATACTTTCTTACTCTTAAGTGTATAGTATGTAAATAAAAACGCATATTCTGTTTTTACGATTGAGCACTTTGATTTTTATTCTGCTGGCACGAGATACAAAGTATATCTATTGTAATATAGCAGGAAAAATCCCAGCAGAGTGCTCGATTAATTAAGAATTAAAGTTAAAAATTAAGAGCGTAATATTTATTAATTTTGGTACAGAAAAAATAGTCCAACATTCGTACTGTCGGTTTAAAGCACGGAAGGACTTAGCCATTCGGCTCTCTTCAGCTTCTATTGTCATCTGTTTCGGAAATGTGAAGTAACGTATGACTCTAGTTTGGACGCGTTATTTGCTTAGAGTGTTGTGTATGTTTGTTCAATTTTAGTGTAAGGAAGGTTTTGTAAGGTTTGAAAAAAAAGGGGGAGGGTGAAAAGTAACAGTTGAGATTTAAACTGGAGGAGATTTAAAGAGATATAAAAAATATATATATATAAAAAAAAAAAAAAAAAAAAAATATAATTCCCGTGAGTCAATATTACGAGTTTCGTATGTTTTGGGGTTTGAAGATGTGTGTTCTAAAGGAATTTGGGAGGGAGAATATGGGTTTAAGGATTAAATGCGTTTAAAAGGAACAGAATTAATTAATTTCGTGTTTAAATCCTGGATTAAAGGACTTTAAATCAATCCCGAAGGAATTTAAATAAAGGTATCATCCGGGCGGTCTAAGGGCAGTAACTCTGTACGAGGTTTAAATGGTTTGAAACCGTCTAATTGGATCAATTTGGGAGATGTGGGAGATTAGTATTATGACCGAGAAATAGTGGGGACTTATGGGAGTAATAATAATGTTGTGAAATGGGGGTGTTACCCTCTTAATGACTGGAGAAATATTTTTGGGAAAGTTAAAATTATTGCTCTTGAAAAATAGTGTGAATATGGGTTGATTAAGGTATTTATTCGTATTTTTTTAACGAGAGTGACACGTGACTTCACATTTCCGAAACAGATGACAACAGAAGCTGAAGAGAGCCGGATGGCTAAGTCTTTCCGTGCTTGAAACCGACGGTACGAATATCGTACTAATTTTTCTGTACCAATATATATATATATATATATATATATATATATATATATATATATATATATATATATATATATATATATATAGTAATCTACGTAAAGTAGACATCCACAGGATAAAAATCCACAGAATTTCAACTGGGCTTATAAAAAGTTCTCAATTGGAAATAGAGCTATCTATATAAATATTTTATTCATAGAGACATGTATAAAATCCGCTACACTGGCATGTCGATGTTATCGATCAATAGTTATAAAAAACTAAGATCTCATCAGACGGAAAAAGTCTGATCTTTTACTTAGATATTCATATTAGGAAAGAATGAAAAGAAGGGAAAAAAGAAAAAGCATATTCACAACCGGGAGATAACATGGTCAAATTAAAAACAATTGAAAAATTGGAAAAATTTAAAACAATTGAAAACTTATATATATATATATATATATATATATATATATATATATATATATATATATATATATATTCTAGCAGTGTTAATCGTGGTTATCAAGAAAGCCGAATGAAATGTATAGAAATCGGGACTAACGTAAGACCTGGCAAAACGGAGAAAGTCTAGGGGCCACAGTACCCAGTCATTTCCAAGTTTCGGTCCACACTTAATTTTAGACTCAAATGTCCAAAAGCGCCACATAGTGACAACTAATTTAATTGCGTAACGTGTCGCTTTCGAGGTGGATGATTCTGTTCTAAGCAAAGCTGGCTTATTGGTTGAGCTTGTATGCAGAAAAAACCCCAAAACAATACAAGCGACACAACCATCACATTACTGAGAATCCATCACATTACTGTTATAACTTTGCATCGGTCGCCATATAAGTGTAAATTGTCTTATTTCGCTATAAACAATCCTTAGGGTATGGTGATTTATGATATACGCCGTCGGTTTGGGTGTCTCTTTTTGTTTTTTATTTTTTTAAATATTTTTTTTTCGCCTACCAAATTATGGAATACGTTATATTTTGGCTGTTTTTATTTATTCATCTATGCAAAAGCTTTTCTTTGCTGCAACGAACGGAAATGAGAGAAACATTTTACCACACAAATATTCCATTTTTTCTTTTTGAAAAGTCTAAAGTTACGAAGAAATTCGAAAGAACAATCCGCTTTGGTCGCACCATTTTAAACATGAAAGAGGAAACGACATTTTTTTCCGACTTGAAATAACGATAAATAATCTGTGAAAAACAAAACAGTCTTAAAGGAAATAACAACAAAAAAAACCGTCTGTATACCGAGACCCCCCCCCCCCACACACACAAACACACGCATGCGCGCGCATGTGCAGGGTGAACCAAAAGTTGGTTCAATAGGGTTTGTGTTATACGAAGAGTCGCAAACACGCGGCCCACAAGCCACATACGGCACTAGGACGGTCTGTGGCCGATGGCACACATTTTTGTTACCAACATGTTCTTTCAATTATAATAAGTTTAATAAATGTATATCGGCTCTGCCATACCTTGATATTATTAAAGTTGATCTTGACTTACAAAGTGCAAACAGGTAGTCAATTCTTTTTAAGCTCAGCGACGTATGTTGTAGTTCCTCCCCAGGGAAGGAAATAACACTACCTCCTCACGCCTTACTTTATATTCTTCCATGGGGTAGATGCAATACCAATTGATAAGACTCCGGTGATATTGCTTGCTATACCCTCTGTCTATCTTTCATCACGTAATGGTCTTTTTTTGTGTTCTTCAGTGCAAGACCCCTGTGTTAAAATATGTATATAGAAATATATATATAAAGTTTTAGTTTCAGTCACAAACTTGCCAGAAGGTTCTGGAAATCGATCAGCATAATCGTATATATTCTTAAACTACATTATCCAGGATACTTGAATGAGTATATTTCATTTTGATCAACGGGATACAACAATATTGTCGAGCCGTCGTTCAATTTTGATATCCATAAAAAACGAAATACGTTTTACTTTATTTTATTTTATTAAACACTTGGAAATTATAGAACAATAACAAAAAATATTGTAAAGAGGTTAGGAGCCATTTTATATTAATGTTTACCCAATTACCAAGACCAAAAGCTAATCGAGGATAAGGGTTAGTGAGATTTTCAATTAGATGATAGAAAAGTACTATGGAAGGATTGAGAACTATGATCAATTCATACGACGGCATGACAGATATTTGTTGACATTGGACTTGAAAATGACCATGTTGTAGTCTGTAGACAAACATTCCCGCGGTAACGTGTTCCACAGGTGGAAAGTTCTTGGAAAGAAACTTTGTTCATGGAAGTTCTTTTTGATTTTAGGTACACAGGGGAAACAAGGAGAGTTCTTTACAGTGTTGGTAGGAAGACGAGTTCTTGCCGAGAAGATTTTTCGGGGGGGGGTGCAGAGTTTGAAGTTGAATAGAACACCCACTATGAAAATATCGGTAGAATAGGGAAAGACTAGTAACATCTTTTCTGTAAGAAAGGGGCTGCAGGAAACAGACAAGATCATCTATTACATCGCAAGGTCGATTTTGTACTCTGTCAAAGACAGAAAGAGTGTATTGAGCGACACCTCCCCAGATGTGGCAGCAGTATTCCATCTAGAGCCGAATCTGACTCTTATACAGGTAGAGGATTGCATCAGGAGGCAGGTACTTTTTGAAGCGATAGAATGATCCAACTATTTTTCAGCGACTTTAGCAACGGATATGACGTAAGTTTTCCATTTCAAGTCTGGGATGAAAGTCAGTGGTATGAGCTTGTCAAAGCAACGGACTTCCTCAAAGAGAAAACCATTCATTTCAATTGAGGCAAAACAAGGATTCGTGCATTGGTGGTGAAAGGTGAGAAGATTGGCTTTAGTGGTGTTAAATGTAGAGCTACAGAAATGAGACGAAATAAAATAACACCGCAGTAAGAGGCTATGCTAAAACCCAAATTAACCGAAACGAAATAAGGTAACACCGCAGTAAGAGGCTATGCTAAAACCCAAATTAACCGAAACGAAATAGATTAACACCGCAGTAAACGGCTATGCTAAACCCAAATTAACCGAAACGAAAGAGGTTAACACCGCAGTAAACGGCTATGCTAAACCCAAATTAACCGAAACGAAAGAGGTTAACACCGCAGTAGGAGGCTATGCTAAAACCCAAATTAACCGAAACGACATAAGGTAACACCGCAGTAGGAGGCAATGCTAAAACCCAAATTAACCGAAACGAAATAGGTTAACACCGCAGTAAGAGGCTATGCTAAACCCAAATTAACCGAAACGAAATAAGGTAACACCGCAGTAAGAGGCTATGCTAAACCCAAATTAACCGAAACGAAATAAGGTAACACCGCAGTAAGAGGCTATGCTAAACCCAAATTAACCGAAACGAAATAAGGTAACACCGCAGTAAGAGGCTATGCTAAACCCAAATTAACCGAAACGAAATAAGTTAACACCACAGTAGGAGGCTATGCTAAACCCAAATTAACCGAAATGAAATAAGGTAACACCGCAGTAGGAGGCTATGCTAAAACCCAAATTAACCGAAACGAAATAAGTTAACACCGCAGTAGGAGGCTATGCTAAAACCCAAATTAACCGAAACGAAATAAGGTAACACCGCAGTAGGAGGCTATGCTAAAACCCAAATTAACCGAAACGAAATAAGGTAACACCGCAGTAAGAGGCTATGCTAAAACCCAAATTAACCGAAACGAAATAAGGTAACACTGCAGTAGGAGGCTATGCTAAAACCCAAATTAACCGAAACGAAATAAGGTAACACCGCAGTAAGAGGCTATGCTAAAACCCAAATTAACCGAAACGAAATAAGGTAACACCGCAGTAAGAGGCTATGCTAAAACCCAAATTAACCAAAACGAAATAAGGTAACACAGCAGTAAGAGGCTATGCTAAAACCCAAATTAACCGAAACGAAATAAGGTAACACTGCAGTAGGAGGCTATGCTAAACCCAAATTAACCGAAACGAAATAAGGTAACACCGCAGTAAGAGGCTATGCTAAAACCCAAATTAACCGAAACGAAATAAGGTAACACCGCAGTAAGAGGCTATGCTAAAACCCAAATTAACCGAAACGAAATAAGGTAACACCACAGTAAGAGGCTATGCTAAAACCCAAATTAACCAAAACGAAATAAGGTAACACCGCAGTAAGAGGCTATGCTAAAACCCAAATTAACCGAAACGAAATAAGGTAACACTGCAGTAGGAGGCTATGCTAAACCCAAATTAACGGAAACGAAATAAGGTAACACCGCAGTAAGAGGCTATGCTAAAACCCAAATTAACCAAAACGAAATAAGGTAACACAGCAGTAAGAGGCTATGCTAAAACCCAAATTAACCGAAACGAAATAGGTTAACACCGCAGTAAGAGGCTATGCTAAACCCAAATTAACCGAAACGAAATAAGGTAACACCACAGTTAGAGGCTATGCTAAAACCCAAATTAACCGAAACGAAATAGGTTAACACCGCAGTAAGAGGCTATGCTAAACCCAAATTAACCGAAACGAAATAAGGTAACACCGCAGTAAGAGGCTATGCTAAAACCCAAATTAACCGAAACGAAATAAGGTAACACAGCAGTAAGAGGCTATGCTAAAACCCAAATTAACCGAAACGAAATAAGTTAACACTGCAGTAGGAGGCTATGCTAAAACCCAAATTAACCGAAACGAAATAAGGTAACACTGCAGTAGGAGGCTATGCTAAAACCCAAATTAACCGAAACGAAATAAGTTAACACCGCAGTAGGAGGCTATGCTAAAACCCAAATTAACCGAAACGAAATAAGGTAACACCGCAGTAGGAGGCTATGCTAAAACCCAAATTAACCGAAACGAAATAAGGTAACACCGCAGTAAGAGGCTATGCTAAAACCCAAATTAACCGAAACGAAATAAGGTTACACCACAGTAAGAGGCTATGCTAAAACCCAAATTAACCAAAACGAAATAAGGTAACACCGCAGTAAGAGGCTATGCTAAAACCCAAATTAACCGAAACGAAATAAGGTAACACCGCAGTAAGAGGCTATGCTAAAGCCCAAATTAACCGAAACGAAATAAGGTAACACAGCAGTAAGAGGCTATGCTAAAACCCAAATTAACCGAAACGAAATAAGGTAACACCGCAGTAAGAGGCTATGCTAAAACCCAAATTAACCGAAACGAAATAAGGTAACACAGCAGTAAGAGGCTATGCTAAAACCCAAATTAACCGAAACGAAATAAGGTAACACTGCAGTAGGAGGCTATGCTAAAACCCAAATTAACCGAAACGAAATAGGTTAACACTGCAGTAGGAGGCTATGCTAAAACCCAAATTAACCGAAACGAAATAAGGTAACACCGCAGTAAGAGGCTATGCTAAAACCCAAATTAACCAAAACGAAATAAGGTAACACAGCAGTAGGAGGCTATGCTAAAACCCAAATTAACCGAAACGAAATAAGGTAACACTGCAGTAGGAGGCTATGCTAAACCCAAATTAACCGAAACGAAATAAGGTAACACCGCAGTAAGAGGCTATGCTAAAACCCAAATTAACCGAAACGAAATAAGGTAACACCGCAGTAAGAGGCTATGCTAAAACCCAAATTAACCGAAACGAAATAAGGTAACACCACAGTAAGAGGCTATGCTAAAACCCAAATTAACCAAAACGAAATAAGGTAACACCGCAGTAAGAGGCTATGCTAAAACCCAAATTAACCAAAACGAAATAAGGTAACACCGCAGTAAGAGGCTATGCTAAAACCCAAATTAACCGAAACGAAATAAGGTAACACTGCAGTAGGAGGCTATGCTAAACCCAAATTAACCGAAACGAAATAAGGTAACACCGCAGTAAGAGGCTATGCTAAAACCCAAATTAACCAAAACGAAATAAGGTAACACAGCAGTAAGAGGCTATGCTAAAACCCAAATTAACCGAAACGAAATTAGGTAACACTGCAGTAGGAGGCTATGCTAAACCCAAATTAACCGAAACGAAATAAGGTAACACCGCAGTAAGAGGCTATGCTAAAACCCAAATTAACCGAAACGAAATAAGGTAACACCGCAGTAAGAGGCTATGCTAAAACCCAAATTAACCGAAACGAAATAAGGTAACACCACAGTAAGAGGCTATGCTAAAACCCAAATTAACCAAAACGAAATAAGGTAACACCGCAGTAAGAGGCTATGCTAAAACCCAAATTAACCAAAACGAAATAAGGTAACACCGCAGTAGGAGGCTATGCTAAAACCCAAATTAACCGAAACGAAATAAGGTAACACTGCAGTAGGAGGCTATGCTAAACTCAAATTAACCGAAACGAAATAAGGTAACACCGCAGTAAGAGGCTATGCTAAAACCCAAATTAACCAAAACGAAATAAGGTAACACAGCAGTAAGAGGCTATGCTAAAACCCAAATTAACCAAAACGAAATTGGTCCCAGAAAGTTTTTTAAAAATTACCGTTTTTTGTTTGGCAATGTTCACCAACAGACCTTTGAGACCATTTCAGTTTGTTTCCATTCGTTTCTTTACTCAAAAGACATCGGCATAATCAGATTCTGTGTTCTAATTTATGCGACTTCTGAACATGATTAAAATTTATTTAGAAATTTCAATCAACACTTTTCAGACTTTTAGTCGTTAATAATTATGAAAACCAGTTAATATTCTTCTCACACTTCAAGATAATGCGTTATTTTATGCGCGCCTATTAAATAAAACTCTAATAAAATACATTTAGATTTGTGGTTGTAACGTGACAGAATTAATGTGGAGAATTCAAAGAGGGTGTGATTACTGATGCAAGGCCTTGTACATGTGCACCCTTACCGGTGAATGATTGAGGAGCGACAACGAAACTATTCGGTTAATGGTTATTCAGAGTCTGATGACGTTTACAGCGTGTATTGAGCACGGAGACACCGTTTTAAGTGTTTCAACAGACACACATACACGCACGCATATACGTTCATACAGACAAAAACATTATATATATATATATATATATATATATATATATATATATATATATATAGAGAGAGAGAGAGAGAGAGAGAGAGAGAGAGAGAGAGAGAGAGAGGAAGAGAGGGGAAGAGAGGGGAAGAGAGGGATGTATGGAGGGGGACATGTGTTAAATACGCATTAAAAGATGATACTGTTTTAAGATTTCCAGAAGGGCTGAACGAATTATTCAAATTCCTGTCAAATACTTTATTTGAAAAAGAAAAAAATAACAACAAACAAACAAATATCAGAACTCAGCGAATACAACTAACGCATGTGAGGAAGAGATTCACCCACACATGCCAAGATTGATCAGGCGTTATCAATGTTTTAATCTGATCGCGGACCTAGATTAGTAGATGTTCAATTTTCTTCTCTGCACCCTGCCGGATCGATCGGAAGATCAAGTGTGTAAGGTCGTAAGGTCGTAAGGTCGTAAGGGCGTTAGGTCGTAAGGTCGTTAGGTCGTTAGGTCGTAAGGTCGTAAGGTCGTAAGGTCGTTAGGTCGTTAGGTCGTAAGGGCAAGTTAGTTACAGTGTCGCTACAGTAGTTATTGTAACTAGTGGGACATTGTAGAAATTCCACATTTGCTTTCTTCATGTAAATTACATTTTGTGAAAGGTTTAAATCTTTTATATATATAACACTCAATGTTTGTTTGTGTGTGTGTGTGCGTGTGTGTGATATTTTGGTCTCTGTCCGTCTATCTGTCCATCTGCCTCTCTATTTCTTTTTCTTTCTTTCTATATATCTCTCTATATACCTAGACTTATCTATCTCTATATAATAAAAGAGAATAGCTCTCTGTCTGTGCACATATATGTCCCTAAAATCGAAGACATACTAGGGAGTGTGCCTTAAATATAAGTGTATCCACATGTACACTTTGCATATGAACATAATGTAAGTAGTTCTGCGTCTCTAGCTGCCCCTCCAAAGAACTGATGACACTTTTCTAACATGTTACACAATGAAATTAATCGATTGATAAGCGTTAGTTTAAGAGTATTAACGATTATCTGAGTAGCTTTGTGGGTAAGATATCTAATTGACAACATCAATGTTGATGCTAAAGTAAACTCTCCTTGCATATGATGCTATTCCACACTCGAACCCTGACAATGTCGGGTAACCCTGCTTGTATCATATAAAATGCAATTATCTTAAATATTTTCATTTGATAGTAAAATTAGTGCAAGTAAAAATTAATTTTTAGATTTATTTTTATTAATTACATTATCGAATCAGATATCCTACCCCGCTACCCCCTACCCGGTACGGCATTCACCTTGGACGGGTTGAATTGGCTTTCATGGGAGTATCAAATTCACAAGCGGTCCCCGGTCGTATGTTTATTTTATTTAATTTTTTTTATCAGAATTCCTGTGTTTATAAATATGAATAAGCGTGATTTGTAAAATAAAAAGAAAGTGGATTAACTAATTAATAATTTAATTAAAATAGTTAATTAAAAAGAAAAAAATGTAGTGAACACATTTAAAGTTTCAAAATAATGTTTAAAAAAACAAAACAAAAAAACATGAACTTGTCTTTTAGTTTGTTATTTAAGACTTAAAAAACGCGAAATAAATTTCAATATTTCATAAGACGGCTGATCGATGTTATTGCAAATTCGATTTTTTAAATACACATATTCCTTCAGTATCTTTCAAATTATTAATTTTAAAACACTTCTCCCTAAAAATAAAGGTAAACAAATTAAACTTTATATATATCGTTCCTAAAAACGAGGCCAGATTATTGTAAACTTTATGTTTTCTTAGTTCAGAAGCACAAAAAGACCATGTATTTGATATTTTCCTTAAAACGTTACTTCAAGCCAGAAATCACTTTATTTCCGCCAGTTTAAAGGCTTCAAAAGTACTATCGGATTTCGAAATGTCACGATGCGAGCTCCCGTATTTATTGAAGAACCTAAGGATGTTTCAGTGTTATGAACCTGTCCTGAAGTAGGCATGTTACCTAGTAGCTAATGCGTGCGTGTTTTTGGTAAGTACGGATTTTGACAAACCTACGTCCTATGGACCACATATCACGAAGAGAAAAGAATGTCGTCTGCATTTTAATTTTTATTCTCATCGTTCATATCGCAGAATCTCACGGGAGAATTTCTTGTCGAATGGTTAGAAGAAAGAAGACAACGCCACTCGCCGGAACTGCGGGTCAGTAATGAGAGAGATTTTAACAAAAAAACAAAAAACTGTCGGTTGCATCAGTCATTTTTCTCTTTCCTCGTTGTTGTTTCTTTTTGGGTTTTGCTTTTGTTATTACAAAACGCGTTGTTGTTATTTCAATCTGCGACTTAATAGCAAGCAAGACATTTTTGTGTTTTTTTTTCTTTTAAGAATACGCAACCATTTTAATGATTCCACTTTTTGCATTCCTGTTCTTTTTTCTATCCCAGCACATTCACTTTGTGAACTGTCCCGGTTCTTTTATTGTACTACTACTACTACTACTACTACTACTACTACTACTACTACTACTACTACTAACAACAACACCTATAAATAATTATGATGCTAAAACTATCAAACCAAGATTTGAATGATCATTGCCAGTTTCTTCGCCTTAGGTTTATCACAGATCAAATGACCCCCTACGCGCAAAACTGACAGTCACCACGTGCCGTCGATTCTAAGTATACACTCTCCAAACTTCTACGATCTACATCCGCTGTATCATTGAGATATGTTGCATTAAGCAATAATACTCACTATAAAACGTATCCTCCCGACAGACAGTCAGTCCGACCCCTTTCTGCATGAGATAACGAATAAAACCTTATCCTGTCACTCACTGTATCTGACATGCCCCCCCCCCCATCGTAGTTCTCTGCACTATTACTGCAAAACTCAGTTCCTGAATAAATCTATTATCATTAACACGTCGATCACTCCCTGTGATTCAACAATTCAATTGTTCTTAACAGTCTCTGCCAAATAAAACATTGTGTCAGAAGTCTACAACGAATTTCTAATATTCTACTACAACAGACTTGACTTCATTTGAGTCATCCATTAATTGACGGTGAAACATTCACGAAGTGCGTGAGCCATGATTCTCGATCATTCATTGCGACCAGAAGCTCCAATCCTGAGAGGCCAGTGTCCTTCTCTAGACGAATTTTGATTGTAATATGGGACCATCCCGCTTGTATCCTGAACTCTAGGGACCACAGGAGCACATTTCCAACATGTCTGTCGCGTCAGAATACATGTCCAGTCAGCGCCAAAAGTCGGCTAGGTCTTGAGAAAAAATTATTTGGTCATCGATCAAAACGCTTCCATCCCGCGGTAACACCTTACCTGAGAGTCCAACGTTCAAACTTCGTGGCCTAATATTCACAGGTAACATGAATTGGAACAAATATGTCACTGATACAAAAACTAATATTATTAAAAATATCATTACAATATTTTTAATATTTAATGGTTATTATTTTTCATATCATTAGTAATATTAACTATTTTATTCTTTATGAATAGGTCCACTGGAATTTTAAGAGTACTAGAATGAAAAGGGCTTTACGTCAAGGTAAGAAAAAGTGCCCCGAGCGGCCCCTCCCCAGTCATTCGTTTTCTAGAACGATGACTAAATAGTACTAGTAAAAGTGGTGCATATTTTGAAATAAGGAAAAAACTAACTTTTATTACGCATAAATCCTTCACTTGCGAACAAGTTGATTAGCAGATGTTTACCAAATATCTTAATTACGTCACAAAACTAAACAATCCGAATTTGGCTACATTTCCTTTTAAAACCTTTTATTCACCCAAACAAGGCATATTACCACTAAGAGTTACTGTGAATGAGGGGTCAGATTTTTAGAGGGCTTTCATAAATGGGGAGTTGTGCAACGAGATGTTTGTTCGCATTACATTTAAATTTCTGCATGTTGGCACAGTCGAGGCAACAGGGAGTAGGTAGGAGATTCCAAAGGGCAAGCAGTTCGAAAAAATAAGCTATTCGAGTAGAAAGATTTCCAGCATCTGGGGACCTCATCAGTGAAGGGGTGAGATTTTGCTGCTTGTCGGGTTGGTCGGGTGTATTTACGTTGAGGGGGTACAAGTGCAGTAAGTTTGTCAGGGGATAGAGTTTTGCAGACAATGCAGGACCTATTAGGTTAGAGACTCTTTTTTGCACCCTGTCAAAGAGAGAGAGAGAGAGAGAGAGAGAGAGAGAGAGAGAGAGAGAGAGAGAGAGAGAGACAGACAGACAGACAGACAGACAGACAGACAGACAGACTAATGGTTGGTGCACCAGCTCAGATGTATAAAAATGTAAATGTAATATGCCTTTTTGGGGTGTATAAAAGAAAAAAAATACATAGGTATTTAATGAGACTGTTTTCAATGCGAAAGAAAAACAAGGATTAAAAAAGTGATAAAGAAAAACAAGTAATTGGAGACAATATATGCGATATTTTTCTTCAAATACTTATTTATTTAATTTTCAGTAAATCTTTTACTTATCGTAATATGGGGTGACTTTGGCCACCCGGGGTGACTTTGGCCACCCGGGGTAACTTTGGGATAGAGCCTAAACGATGTTTAGAAATATTATAAAAAAAATTTCAATCTGGGTTGAGTTATACATGTAGTTATAAATATGTGACCTTTCTTCGTAGTTTATGTCTATAGATATGTTCTTATATTGAGTTAAAGTAAAATAAAGGCTTAGTTACAAGTTTCTAGTGAAGCAAAGTTAAAATTATTATATTCTGTGTGGCCATAGACGACACCACAATGCAAGTATTACTTTAGTTACAATAGAGCTGATATAGTGTGGCCAAAATCACACCATGGCAGGGTGACTTTGGCCACCCCTAATTATGGCTTCTCTTTCCTCATAGTGTAATAATCTGGTTCCAAATTCCACCTAAACTGATAGTTAACCATGGTCTCCTAGAATACAACACAAAAATAATGAAAACTTACCATATATTTACTTGAAGTTTACAAATTTATTTCAAAAGTGGATCAAAGTCACCCCATATTACGGTACTGTTAATTGAGTCCTTTAATATTTCGGGAGAAACCCCCATCTCAAAAACAAGCGTTCTCTCCGTGTTCAGAGAAGATACGCCCCAAGATAGCTGTTATATTTGGATGCTAGGTTCGCAGATAAATTAGATTCAGCAAAAAATTGATATTAAAATATTTTATTAATTAATTTATCTTTTATCTTACTTAAATGTTTTTTATGCTTTTTATCATTGCCTAGGAGGGTCATAATTTTTTAAATACATATATTTATTTTATATTATTTTTGTATTATTTTTTTTATTGATATTTAAACAAAATTCATAACGTGTCAATCATTTTTATTTTAAAAATTAGTTTATAAAGACTCAATATTAATTGTTATAATTTAATATATTTATTTTACATTAAACTTTGTATT
The DNA here is from genome assembly GCA_963556195.1 of Sepiola atlantica. Lineage (NCBI taxonomy): Eukaryota > Metazoa > Mollusca > Cephalopoda > Sepiida > Sepiolidae > Sepiola > Sepiola atlantica. The sequence continues at coordinate 58,648,097 of OY744527.1, forward strand.
TTATTTAGTGATTATTAATTTTATGCTAATTGTATTCCTATTTTATTATATATATATATATATATATATATATATATATATATATATATATATATATATATATATATATTTATTTATTTAGGCAAACATTATTAAATAACACGGAGTGGTTTTGTTTGATGCGACTTTTTTTTATTTTTTAAATTTTCCGAATTGTCCATCTAATGTTTCGGTCAAATTGATATAAATATGATCCATGGCTTTCTTGTTCCATTCTTTTTTCTTTTTTGCAAGTACTTTCGATTTGAATCGTCAAATCATCTTCAGGCGGTATTAGTTTTAGTGTCTTTACTGTTGTGCTCATTTTTGAATTATACCGGCAAGTAGTTTATATTTGAAAACGCGTCTGTAAAGTTGAAATGTACATGAGAGCGTGATGGCGTTCTACACATACGAGAGATTTAAAGTTTGACTGTTTAAACCGTTAAGAAATTGATGACTTTAAATAAAGTGCATACAATTCAAACGCATAACTACCTAATGGCTAAGAATTTGGTAATGTTAATTATTATGCTAGACACTTTAAAATGTTGCGACTAGTTTCATAATTGACATTATTAATTGTGGGATGTTTAGTTTTTATGTAGAGGGCTTGGAGTATTTTTAATTTTTTGATATTGGTATCATGGTGTATTATTTTGGTATTGTTAACAAGGATGTTTCTATATTGGGAGGGGGTGCAATATATATATATATATATATGTTTATTTAAATATTTAAAATTAATAACGGGCGAATTTTGAAGCAGTGAAATAAGGTAACATAACTGTAGCATTTGAACACATTGATCCTCTCGCCTTAATTATTTCAGGGAAGAAACGTCCCATAGAGTGTTATAGTTAGATGCTTAGTTCTCAGATGAACACATGGATGCTATCTCCTTTCTCTCTTTATTTTAAACATCAGTGAGATTAAACGCTCATAATAATACAGGCATTGAAGTTACCGGACAATTTCTATGGTGAACTAATTTTATGGTTAAATATGTTCGAAGAGCAAATCCAGGAATGAAACTAATTCTTTGTTTATTGCATAAAAAGAAACAAGTAAAATGGATTTATCTTAGTCTTATCTCATTATGCATGAATTACGATCGACTGAGCTTCAAGATCTGCCCCCCCCCCCATAAAACCTTCACAGCAAGAACTCGTATTCTACCAACACTGGACAGAACTATCCTTTCTTCCCATGTGTACTTAAAATCAAACGCAATGTCTATGAACAAAGTTGCTTTCCCAGAACTTCCCATCTGTGGAACACGTTACAACAGGAATGTTTCCATACAGACTACAACATGGTCGTTTTCAAGTCCAATGTTAACAAATTTTTGTCGAGTCATTTCGAAAATTGATCATAGTTAACAATCTTTTCATAGTATTGTTCTATCATCCAACTGTCAATTCTTACTAATCTTTATCCTTGAGTGGATTTTGGCCTTGGTTAGTGGTGATCCATAAGTATATAAAAAGTGTTAACACCCGGTCCATTAAAAACAGAAGCGAATACACTAATGACTTATCAAGTAGACAAACAATCTATACAGATTTTGAGAAATGGTCAACTACTTGTGCAAATTTCTACCCAAATTCTACGAAAACTTTTACAAGATGGCAGACCGTGGTCGTTCGACAAGCTTCAAATAGAAGTAGTTGAAGAATTCAAAAGAGATGATCACAAATATTCTAATTTCGCAGTGGAGAGGGAGAAGAGAGCAGAGATGGCAGACGGCTGTAACAGATCTTCCAGAACCAGGCGCTACCTAAATCTGTGGCAACTTTAACAGACCCTGCCGATCCAGAATAGGCCTGCACAATCGCAACAGACGCTGCAATTCGGCAACGAACTAATCTGAGGCGCAGAACTCCATTGACTCCTAGGACAGACAGATGCCAACAACAACAACAACAACAAAAGCAACAGCAACAGCAGCAGCAACAACAACAACAACAACAACAACAACAACAACAATTCCACACTTGTGAACTACAAACAAAAATTACAACAGATGGGATTACACAAATGGACTATGAGCTGTTTTACAACAATAATGAAGTGTTCTTTCGTATCAATGTAAATAACTTCTTCGACAGAACACAATTATTGTCTCATCGAAAGCGATGCATTAAGTGTTCAATCAGTTTATACATAGAAAATGTTTTAGATTGAAAATGATCATAAACTCTTGATAATTATTTTTGAGAAATTCATCCCCCGAGAATTCAAGGGTTTCTACGAGATTTCGAACTCAATTATGCACGGAGTGATGAATCAATAATAGCGATACATTATCATGTGCATATCTATCGGACAGCAAGCAGTAGAAGTCTGACACAGAAATGGCGAACTATATTCATACAATTTTGAAACAATATCCTATAAACTTGAAACATACTGTTAGATAATGAGCCGGTAGATCCCTGACATATAATTTAGTTTGTTGAGAATAAAAAGAAATATAAATCAATGAGGGGTTAGCCGAGATCAACTTGGTGTTCCCAAGTTGGAAATTGTTTAAGCTGTGGCAATGTACTAAAAATAGATATGACGTCACATGCCCAAAGAGAGAAGAGGATAGAAAAGAGATCCCGCTTGGAAGCACGTGAAGCATTCGGATATGTAAAGACATGGGCTGATCAGATATAATTAATTAGTGATTTCGATGTCTGTCTGTCTTGGAACGAAAATCGCGTTGAATAAATGACCGCTGTCTTCCATCAGTTTTGTGTCGAGTTAGTCTTTTTGAAGCTATACATAAGAAGATTCAATTACAGAACGACATTCCCTCAGTCTAGAAGGATCACAGCAGAAGCGCGTACAGGAGGAACGACCGACAACTAAGGTATGGATAATTATTGTGAACGTTAATGTATATGTAATGATAAAGGCAACTTGCTTCCTGTGTGTGTAACACGTTGAGAGCGCAACAATACAGGAAAAACAAAAACAAATAGCGATCAAATCCACCCTACACTTTCATGTAATATGCAAAAAGTTAATGAGACGCATGTCATACGTTCATTAGTGATAAAATCACAGTCGCAAAACGATCACTCTTAAAAGACACCGAATATTCGTTATTATGTCTTTCCGAAAAAAAGAATTCAAACTGGATATTTGAAAGTAGCAAAGCGCATGGAATTTTCCGCAACGCGCGGACAAGAAAAATGAAATGAGCTTACAAAATATGGTTACACAATGATTATCGATCTCTCTATTGTGCTGGTTAGTGATTTGGAACAAAGATCAAGTCGAATAAACCTCTTTTGTCTTCCATCAGCTTTGTCTCGATTTTGTTCTTTTGAAAGTAGAAATAAGGAGCTTAGATTTCAGGACGGCAAGCCTGGAATAATCACGGGGGAGTGCGCACAAAGAGGAATATGTAGTTACATAGATATAATATATTTGTGAACTTTCATGTTTCTGTAACGATCACGGCAACTTGGTTTTCTGCATGTCTGACACAACGTTGAAACGTAACAGCCAAAACCGAGAAACCGTTAATCAATCGCGATATTCCAACAAATCCACGGAGAAAAGTCACATCAGATATTTGCCCTTTTTACAGTCGTTGTCATCGATTACACAAGCAGATATTTTGACATTCATAAGCTAAAAAGCTGTAAGTCAGGCATAATAATTATGAAGATAAAAAAAAATACTTTCGCCAATTTCCGCATTCCGTAGATTCTCATTGCCGACCATGGCCAATAATATAAGTCAGCAGATTTTTTAAACAATTCGCCAAAGAATGGACTTTTAGACATATCGCAAGTCCGACCTCACCACAATCAAATGACATAGAAGTAAGCGATTGACAAACAGTTGCAAATCATTTGAACGTAAGAACGACCCACGCTTACCGATGCTTATCTTACGCTCATAACCATTGAAAAATGATTCCTTCTCTTTAGCCAAACAATTAATAGGATTCTACGCACAGTTTTCACAAACATAATACACCATAAAAATGCGCGTAACTGTCACATCAAGAACTATCGCGACGAACACTCTCGAGAATTAACGGCTTTTAAAGCAAATCCCATTTAATTCCAAGAAAACTTGAGACGAAAATGGAAATAATAAAGTAACGTACATGAACATCGTACAGAGTTATTAGCTATCAAGATACGCACATAAGACACAGCGTACATCTGCTTAAAAAAGAAGAACAGCACGCTTATAAACTGACATGAAGTATGAAATACTCTGTCAAAAATAAGGAGAAAAATTATGCTTCACCAGTGTTTGCATTCGCTGTTTATCTAGAGATATTACTAAAGTATACATACAAAATCATAGAATTATTTCAGTAACTAAATTTTTCATATATAAATTATTATTATCATTTCTGATGACCTAAACATAAATTTTTAGAATAGAGTGATGGATTACTATCAGAATTCATTTTAAGCGGCGGATTAAGCTAGAGATGGCTGTCCGACTTACTATTTGCTTTCTCGCTTCCCCTTCACCACTTGAAATGGTTACGTCCGGGAGTCAGAAAAGGACACGTGTTTTCCACTCTAACTTTTGTATGACGGGATGAAAGTATATATATTTATTTATACACATAGGTATGTATAAGAGACTGTTATAATCTAAAAAGGATCTTTCGGTTGGAGTCTCTGAAATAGCGAGTGAATGTATGTTCTCCGGTAGGATGCCCCATCACCAGCAAAAACAAAAAGATAAGAAAATAAAAAAAGAGATGTATCGATGATAAAAATCAACCAAATGGATCACAAAATATCAAAAGACCTGACGCAAAATAAAGAATATGTTTTTATGATACGTTTAAGTCAAGCTTTCGTGCAAGTAATAAAACAAAATTAAAAACGAGCATGTATTAAACAATAAACAATAATAATAAACAATAATACTCACTATAAACTGTCACGTTCTACTCTGCATAATGACTGCAACCTAATCTTGTTACTCTCTGTATATGGCATGCCCAGCCCCATTAACTTAGAATCCTGTATATTACAACTATGAAGCTAATTTACTTAATATAACATCTCATCTATTAACATGTTCTAATTGGCTAACTGTTATTTAAAAAAAACAAGTGTTATTAAATATAAACATATTAAGCACAATCATCTTAAAAATATAGCAACTAAATCTCTCTCTCTCTCGCTCTCTCTCTCTCCCTCTCTCTCGCTCTGTATATTATATATATATATAGTCTTGGAAGTTTTTCAACCATCAAATCTATATAAAAAAAAAACAAAGACGAACAAACACTTTTAGTTCCAAGTTCTTCGGTGGAAAACTACTTTGCTTGTAAGTCAATTTCCTTTTTACAGTCACTACATTAGTTTGCTTCCAAGAATTTACGCTAGTCTTAACATTATTTAAGTGATCATCAGTTGTTTACCATGAAAAACTGTTTCACTAATTTAATGTATATATATATATATATATATATATATATATATATATATATATATATATATATATATATAACAAAGAACCCCACTCGTGTCTCCGCACCGATCTTGCCAGACCGTGAACACACTTCAGCCGATCGCCGTAGTGGCAATAAAAAAAATATGTCGATCGAAATTCCTCTAGGCCGGGATGACGACGATGATAATGATGATGACTGCATCGATCTCGTCGTCTCGTCCATATCGTTTATATCAGCGAGCGATTGCTGGGTGAACAGCAATCGGTTGGTTCTTTTTGTATGAAGAGTAATTATTAACAAAATAAAAGAATTGATTTTACATCAGCTTAATATCTACTGTATGTAAGTTGTCTCGTTGGACCTTCGTGTGCGTGTAAATTCGTTTAAAATGTTTTTTTTAGTCTCAAATTAACTATCTAAGGAAAACGGTGGTGAGAATACTTCAGCCACGCACGCCTTGCTCGGCGTGCGTGTTCACCAGACAAACGTCCGACCTCCTCGATGTCTCTCGTGGTTCTGACTGGTCATGCGTCGAAATACACAGACTCTTATTGAAAATGTCTATCGACACTCACTCCTCTTCTGCCATATTTCTCTCTGCGTCTCTTCCTCTCTCAGGGGTTGGGGCGGGCGCCTCCTCCCCCTGTCCGGAATAAAATGGAATTCCCTTTCTGGCTTAGCGTTATCATAAATGACCTTTTCCCTCTCGCCATGTGGGCCAAAAGCCGTCTGCCGTAATTAACACCGACAGGCCCAGATGATTTTCTGCCCAGTCAGCGAAGACCCTCGGTATCGCCTGACCCAAGGTGTATTACTCACTCACCCGATCATATGTCTTTTGTTGACTTTTATTAGCATTACGCTGACTAGGGATTTTGCTAAATCCTCGACCAACATCTGGTCCGTTTCTACCTGTTGTAGCGGTGATCAGGACTGACTAGCGAACACCACTTTGCTTAGACAACCCAACGCCTTTTTTCGCTGTTTGAATAAGTTGGTTCCACGTCGAATATATACTAGTCTTATATCTCCACTTCGTTTCTACACAGGGCCTAGCACCATCACCAAGATGCATACTAGCGCGTAACTAGGGTACCCGATCCCCATGGACCCTGGCTACTTTGTCACACACACACATACACACACACACACACACACACACACACACACACACACACACACACACACACACATATATATATATATATATATATATATTCAGGTGAAGTAACTAGATATCCACACTATTAATGGCGTAAATTGTGTAGTGAGAAGTATTTTCGAATTAATTTAAGTATTTTATAGTTAAACAATAATTATCATATAGCTATTTCTAGAAAATAACACTAGAATAATGATTACCGGCAAAGGTTATGCGAATTAGTGTTGACTCTGCATTGTGTTTTTCAAGATGGCGGATTGCCTCGCATGTTTGGAGCAGTACTGAATGGTTAATATAAGTTTACGCGGTTTTTTTTCAACGTTTGTCTTTCATCTAACGCTACAATGTATAAATTTTAAAACTGAGAACGTTTTTTTACTTTCTGAACAGTTCAAGGAAAAGAGATTCGATATAAACATACTAATATTGGTTGGTCTCCTATGAACGAAATGAGTTGGTAAAATAATTGCGCTAAAGATTTAAAAATGTTTTGTGAAAATAATAAAATCTTCGCTTTTTGAATGTAAATGAACCTTGTCTACTTATATATGCTCTGTTGTTGTTAAATTGGTAGAGGTTGGTATAGATAACGTATAGAAGGTATATGCTAAAACATATATTTTCACACTCATTAGTTAAAGAGTGCAGAATATCAGGGATAGACCTAATGTAAATCTAAGTTTCGAGACAAAATCAACAGCGCATGGTGACTAACAATTTTCACCATTGTCTTCTTCAGACCAATGTTTGAACAATGCATGTCGAAAAACTGCCATGCGATGTTGATATATATATATATATATATATATATATATATATATATATATATATATATATATATATATATATATATATATATATATATATAGTCTCGGAAGTTTCTCAACCATTAAAACTATATATAAAAAAAATTATATATATTAAAAAAAAAACAAAAAAAAACTTATAGTCTCAAGTCTTCCAGTGGAAAATCACTCATGTAAGTCAATTTATTTTTTACAGTTATTATATTAGTTAGTTTCTAACACTATTTTAAGGGATCATCAGTTGTTTACCATGAAAAACTGTTTCGGGAATTTAAAAACAAGACAGTATTTAATTTCATGGCTTCCCAGCAGAGTTGATCAGACCCCACTTCCCTTAAAAGACAAAAACATAAACGTTCCTTATACTAAATCTACGTTTTGTTCCATATAAATGTTTTGCTAACTTATATTAGTTATTTAAGACACAAAAAAAAATTCTTTACCTGTGCTGTTCGTCTGTCTAATAAAATTTATCCGTTACTTACAAAAATGTTGCTGCATTTTAAAGTGTTTGGACGAATCCATGACACTATTATTTAAGTGATTAATGTATTATTTTGTAGTTTTATATTATAAATATAAAAAACATCAACACATCAAAATATAAAAGATAAATAAATAAATATGTATATATATATACATATTTATTTATTTATATATAACTGAAATGTATAGTTATAAATAAAAAGGCACACATATATATATATATATATATATATATATATATATATATATATATATATATATATATATATATATATATATATATATGTGTGTGTGCCTTTTTATTTATAACTATACATTTCAGTTATATATATGTGTTAGTAGATTTCGAGTACAACAAAATGGTAATATAAATTTCAGAGGAAACATTTTAATCAATGAAACCTGCGGGTGGATAAAAAGAAAATTGCTAAAGATTTTCTTAAGACCTTATTGTCTAGCCTTCTAAGAGAAAAGATAAGAATGATAAATAAAAAACTAAGAAAATTGAATGAGATATGAGGGGAAAATTGTTTCGGTTGGAGAAAACAATTGAGAAAGAAACAAAAACGGTAAATCTCTCAACGTTATGGGGGATTTGAATCATTGAAGATCTCCAACTGATGTTTCAAAATCTTTTGTCTACACAGGATATGACAAGGATTATTAATAACTACCGCCTCAATAATATTGAGATGATAGTTCGATCTGGCACTGTGTAAAACAGAAAACAACCCATCGGAATTCTGGTCAGAACAAGTATTTGTATCTACCAGGTAATTCTCGATGGCAGATTTATGTGCTTGAAAGTTACCGGATGTTCTCGAAACCGTGTGTAAACGAAAATCACGTGGTATATGTTGGGATATTCTCATTTCTAATCTTTGGGATGTCTTGCAAACGTAGTCAGTTCCACATTGACATATGAATTTATAAACAACAGAATTCTTTTGAATGTCTGGCAAACATCCTTACGGAAAGAAGAGAAAAAGGTTCGAGTCGTGTTAACTACTCTCAGCATGGTTACAGGAAAACAGCGTTGAGTAGAAGAAGAAATCCTTTTGACAATATCAAGGCTGCCAGCACCTAACCATGGAAGTTTAAAATAGATAGGGAATCGTGACGGGCTAATAAATTTATCACCATTAAATATAGCATTGTTCTATTTTCTATAATAAAAAAACTAAACTAAACTAAAACTTAAAATAGAAATACAAGCACGTGTTACAATAAGATCACCAATTATTTAGACACAACAAAGAAACAGAGATGGACCACCCTATAGAAAAGAGATTAATATAATAGGAAATAGGAAGTAAAATCAACCGAACATTTGTCAGTGAGAAGTCCAACGATTGGCTAACAGAGTAACAAAGAATCTGATTGGTTTACTAGCACGTGTATATATAAAAAAAACCAGCAACACAAACTCCATGCATTTTAGCCTGACGATTCCCTACGTGAATAAAACGCGGAAGCCCCTGTATAGCTTAATTGCCATAAATATATTTTCGTAACTTACTATATATATATATATATATATATATATATATATATATATATATATATATATAGTAACTTATGAAAATATATTCATTCATGCAAGATCCAAATACAGTTTGTTGATCATTTTCACTGCTCGTGCCCCCCAAAAAATTAGCCGCCGACTCGCTATTTACAAATTTAAATTTCTCTTTAATTATCAGCTAATTCCCTATGGCCGAGGGGTTAATGCTCTTGACTGCGAATCAGTGGCGATTTGTGATCGGAGTTCGCGCCCGTTGAGAATTAACTTCCTGCACTGAAGATTGTGTTAGCATGAAACATCGATGTCTGTAGGTAATATATATATATATATATATATATATATATATATATAAAGTGAAATATTTTGAAAATAAACAATCGTACAAATAAATTCATTTATTTAATTTTTCTTTTTGCAAGCTTTCGTTGTAGAACAGGCTGGACTGTCTTATAGTTTTTTTTCTTCTTTTTTTCCTCCTCATTCAACCCCTCGGGGTTAATACCATCAAAATAAGGAGGAAGAAAAGAAGAAAAATAACTATAAGACAGTCCCGCCTGACAAAGTTGTTCTACAAAAAAAATTAAATAAATGAATTTTTTTGCACGATTGTTGATTTTCAAAATATTTCACTTTAATACATTCTAATCCGTGCTTCATAGATGTTGTCAATTTCCTTACACACACATATATATATATATATATATATATATATATATATATATATATATATATACATTCAGCCATAGCAGATTTGCTACTTACACTGGTAGACTTGAATATATAACAATGTTTTCTTCTTGTAAGTACAAGTGCTTTCATCAGATGCCAGTATGTTATTAAATTACGACATAGTTGTTATCTAAGTATGAATGACCCATTTAAATTGGGTGGTATTTTGATAACCGTTTTTTATACCATAGAAAGAGTCTTCCTGGCATTTTTATTAGCCGTTTTTGGTTTAATCGTAGAACAGTTTCTACATTCCAAGAAAGTTCATTAACAGTCAAATAAAAAGTTATGATGGTTTCATGAAAAATAGTTCTTGACTTCGAGAACATTTTCATTTTTATATGAATTGTGAAGACTTATTGTCGGTTAAGGGCTTAATAAAAAATAATTAAAAATATATTACAAAGTCATATACTGTTTCAGGATACAACACAGCACTTCTACTACTTGACCCTCTTGCCACCTCCCAGGAGGTTGGATTAGAAGTTGCATAAACAATGTGTTAGTCTCGTATGTTAAGACCCAACTACAGTATAAACAACCACTGGAAGTACAGTATAAACAACAACTGGAGGTACAGTATAAACAACCACTGGAGGTATAGGATAAACAACCACTGGAGGTACAGTATAAACAACAACTGGAGGTACAGTATAAACAACCACTGGAGGTACAGTATAAACAACCACTGGACGTACAGTATAAACAACCACTGGAGGTACAGTATAAACAACCACTGGAGGTACAGTATAAACAACAACTGGACGTACAGTATAAACAACCACTGGAGGTACAGTATAAACAACCACTGGACGTACAGTATAAACAACCACTGGAGGTACAGTATAAACAACCACTGGACGTACAGTATAAACACCCACTGGAGGTACAGTATAAACAACCACTGGAGGTACAGTATAAACAACCACTGGAGGTACAGTATAAACAACAACTGGAGGTACAGTATAAACAACCACTGGAGGTACAGTATAAACAACCACTGCCCCTCCTGGACTCACTTTGAAAGTACATATGGGATTACAGTAAAACCTTTAGATATGTTTGATATTATACTTTATCGTGCTAGAATTTAGTTATTCTGCCGATTTAATCCTTTAAACTGCCGAATACAAAATTTAATTACAAAAAATCCTATTCGCGCTGCATCCCAGCGTTAATAGGATTCTACTTTTACTTTTCTATTTTTTTGTAATTAAATGTTACTATTCGGCAGTTTAAAGGATTAAATGACAAACAAACAAGATGTTAAATAAACAGGTCATACAGTGGTTCTTAACCAAGGGGAATCTTTCCTCTGGGGAAATTTCAGGGTTTCAGAGGGGGGGGGGGGATGGCACCGCAGATAGGCAAACACAAACAAGCTGGATCCAGGGTCACAAAAAAATAATAAAAAACAGTGTGCATCACCCATCGCTACATAAAGGCCATGTTGAATTTTCTCTCCGCTAGCGTGTGTATTAAATGCTTTGATGTTAGTATTAGTTATTATTTTTAGTATGAATGCACATTTTGAGTCAGCCATTTTTTGAAAGGGGGGGGGGAATATCATTCTGATACATGATGAAAAGGTTTACGGGCTAAAAAGGTTAAGAACCACTTGGTTATAGTTTAGAAAACAAAAACAAATTAAAATATCAAGTTGAAACATGTAATCAACAGTAACAGAAAAAGTAATCGTAAAAGCCATTTTATAAATAATGACTAGCCATCCCGACCCGGCGTTACCCAATAGTCGTTGTTTTCATTTATCTCTCGCTCATTGAGTCTCCATTATTATTATTATAATAGTTACGTTTTTCGAAGAATTCCATGTAAAAAATATGTTAAAATAAAACTCTCATCTCTCGCTCTCTATCGTTCTCTGTTTTGTAAATACGAAATAGCTCTACCCTTTCTACTTTATATCTGTCTGTGTTTATCTCGCGATATAAAACGTTTTTATAAACGTCTCTCTGTAATGTTTCATTAAAAAAATAATTAAATGTGATTTTGAAACTGAAATATATTCATTAAATTTTAGTTAATAGTACAATTACTGAAATTAATAAAATCAATAATCAAATTTCTGTTACAGTATCAAACAAAAACATCTCCCCTAAATTTTTATCCAGTATTTCTTTCAATAAAAAAATAACAACCCTAAAACAGGTACACATTTCTGTTGTGAAAGCTACTATTCGTTTTGTTATTTCGTGTTTTTCTGCCAGTCAATTATATATAATAATTATGGACAATTACCAATTTATATATATATATATATTTCACAGAAAACAAATAACTTTATCGCTCACCCTAATAAACACCGGTGTTGGCTTAGAATTATCGGAGTTATTTCCCTTGGACTTCTATCCGAGTTATCTTCCTTGAATTATTCGGGCCAACAAGGATGCATTCTCCGGTCCGGTAGTTAAGAACACTCCGTTTATGTCTGTGCTGAATTCAGAATGAGTCTCTCTCTTTTCTGATTGGTCCTTCAAAACTGTCGGACGCTGCATGTTTTTCTTTAGAAACCAGGATACTGTGTGAGTCAGGCGTTTTTTCTGATAGCAGTCTTATAGACCCCACGAACAGCAATGTAAGTGACATTTACTTATACATTGTTCACGTAGATATTTTATATATGTAGCCTTAGCAACACACCTATCTTTCTTATTGTATTGGGACAGTAATGTATTCTCTCTTTTGTTTTCTATCTTTGGTTTTCATGTCTGTTTTTCTCCCTTTATGTATCGTATCGTATTAAGAACCACTTTATATGTTTCGTATCTCTCGTTTTCGTTTGTCTACGACAAACCGATTGTGTGAGAATAACGATGTATGCATGTAAATCCAACTGCTTCTTTCACCATTGCGAATTTCTCTTTCTACCTACACCCATGTGTTATCGTAGATAACACAATACACAAAATGGCGACCACGTGCCCTGGAAAGATACCCAAACACGTGGTCGCTAAAAACGTAAAAGCTACATTATCCAATATTCCCGAGAATGTAATTAATGACTGAAGTAAGTTTTCGCCCGTATATTACCAATGTAACGAGTGTAAATAGTTTCAAAATCCAATATTGCCCAATTTCGTTTTTACGGGATAAAAATGATTTATTTACAGTATTGGGTGCTTTCAAATGGGATTAAAAACATAAACAGGTATACCAATGTGTTAAAGAAATGAAAAGTAGAAGCAAAAAAAAAAAAAAAATAGAACGCTTTAAAGGAAAAAATGTTCAAATCGGATATTGCAATTTATTCGCATAGTGTTTGTTTTTACCAATATGTTTTCTAACGAAATTTTTTATTGAGATGATTTTACCGAGATGTTTTTAAACAAGATATTTTTACAGAGACTTTTTACCGAGATGTTATTAACAGGATATTTTTCTACCGAGATGTTATTTACCGATATATTTTTTATGGAGATATTTTTTACCGATATATTTTAATCGAGATATTTTTACAGATACTTGTTACCGATATGTTTTTACCAATATCTTTTTTACCTAGATATATTTTCTGCTGAGATGTTATTTTTACCGAGATATTTTTTACCGATACATTTTAACCGAGATATCTTTTACCGATATGTTTTTATAGGATATGTTTTTTACGGAGATGTTTTTATTGAGATGATTTTACCGATATATTTTTACAGGTATATATTTTACCGAGATGTTTTTAGCAGAATATTTTTCTACCGAGATATTTTTTACCGAGTCATTTTTTACCGATAATTTTTTACTAATATAAACATATCAACTAAAAAATATTGTTAAAAATATCTTGGTATGTTTTTAACCGAGATATTTTTACCGAGATGTTTTTACCAAGATATTTTTCTACCAAGATGCTTTTGCACTGAGATATTTTTTACAGATATTTTTTGAACTGAGAGTTTTTTTTACCGATATGTTTTTTTACATGTCTTTTACCAAGATGTTCAGGGGGGGGGGGCAAATACAACTAAATAAAATGTAAAGTTAATATTATAAACCGGGCAAACATTTCCCGCCAAATAATAAAATATGGCGTCGCTTATTTGTTAAGACAACAGTAAACCTAATTCAACACGAAAACAAAAACAAATAAAAAGGCAAATGATTCCCGTTTAAAAGAACACAGTAACATCAGTGTGGCCTTAATTCACATGGAATGTATTTCCATGCACATATGTACATAATGTAGATAATGTATATATGATTGTTCGTTTTTTATAAGTTGTCGGAATATAATTTGATATACATCTGTTTGTTGCGGTGAAATGTTGTTAATGTATTTACAAGTGTCCAAGATGGTGCCGTTGATAACATGCGAAATGAAAAGCAATATCCTTTGCTTCAGAAACGCTGAAATACGCCTCAGTATATATTTACACTCTGGTGCGTCTAGTCGTTGTGAATAGCGACTTTAAACCGCAAGGTCGTCCAGAGCACATGTTCTACGACGGAACAGCATAAAACACCTTTACACCAACGCTGTCGCTAATTTCTGAGGAAATGTCGTTATGTAGTGGTTACTATATCATTTTTACTAATACCCTTGGGAAACGTATGAATCTATGTATACTCTATCCCGGACTTCCCCATGCCACTGGAATCAAGCAATGCCGGTTCAGAAAAGGTGCGGTTGAGGAGTGCACATCTCTGGCTTAACTATATACTCTCCAAGGTGGCCACCCATACAGGGGGTATCGACTGAAAGAAGGCCTTTTAATATATTTCAACATAAGCGATTTGGCTCAGCTTAATTTGATAATAATACTCATTTAAAACGAATCATCTTTTATTATAATTACTAGCTGATATTTGCTCCCTTCGGATGTAATGCCTGGGAGGACAGTATCATCAAGAACGAACATATACTACACTATCTCTCATAAGGATGATGTAATGCCTGGGAAGATGATGTTATTTATCTTCCTCCCACAGCGGTAAGATGTGACACAAGGTCGGGAAAGTGGGCTTTGAAAAGCCAGTGCCCGAGAAGGTGAGCACTCTGGCCTACAAAAAATGCCTGGGCAACCCCGTCGGCATTCACCGGTAGGGGCGTCTCAGGAAGTAAGCGATAAACTTACTTCACCCCAAAGAGGGGAGGCAAAGCCTGGGAGGGTGGTATCATCAAGAACGAATATATACTACACTATCTCTCATAAGGATGTAATGCCTAGGAAGATGGTATTATGCCGCACTAACATATACCACACTTCCTCTCACAAGAAGGATGCAATGCTTGGGAGTATGGTATTAAAACGAACGAATATATAGTACACTGCTCCTCCCAATGTAATGTCTCAGAGAATAGTATAGTGAAGAACGAACATATGCTACACTAGCAGGACCCTTTGCCCGGCGCTGCCCGGGAAATATAAAAGAATGAATTAAACAGCCGGCAGAACGCAAATAGGTCACATCGGATAGTTATAATGTTTAGACAAAAGGACGGTTTTTAATTGTGAAAAATGTATGTAACCACGAGAAGGAGCACTTCGAAGTGGAACAAAAATAGAAATTGCCACAGTGTAGAAGGAAATATTTTTTTGTAATATGTTGTTAACGAAATAGTTTTGGTTTCAAGTATGAGAGTTAAAAATGACACATATTATTTCGTATTTAACTAAGATAGAATAAAAGTAATGAAATGAATGTAATAAAATTATTGGATGTGCATTAATTGAACAAATGAAGTCGGTCATTAATTACTACATAATACGACAGTGTCTCTTCGCATACGTGTTAGCAGCGAGTATATAATAATAATAATAATACTATTTTAGGTTTTCATATTTTTTGTAAGTTTATGATTCTTTAATTTAACCTTTCAACCATTATGATTAGTATAGTATGAGTCTTACCGCCCCCCCCCCCGTTTTGGGAGAGAAGAAGTCCCGCGACAAACATCTTCTTTGTCTTGCAGACCTGTATAAGAGTCAGATACGACCTAAGATGGAGTACTTTTGCCACATCTGGGGAAGGACTGCTTGGAGTGCTCTTTCATGCCTCTTCGTAATCGTCTACACTCTACAATCTCTTTTTCACAGAAGAGACGCCACTAGTCTTTCTTCTACTATATCGTTATTTTCTATGGAAGGTGCTCGAATGAACTCTAATCTCTGTAAAACATTCACAACAAATACTCGTCTAGCTACAAACCACAGTAAATAATTATCCTTTAGTCTTTTGTGTACTTGAAACTAAAATAAACTTCCATGTGCACAGTTTATTTCCAAGAACTGCCCATCTGTAAAACATATTACCAAGGGGCTGTTATGACGTGGTCATTCACTGAAATAAGAAGTAATACGAGCAAGGAGGACAGAGGTCAAAAAGGACACAACATGATGTTAGTTGGTAGGTCGCCCGGTGCATAAGAACGATACGCGTGGGCTTTCATGTTTATATACAAAATAAAGAACAAGGGAGATAATTACAGATTACAAATGATTACAGTGCAAGGGAGTCATTCCCAAAATGTACGATTAAATATTACAGGGGCTACTTCCCAGTTGACTACAACAAGGTCGTCTTCAACTCCAAAGTCAACAAATTTTTGTCGCACCGTCCTCATAACGAATAAAATGTTGCTCAGTTTCAACCATCGTATCAAAGTTGGCTCACCGTCCGCCTGACAAACTTATCCTCGAGTGGCTTTTGAGCCTCGCCAACGAGTCACATTTTTATAATATATATATATATATATATATATATATATATATATATATATATATATATATATATATATATATATATGTTCGTTCACAGAGAGCTGTTTTGTCATATCACAGCTGTTCGGTGTTGCTAGAAACAGACGTGAGATTCAAGCTGTGATTGGAAACCTAACTATTAGTAGCCGAAAACAGTAACCGCTGTGTTATGAGCCACCGCCACATTTAATGGAAATCTTTATTTCTCTCTCTCTCTCTCTCTCTCTCTCTCTCTCTCTCTCTCTCTCTCTATATATATATATATATATATATATATATATATATATATAATTTGGTATGTTTATATATTTGTATGTACAAGTTTCAGCTGCCAGGCGAACGAAGTGGTAATGTGGGCTATATTTAGTTTGCTGCCAAGTGATGTGAAAATACAGATATCTCCGATTTTTGTGAAATTTTAACAATAGGTATTAAACATCAATTAATAAATATTCCCCAAATTTCAATGTCTTTGGAGTATTTTAAAGGGACTTTAAGGGGCATACTATGTACAAAACCTTACATTTAAACATTAAAATATCAGACAATTTCTTCTTAAGACACTTTTCGCCTAAAATTTTAGTCATTTTCTACAATAAAAATCCTGTAATGGATTTTGATCAAAATTAGAATAAGGATTCTAGAGATAAGATTTAGTATAATTATATATTGAATTTTAATCTTCGTAAGCGGACCTACAATTGGTGCAAAACTGTTGTGTGTGTGTGTGTACAAGAATAATACGGGTTATATTCTTGCAATCACATTTACAATTTAGAATAGAATTTTGTCATACTATTACGGTGGGGAAATTTCGCGTGAGTGTTGACTGTTTTCCTTTCTATTCTTGAAATGTTTGATGATCTACTATCTTTAATATTATGATTAAGTCAACAATGGTCTGGCGTACGATCGTTTCAGAGACGATTAGGAATCATATCTAAACATTTTAATTTTTTATATATGCATAATTCACAAAATGCCTCTTCCTCAGCGTCATATACTTCGGACACAAACAGAAATTTATCATGAAAGCATCAACAACCCCGACACACACAGTTCACAAACATTTAAAAAAATCATTTACTTATATATAATTTGCAAACGCCCCTTATTTTATGACGCAACTTCTTCTGTTACACTATGATCAGGACAACTTCGTTCCAAAATGCCAGGTAAAGATTAATTAAATCTGGAAGCAAAATATCACACACAAATGCATGTTACGTGACTTGCAAATGCTGCCTTCCCATCCTTCAAATTTTACGTCGCTCCATTTAATGTTTTGTATGTTAAGTGGTTGCCAAATCACCGGAGGGTGGGGTGGGGAAGGTGGTGGTAAGGTGGAACGACCTCTCGAAAATGGCAGTCGTTGACATTAGCAAACGAACGTAAAATAAACATTCATTCGAAATAAAATACCCCCTAAGTTATAAAAGAAAAAGATAAAAATAGATAACAAGACAAATGAGAATACGCGACATTATTGTCAGCATCATTTGGACGTGACATCATTGAATACACACGCAGATACGAAAGCAAACATACTCTCATATACACACGCATATACGCAAACATAGATGCGAGCAAAATTCACAATTACACATGCTTAATTTGAATGTTATTCTGATTAATATATATATATATATATATATATATATATATTATGTATTTATTTATTTATTTATTAATAATGTTACAGTAGATCAGATCAAATCAACATGGTGCCATAGGTTTTATGCCTGGAGCAGACTCAGATCTAATAATAGAGTTTTTTTCGCGTTTATTTATATTGATGAATTTATCGAAACTTATGATGGTTTTATCTAATTATCTGTAACATTATTAATAAATATTATCCTCTTATTATTAAATAATCGAGCACTCTTTTGAATTTCTTTTTACCAAACAAAACCAAGAAATATATATATATATATATATTAGATTATATGTGAGATACTATATAATTATTTCAACAATCAGACACAACGCCGCAGCTCCCACAAACCATGTAAGCCACAGACCGGAAACCATTGACTCGAGTTTAGCCCTCCTTTAGGCTCTTCAGTAGAGCACATTCCAACTCAGGATTCGAAATCCGAGTCACTTGTATGTGGCGTGATAGCGCAGGTGGCAGAGTATCTCGCCTCACGAGCAAGTGAATCGGGTTTCGATTCCTGAGTTAGAATGTGTCTAGTTGTGGATATATATATATATATATATATATATATATATATATATATATATATATATATATATATATATATAGATAAAAATAACAGTAACATTTATATTGGTAAATTTTGCTTTTAAATACACATATATATTACGATCGATCCATAAATAATTCCCCTTTGATGATCTTTAATTCAATTTAGAATACAAAACAAACAAATTGTATATTCGCCATTATTTTTATGACCTCTTATCATTTACCAATTAATTTTTTAATGTCATCCGAATAAAATGAAGACAGTTTTGGTTAAAAAAGCTTTGGATGTGCTCTTTCACCTGTTTGTGTTCAGTGAATTTTCTGCCTTGAAGTGCATCTATAAAGATTTAAAGTGGTGAAAATCAGTCAAGCGAGGTCAGAGGAATATGATGGAGGTGTAAAACAGACCAGCCAAGTTGCAAATTATATTCCTGCGTCATTTTTTGCAGCGTGTGGTCTTGCGTTGTCATGGAGGAGGACAACCCTTTTTTTCCTATTGACACGTGTCGCGCGTGTTATTCTCTCGGATTTTCGTCCGTACGCTGCAATTGCTTGACAATTGCATTTAGTGTTTTGTTGCAGCCTAAAACCACATGATGGATAACGCCAAGAGTATTCAACGAAACGCACAGTGTACTCTTTCTTCTATGGATCTCAGGTTTTGGAGTGGGTTGTGAAGATTTACCTTTATCAAGTTTACGTTGATTATTCTCATAAGAAAGCTATTTTGCATCACATTTTATGACTTGACCAAGAAAGGGCTCGGTTCGCTTCCTGGAAAGATGACATATTGCGATGGAAAGACGATCTGTCTTATTTTTATCACTTAAGGAATAAGGAAAGCAGACGCGTTGTCTGTAAGTCATACCCATCTTTTCTAAGTGGCGATATATAGTGGGCTGTAAAGTATTGAGTTCTTTTGCTAATTAACGAGTACTTAGACGAGGACCATTCTCCACTAATGTGTTTAAAACATCTTCATCGGTGTCCGATAGGCGCCAGACCTAGGCTTATCTCCAAAGCTCAAATCTCCGGAACGAAACTTTCTAACCCCCATTTCCGGCCGATCTGTTATGCCATCTTGGCCATATATGCTGCATGTTTCCTCGCTGTCTCTGCAGCGCCATTTTCGTGTTTAAACTCCCATAACATCACATGTCGAATATGTAGATTCAGTCCTTACATATTAAGGGTTACCAATTCATAATTTTACTGCAATACACGTGGTAAAACAGCTTTGAAAAATAGAAAGAAATCTTTTATTAAAATTTAAACTAGTAAATGAAAGTTTGAGGTGTTTTAAAATGACCAAAAAACGTTTCTACATCATATCAACAAAATCGGAAATTATTTATGAATCGACCTAATATATATAGGCCGTCAAATCATAGCTATGAATGCATGTTCCATCCTGTCGAACACTGTTATGACGGTTGACTATCGTTGTCCGCCTTCTCGGCATAATAGGGTTTATTTATCATCACTTGCTATAGTTATTCAGGTTACCCTCATTGGTGAGGGCGTCAGAATTTGAAGTTCACAGTGACTCTTGTTCCGGGGTTCGAACCGTGCGACTGATTTGAATAGTTATCTCTAGACTGATGATTCCGCAAAGGTTAAACGTATACGTCTGTAGATAATTAAATATTTATTATTAAATAATTCTCTCTCTCTCTCTCTCTCTCTCTCTCTCTCTATATATATATATATATATATATATATATATATATATATATATATATATATGTTTCTAATGTTTATATAAGTATATATATATGTATATATATATATATATATATATATATATATATATATATATATATATATATATATATATATATATATATATATATATTAACACGTATCTACAGGACTATAAAGTGAGTCAAAAAATTAAAATTGAAATTATCCAAAATAAATCAGCCAGAACAAAATCTGCCAGCTGAAAATCAACCTCATTAAATATTTATTATTAAATAATTCTCTCTCTCTCTCTCTCTCTCTCTATATATATATATATGTTTCTAATGTTTATATATATATATATATATATATATATATATATATATATATATATATTAACACGTATCTACAGGACTATAAAGTGAGTCAAAAAATTAAAATTGAAATTATCCAAAATAAATCAGCCAGAACAAAATCTGTCAGCTGAAAATCAACCTCATTAAATATTTCATGTATTCTTCCTACGATTAGACAGCCCCTGGGCTTAAAGTTGAGATCACGGCAGGAATTACAATTACAAATTTCTCAGATGCTACATTTAATCTTAACTATGGCACATATAAACAATATATGAAAGATAATTATGACCCAATATATGTTAATACCAAGTCAAATCCCACCGGCTATTATCAAACATATCCCAATATCAATTAGCCATATATAATTCCTCTACTGAAGACATTTTCAATAACAATAGTCAAACATAAAACAACGTTTTTAAAACAGTGGTAACGTTAACGCTAACATTGAGAATCACATCAGAAATAATAAGAGCATTAGAATGGAAAATAAAAGCCAGAAAAGGATTTGGTATACTCCATTATTTAATTAATTAGTTAAATTTAAAATTGAACATATATTTCTTAATCTGTTAAGTTGGCATTTTCCGGTAAATAACCCTCTACATAAAATATTTAATAAAAATAATGTTTAACTTAGTTATAGCAGTACAATAATTAAGAGTCATAATAGACAGATATTAAACCCCGATAACAATTATAGAATTAATAATACATAGGATAATAATAACGGCAATAATCAGTGTAGCTACAGAGATAAAAATGTATGCCCGCTATAATAAAAATGTTTAACTTAAAACTATAGTTTATTTAGGAACCCTGTATCCAGAAAATAATCTTAGTCTAGAAAAAGTTTACACAGTGCTGATTTTAAGGCTAGATATAGAAACCATAAACGATCATTTAATAACTCAGGTAAGAGCGGGGACACCTCATTATTCAAATACATATTGTCTCTCTATATAATATAGTACATGTACTTAGATAAAGCAGCTTGAAGAAAGCTTCAACCTCGACGCAACACAACCCCACCCTTTTCTTTGTCTTAATGAAAACCTGGCTATTATTACATTCCGTATAAAGATAAACTACTGAATCAAAGGGATGAAATAGGTATTAACTGTAGACATAACACCCCACAAGTAAACTAATTTGCTTTTCGGTAAATTAAAACACCCCGACTAAGTATATATCTAATATTACTTAAACTCCTAATTAAGGGTACTCAAATTAGGCTTTAAGCTAACTAATAAATCGGCAATTTAATTTTATAAACCACGAAAAAAATGAAAAGAAAACTGGGAGGGATGGATTATGAAATTTATTAATTCAATAGGACTAGATTATAGTTAGTAATTAAACTATTAGTGAATAATGGAGTAATTAATATCTGTCTTATTTTCCACTATTTTACGCAAATGAATTCTAAAAATATTAGTTTCAAATTTTAGCATTATAATGCATACCTGTGTAATGATGATATACTTCTGTAGATGTACCTTTTGTCAGATGTATTTTTGTTATGTTTTACAGAATTTTGTTTGGTAAGCTTAGATGTTTGGGATTGTATTATTTCTTAAATTAAAAGGTTTTGAAATTTTTACTTTAATTCTTCTTTATATAAGAGGATGGCTAAGTTAATTAAATACAGATACGTCTTTTAATTGACAGTTGATGTGTTAAATTTCTGTCAAATATTAATTTAAATTCGATTTGGGATGGATTTTTCCTTAGACTTAATCGTATTTCTGTATTATTTATTATTAATTCTATTCTTGCTAATTTGTATAGTTTTGTTATCACGGTAGGGTTCTATAAAGATACTATTTGATGAATGTAAGTATTATATATTGATTTTACTAAGTTTTTATCTGATAAAATTATGATTTTATAACTTTATAAATTAAAAAAAAGAATTAATTGTCTATCTGTCCTATAAATTAATAGATTTAGTAAGTACCGATTAAATCTTAAAATATAAATAAATATACGCATAGTAGTGAATTAAATCTATAATAGTTTTTTTTACCCAGTAATATTAATACGGGGTAAGCAAACAACTCCCTCCTAAATGTACCATTGCTAACTGAAGCCACATTGAGGACCTGATCATCACCTCATCTCATGTCCGAGACATCATAAAAAATCTCGACACTTCCAAAACATGTGGACCTGATCTTATACCTGTAATAGTAATAAAGAAATGCTCTGCTGAACTGGCCCCTGTCCTTTCCAAACTCTACAACAAATACATTGATAAATCTTACTTCTCTTATAGCTGGAGAATTGCTTCTGTGGTATCACTCTTCAAGAATTCTTAGATAAAACTGACCCTTAGAATTATCGCTCCATCAGTCTACTCCCGCTCTTCGCTAAAATCTTTGAATCTTAAATCAATCTAGCGATAGTTCGTCATCTCGTTAATGCTACACTTTTTTCTAATCATCAGTATTGATTTAGGCAAACTGCGGACATCCTAGAGGTCTGAACGCATATACACTACACTGGACAAGACAGGTGAAGCTAGGGCGATACTGCTTGACATATCCAAAGCCTTTGACAAGGTCAGTCATAAGTCTTATCATAAAAATTAATTCATATGAAATTAATGGACAAATATGTAATATAATTATATCCTTCCTATCTGAAAGAAAGATCCAGGTTGTCCCCGATGGTCATTCATCCAAACAACATGACATGCAGGTGTACCCCAGGGATCGATCCTTGGACCTTTATTGTTCCTGATTTTCATAAACGACATATACATATATATATACAAACCTACCAATATGCACACATACACAAGCGTAAATACACAAACACACACACACACACACGTACTCATGCATTTGCACAGGCACTTAATGTATATGTATAGAAAATATACATGTATACACACAGATATACACTTATATTGTCACAAAGTGACGGGACCCCACAGAGAATTTTGAGAGATTAGTATACTAGTATATATATATATTGGGTGTCTGTGTAGAGTACAATGAGAAAATAAATCAAATTCTAAAACGCACTGATAAAATATTGTGTGGGATTTCTCGAGATAAAGCTGTTTCATTCGCTATTTCTTTTTTGTTTTGGGGAGGGGCTTACAATCATTTTATTTTATTAAGCTATTTTTTCTACATATCCAGAATCAAAAAGGACATTATTATAGAAATCCGCTCGGAAATATTTTTTATTTGCTAACAGATTCTTTTAGATACAGAATGGACACTCGATTCAATTACAGAATGTGGATTGTTTAAGCTCTTATGAACATAGTTTAATGATATGTAAACGTAAGCGAATTCATCATCTATTATTTTAAGTGATATTTGGATAATTATTCCAATATTTTGTGAGAAGTAAGCTTAAAATCTTTATCAAAATTATATTATTATTAATGTATTTTTTATATCTTATAATGCGGTCCATGTTTTAATAAAAATATATTAATAACATTATATTAATGATAATTAAATTGAGGTAATAGTTTCAAGCTTACTTCTCATAAATATTGGAATAATTATCTAAATATCACTTTAAATAATACAAATGGATGAGAGGTTAATATTAGTTAAAAAAACTTGATCTATCATTCAATCCTATATAATTATTATTATTAGATTGTCTTAATTTTAAAATAGGGTCCAAGGGAGTGAACACAGATGTGCTTCCTAATATAAAAACTAGTGTATTATATTCCTTGGCTTTAAATTGCATATCTTTTCTGTAAGCGTCGGTGGTTGTTTTGTGGGTTTCATTTGTGTTTTTTGAAAGGAAAGACAACCCTGTGTGAGATATTTCAAGGCGAATTCTTTATAATTACAGAATGGTGGATCATGGAGATTATTCGCCACGTGTATCGAATAAAAGTTCAATAGTAAGTCGGTTTTCTTCTGTAAATCTGAAGATTCATTTGCCGATAAGATTCAGACGTTTTAATTACCAATGCTCCGATTGTATGATGGCTATGAAGAGAAATATGTAAAACCAACTTCGCTTCAGACGAGACTTTATTTGTGTCGGAACATATCTCAATTTACACTTGCTCTGGAATTACATATTAGAACCCTAGGATCATCTAATATCCATTAAACTTAAACACTTGAGTTTGTGGCTATTGAAGCATAAAACGATGTCGTTGCTTTTTAAAAATATCAAACAAAAATGATCATTCAATATTTCAAACGCCCTGCATTCTTCATCGGGAATGATCAGAAAAAAGGAAAAGAACTAGAAATGAGGTCATCACATGTGCGGGGTATTAATGTGCTTGAACTTAGACGGCCATATGTTTTTTTTGGGGCGGGGGGTTGACTAAGTGTTGCTTAAATATGTTTATTATTATTATTATTATTATTATTATTATTATTATTATTATTATTATTATTATTATTATTATTATTATTATTATTATTATTATTATTATTATTTTATGAAACGTGTGATTATTTGATTATAATTTCAACCACTCATCATTATCAAAATATATCCTGAGAAGCATACGTGGAATACCAACATCTCTCTCTCTCTCTCTCTCTCTCTCTCTCTCTCTCTATATATATATATATATATATATATATATATATATATATATAGTATTTAATGTATCCACATAAAATAATATAAGGAGATATCATTTTTGATGTATCAATTTTCAGTATTTACTTCAACAGTGCTCGATATGTAAGTTAAGCTAGGTAATAAACTATGGAAATATATTTATGGCAATTAAGCTACACAGAGGTTCCCGCGTTTCATCCCCGGGGGGAATCTCTAGGCTAAAATGCGTTTTAGCCTGAAGATTCTCCCCGGGATCAAACGCGGGAGCCTCTGTGTAGCTTAATTGTCATAAATATATTTTCATAGCTTACTTGCTATATATATATATATATATATATATATATATATATATATATATATATATATATATATATATATATTGATGTGTAAAGTATGAACGGAACGAACATTCCTACAAGTATTCATGTATAAATTATAAACTGAACGTTCATGTGTGGGGATGTACACTCGCTCCCCGTACCCCGCGCCCCCTGCTTTCACGGATGCCAAGTTCATTGCTAAGGAATTCGCTTGAGTTTACTTTTGAGTGAATAAATTATATATGTACGCACTTCCGCATCCATTTCGGTTGTTTTGGTGTACCTTCCAGTCTGCATACATGGATATAAACACTGTAAGGTATACATTACACCGATCTAGAGGTAGGTGTGTGGTTTGGTGGATGGAATAGAGAAGGAGATTATAAGTAAACATTTATAAAAAAAATGTGTACTGATTGCTTCTCGCGACGGCGATGCAGGATACATCGGTAATGAAGCTACTTTCGGCCAATGAGTGCATCTGCCTGTTTGACTGCGGGTTTGTTCTGGGGTTAAAGGTCTTCTTTCATATATGCACTTACAGAATGCATAATTACAATAATTGAGCTCTCTAGGCAGTCCAAACGTTCGGGTTTCAAAATGTAGCTTGAAAAAAAATAAAAGAAACGTTCGCCATATTTATCTACACTGAAGAGCAGTGATAAACAGGAAACAGCCGTCTGTGGATGACTACATTTGCTCCTCGCTCTTGCGCTGTGTTTACTATTAAGGGAGGCACCGTTTGCTACTTAGCTTAAAGCATTGTTCTTCGTATAAGAATTGAGCTCACCAGGCAGTCGATAATGTAAAAAATATATTAAAATAACCATTGTAATTCATTTTACTTTCATGGTGAGCAGATAAGATATCCGACTGCTGTCTAAACGGTCGGATTTCGAATCCCGCCATGTCTAGTTAATTTGAAATACTGTGATACCCTAACTCAGCTATATGTGGATCACACGCACGCACGCACGCACGCACGCACGCACGCACGCACGACAAATAATCTTTTAATATCCTCAGAATAATAATAAAAAACATAATTTTTTAAGTGACACCAGAAGGATCTACAAAAGAAATTCCAGTACGTTAGCTGAACAACTTCAATACAAAGACGAATTCCATACCTTGTACACAAAACCACCTTAATGTATGTGATGCACATAACCTCCAAAAGAACTAAGATGAAAAGGTCGAGCACTCTTAATAATTAAAAAAAACTTTGCCAAATGCCCTTGCACATTCTACGTTGTCCAGTAAGTGCCAGCCTATACCAGAATTATGTTGTTGGTCTGTTTCGAGGCGATTGTTTTCTTCCTTCTGTATCGGGTGTACCTGGCGAATACACGCTGGTAAAATTTGTTTAATTATAATATCCAACCTTTGGAAAGTGTGGCCCTTGTACGTGGATTCACATTGGGGCATATAGGGAATCAATGTTTCGTATTTCTCTCTAAAGTGTTGACTTACCTCCAAAACAAAAAGCGGCCGCGCACGTATTTCTGCAAATGTTGACTCTTTCCAAGAGTGAACATATACCAAAGGAATGTTCTGCATTCTGTAGGAAAAAAACCTACTGACTGATTACGATCGGAATGACAGTGATTAATTTGTTAAGGAAATTGAAACCGACGACTGAGATTATAAACAGACGGAGGAACTAGAGGCGCCTAGAAAAAAAAATCAAAACACATACGAAGGAGGTGTACGAATACACAAAAATTAAGAGAACAACAGTTTTTAACTAAAAAAGTTAAATGACTTCAGAAAATGGTGACATAGTGACAGACTTTCGGTTACAGACAGACTAACACGTCATCTCCATTAGAATAAGATAGTAAAGATTATTACTGTGAACTTGTGTTTGTATGCGCCTTCACTTTACTGGCCGTGATTGTCCGGTCGTTTTCTTCGACCGAATTCGTGTTATTCGATTTCGACACTGGCCATAGTGCCGATTATGTGGTCTCGGTCAGCGGTATAACAAAAATCAAAATCACAACTCGAGTTTACAATAAGTAATGATGTTTAATAAAAAGCAGTTAAAATGGTACTTGGTTTCTTGACCAACCGACAGACTTGTACTGAGACTCACAAACACAACAACCTGCCCCTTGTCATTTCAATGATATATCGACATCAATTGTCAGTCCTGTTTGACCACCCGGTGAAGTCACCTCAGCCTCATCGGCTGTTAATCACTGGACATAAAAAAACTGTCTGTTCGGGAGGTCCATTAGCTGAAGTGGGCATAAATTCTCCGGAATCTTAAGTGTATTGCTTTCCCCACATGCGTCCCTATTCTTGAGTGGAAATTACTGTTTTCGCAGAGGCTAACCAATTTTCTGGGTGGTCAAATTCCGAACCAGATATTTTACCAGCAAAAATCCGCCGGTTTGTAACATGCATATACAATCACTAAACATGCAGCATGGTGCCTGTGTTTATATCACTTCTCTAATAGCTTTACTCACATACTTTTAATCTATAAATATAAATTGGTAGTGACAACAATACTAACATCACTTCTCTAATAGCTTTACTCACATACTTTTAATCTATAAATATAAATTGGTAGTGACAACAATACTAACGTCACTTCTCTAATAGCTTTACTCACATACTTTTAATCTATAAATATAAATTGGTAGTGACAACAATACTAACGTCACTTCTCTAATAGCCTTACTCACATACTTTTAATCTATAAATATAAATTGGTAGTGACAACAATACTAACATCACTTCTCTAATAGCTTTACTCACATACTTTTAATCTATAAATATAAATTGGTAGTGACAACAATACTAACGTCACTTCTCTAATAGCCTTACTCACATACTTTTAATCTATAAATATAAATTGGTAGTGACAACAATACTAACATCACTTCTCTAATAGCTTTACTCACATACTTTTAATCTATAAATATAAATTGGTAGTGACAACAATACTAACGTCACTTCTCTAATAGCCTTACTCACATACTTTTAATCTATAAATATAAATTGGTAGTGACAACAATACTAACATCACTTCTCTAATAGCTTTACTCACATACTTTTAATCTATAAATATAAATTGGTAGTGACAACAATACTAACGTCACTTCTCTAATAGCCTTACTCACATACTTTTAATCTATAAATATAAATTGGTAGTGACAACAATACTAACATCACTTCTCTAATAGCTTTACTCACATACTTTTAATCTATAAATATAAATTGGTAGTGACAACAATACTAACGTCACTTCTCTAATAGCCTTACTCACATACTTTTAATCTATAAATATAAATTGGTAGTGACAACAATACTAACATGTTTATATAAAATCTTCTTCAAATTTACTTTTTTGTTCCTTTGAAATGATTTCAAGTATTTAAAAAATAGTTTTGTTTTATTTTGCATCTGGTAACTCTAACCCGAGGAGGTAAAAAAACAGCTTATTTTGATACTGAATGAATCGTCGTTTATGGCAGCAAAAGTAAATAAAAATCATTTTTGGAAATTAAAGTACGAAAACCTTGATTACTCATTTGTTATTTCGCTGCTGTTTTGTATTATTTCCTTTTTTTTAAAACTTAGTTCACCCCAAACAAGGCAACCTGCCACTGTAGACGTAAGGGGATACTGCGAAATAGGGTGAAAGTTTTTTGGGGTTATCCTAAATTTGGAGCTGTACAGTATAATGCTTGATAACATTAAACATTTTTGCATGTTAGTACAGTCGGGGAAACAGGGAGCAGGGAGGGAGTTCTAAACGTCGGCAGCTTGAGGAATGAAGCTATTGGAGTAGAAGGCTCTCCGGCATCTGGCGATCTTCACAGTGAATGGATGGGATTTAGCTGATTGTCGGGCTGGTCGAGTGTATTTACGCCAAAGGGGCAGCAGAGCAGCAAGTTCATCGGAGCACAATCCATTGAAGTACTTGCAAAACAAGCACAAGGATGCAACATTGCGGCGATGGGACAGGGTCCGGTGTTTGGTGGATAGTGAGGGATTTATTAGATTAGATACTCTTTTTTGAACATTGTCTAAGAGGGAGAGACTGGTGAATGGTGCACCAGCCCAGATGTGACAACAATACTCCATGCATGGGCAGATGGTAGCTTTGTAGAGATATAAGATACTGTCAGGTGTGAGATGTTTTCTAGCAACTTTATTTGCAGCAGCTTTGGCAATGTATTCTATGTATTTCCAAACATATTTACTGAAGGTAGCCGAACATTAGTTTGCTTAACACTGTACATTATAGTATTTATTATATTATACATTATAGTATTTATTATATTATACATTATAGTATTTATTATATCATACATAATAGTATTTATCATATTATGCATTATAGTATTTATTATATTATACATAATAGTATTTATAATATTATGCATTATAGTATTTATTATATTATACATTATAGTATTTATTATATCATACATAATAGTATTCATCATATTATGCATTATAGTATTTATTATATTATACATAATAGTATTTATTATATTATGCATTATAGTATTTATTATATTATACATAATAGTATTTATTATATTATACATTATAGTATTTATTATATTATACATTATAATATTTATTATATTATGCATTATAATATTTATTATATTATAATTAATAGTATTTATTATATTATACATAATAGTATTTATTATATTATACATTATAGTATTTATTATATTATACCTGATAGTATTTATTATATTATACATTATAGTATTTATTATATTATACATTATAGTATTTATTATATTATACATTATAGTATTGATTATATTATGCATTATAGTATTTATTATATTATACATAATAGTATTTATTATATTATACATTATAGTATTTATTATATTATACATTATAGTATTTATTATATTATACATTATAGTATTTATTATATTATGCATTATAGTATTTATTATATTATACATTATAGTATTTATTATATTATACATTATAGTATTTATTATATCATACATAATAGTATTTATTATATTATGCATTATAGTATTGATTATATTATACTTAATAGTATTTATTATATTATACATTATAGTATTTATTATATTATACATTATAGTATTTATTATATTATACATTATAGTATTTATTATATTATACATTATAGTATTTATTATATTATACATTATAGTATTTATTATATTATGCATTATAGTATTTATTATGTTATACATTATAATATTTATTATATTATGCATTATAGTATTTATTATATTATGCATTATAGTATTTATTATATTATACATAATAGTATTTATTATATCATACATAATAGTATTTATTATATTATGCATTATAGTATTTATTATATTATACATTATAGTATTTATTATATTATACGTAATAGTATTTATTATATTATGCATTATAGTATTTATTATATCATACATAATAGTATTTATTATATTATGCATTATAGTATTTATTATATTATACATTATAGTATTTATTATATTATACATTATAGTATTTATTATATCATACATAATAGTATTTATTATATTATACATTATAGTATTTATTATATTATGCATTATAGTATTTATTGTATTATACATTATAGTATTTATTATATTATGCATAATAGTATTTATTATATTATGCATTATAGTATTTATTATGTTATACATAATAGTATTTATTATATTATACATTATAGTATTTATTATATTATACATTATAGTATTTATTATATTATACATTTTAGTATTTATTATATTATACATTATAGTATTTATTATATTATGCATTATAGTATTTATTATATTATACATTATAGTATTTATTATATTATACATTATAGTATTTATTATATTATACATTATAGTATTTATTATATTATACATTATAGTATTTATTATATTATACATTATAGTACATACGTGTTATAGGTTAACTAGAAGAATACTCCTTCCAGGACAAGTAAAATTAATTCCCCCAACAGAACAGTTTTGCACCACTTTTATGTCATTGTACGAAGATTCAAATTAAGATATAATTACACTGAACCTTATGTCTAGAATCCTTATTCCACTTTTGATCAGCATACATTACATAATATTGATTCCAGAAAATGTCACAAACTTAAACTTTAAAGCTTAAGGGATCTTAGAAAAAGAAAATTCAGGGAATCGTACTTCATTGGTGTCTAATGACTACGGATCAAATTCAATGCAGATCTAGTACATTTGAATTTTCAAATGGGAAGTGATACCTATATTATGCCCCTAAAATCCCTTTGAAATACTCAACAGAAATTTAAATTTGGGGAATAGTTATCAATTAATGTCCAATATTTATTCCTAAAATTTCACAAAAATAAGAAGTATCTGAATTTTACGAAGTGTTTCCACCCCCTTGTACCCCCTTTGCATAAAACTAAATTAAACTAAATATAGCCCATATTATAAAGCCTTACGCCTAGAAGCTATGTTCCAAAATTCATAATGATCGGTTAATTAGTTTAGGAGTGGATCCTGTACATACAAATATATAAATATATACACATACCTAACTTTATATAAATAGAGAGGTTATCCGTCTGTCTGTGTGTCAGTCACAATTTTTTAAACGTAATAAATGCATTGCGGAATTTGTTTCATTTCGAAATATCAGAGATCTTCATTCAAAAGTAAATAATAAATTCCCAACAAATAAAGGTGATGCCGAAACCGCGAAATCTTCACTGTGAGGTTCTACCAACTGAACTATTTTGACTTTCTTATAAATAGAGCTTAAAACATTACCGTAAAAATAATTATAGTTTTGGCGTGACGTCATATTTAATTTACTATAATTAATGGGCCGATTTATTCTAATTATGTAAAAAGAGATAATATTAAGATTGGTTCATGGATTTCATTATCTTTGGCGTAATTCATAAGTGGCTTAATCTTGGATTATTTGGATTATTCGGACTATTGTTCTCATCTTAAGTGTTATCTTCACAACGTTTCGGCCGCTGTAACCTCTGGCCTTCTTCAGGCGTTTCTTTACGAACTCGGGAATATTTCTGTCGCACTAGGGAATCTGGAAGGAATTTCGAACGGAACCCTTTATTTAATCCACGGGGGTAGCATGCTCTCGTTCTGTCAGCCATGACTGGGAGGAGTTTTCAGTAATTCGCAATTCTTCGTATCACTTTCAACATTCAGATGACTATCACTTGAAACTGAATTTTACTTAGTACTACATCCACTGCGCAACGGGTCATTGCGGCTTACTCTTAATTACAAGCAAAATAAAGAACAGAGATGAAATAATTAGGGCTAATGAGTTGTTGTCGATTTGAAGGTAGCGGTTTCAAATCCTGTAGACGTTCAACGCAAATGTTCGTCTTTGTTGATTCTAACTTTTGTTCAAATATAAGATGCGTATAAGTATACACATACCAAGTGTTCTTACTTCACGGTGATTACCGTGGATGACAAGAAGTGAGAAAAAAACAGAACTGGAGACGCTTATTTCCCCGCAGGAGCATCTAATTAGCAACCGGGAATCGCTAGATGCATTTCCTTCTAGCACTCAAAATGGTATAAAATTGTGATTGTATTGACCGCTAATAAATATGCCAACAATAATGAACAACGGCAGCAAGCAGTTCAAACTTCGTGCTGACTCTTAATAAAATAAGAGCACAGCGTTTTATTTACAAGATGAGACTTCCCAGTTGTCATGATAGCTAGGAGGAGGGGGGGGGGGAGGTTAAAAATTAACATAGCAAACGATACTTAAGTTGGCTAGCATCTTGAACTTCTTCTCCCCTTCCACCATGACGTAAGCGGCATCTTATTTCTTTTAATTTTTAAACTACAAAACCTTAGTAAAATAATATTTTAGTTTAAGTAGAAACCAAGGTATTGAAACGTAAAAAAGAATAGACAGTATTTAAATACATAATTCACCATTTGACACTTCATACCCCTTTTTTCAACTACTAAATTTAAAAATGCCTATATTCGGAACATTAGGAAGTTTCATCAGATGTCCCACTAGCTTGGCAGGCCGAGAGCAGGCTCAAGACATTTTCTTACATAGTGGCGTTAGAGAGGTGCTCGTAAAGCCAAGTCAATTCACGATTGTCCAATGTCTGGCGTGTCATTCATAGATCAAAGCTGTTGAATTTCCGCGTGGTCAAAAATATCGCCCACTCGTCCCCACAGCGATTGGTAGGAATACAAACCTGTCGAAAAGTTTTGCGTATTTTGATCGCTTGCGGTCTTCTGATGACGCTGCTACATGTCTCGGGTTTCCACCGATTCCGTTACTGACGATGTCTCAAAAGTGATGACAGAAGTCGCATCAAATATTAGCGACTTTTCGTTTGCAAAAGAAAACATCGTCCAGCCATCGAGACGTTTGTCATCTCCTCTTTCAAGGCTAACTGGTTTGAGGATAGACGGGAAGTCAGCGATGTATAGGGCCCGTCGGACAATATCGTTGAGAGCGCTATGTCTAGGGATTCCGCCGGTGCTCTTTCTACATGAAAAGGTGTGGAGTCCATATTCACCGACCGGCTGACCACAGCGGCACCTGTGTGGGCTGCACACTCTCGAACCTATACGCAGGGAGACGGCGAATCTGAGACAGCCGTTATCGACTAGATTCCTGACGACTGCTGTGTGTTGAACTTGCAGATTGAAGGCAAGCAAGACGATATAAGTCGCAGGACGTTCTTAGAGATTCCACTCTGTTCTTCAGCTTGATCGCATCCTAGCTGTTGTGTCTCCCCATCTGCCCCGGAGAGTAAATTGAACTCAGGGGTGAAGGGATCCATCAAG
Organism: Sepiola atlantica; assembly: GCA_963556195.1. Taxonomy (NCBI): domain Eukaryota; kingdom Metazoa; phylum Mollusca; class Cephalopoda; order Sepiida; family Sepiolidae; genus Sepiola; species Sepiola atlantica. Next base: position 58,682,938 of record OY744527.1, read on the forward strand.
ATCCAACAGTATCCCACCGAATCAAAATGCACTATTTTGTAGGTGTAACTGGTTGATATTGACTTTTAATTAGTAATGATTACAAAATATGAGTGAGTGCGTGATTTTGATCTCTGATGAGTGACGGACTAGAACCGGTCATCCGGTTTTAGTCCTTTTTATTTTTTAATTTGAATTTTTTTTCTAGTTAAATTTTGACTTTATTGGCTACATTTATTTTATCATGGATAAGCATTGGTCCTTTACTAAAGCGTTTTAAAGATATATTGTATATTCGTTTTAGTCAGCGTCTTAGTTGCTCTATTTGAATTTCCACGTGTGACCTGTGTCGCCATCTTGGATTTTATTTTCGTGGCTGGTATTTATGTAACGAGATTGCTTCTGGAGGTTGGGGTAAGTGTGGGCGATAGTAATTGTGACGAAAAGTGTACGAGGTCAAGTTTTTGAATTTAGGGAAGAATGCGTTGATGGAATGCGAACATAATATTGTGAGATTTGAAAATAAACAAAAGCGATTTCTAGGGTAATGAAGTATGTAGAGAAACAAAGTATACAAAAGCAAAATCAATTGAATAGGTATAAAATATTACAAAACACGTCAGAGCGAGTTTTGTAACTGATTAGTTAAGACGTCTTCGAGCTGGCTCTCACGGGTGTGGCTTTGGAGTCCCTCCCAACTGTACATGAAATAGAAGAGTGTAAGAAAACTTGGAGCAATCAAAATAAAGTAAGCGATGGAAGTTCCTTTTGTGTTTGTCAACTTTTCAATTGTAAACCAGGTTTTCGTGAGAAAGATGCTTCCAAAGAAATCTGGCTGAATAAAATTACACCCTAATGAACGACGCAGTAAGTTAAAAAAATGTTAACTTTTACTTACCTCTGATACAGAAACCTTGTTTAGTCGTATCAACCCTGTAAAACAATGTAACTTCTTTTCGGGTCGGGTCAATGAACTTTCGCGAGGTTCACTGATGTGTCCAGAGAAATTATATTCTCTTTCGATGGGGATAAAAAAAAAGTCTGCGTCGCTTTCGGTTAATTACGTTAGCCATTCACGACCAACTTTTGTTAATCTGATGATATTAGGTTGGTAAACAAATAATGTCGGTTATACAATTGTAATTTTCAACTGTTATTTTTAACCCAGAACTACTATGTACATCTTAGGGTCATTATCTTGTTGGACGCACACCTCATATCCAAGCTACAACTATTAAAAAAAGGCGAATACATTTTCCTCGAATATACTGCAATACATAGCTTCGTTTGTCGTACCTACTATCACATCACGTACTCCAGTAGCATTAAAAGATACCCCCAGCCCACGATACTTCAACCCCGAATGTTATACTACGATTGGTGTTTCTATTGATTATATACGTATCCGCCATTTTTACCTGAAAAGCTGAATACCATAAAACTATTTAGTTTTGATTTCATCTGACCAAATTAAGGTATTCGAGCATTCTTTTGGTCTATCGAAATACTCGTGCGTGAAATTAAACCATGTGACTCGTGTTTTGTCCCAGGATTTTGGCTAGGAGCAAAGTGCAGTTTCTGTTCTGATAGTACACATATTCTTTTCTATCCTCGGTCATTGAAGGAGTAATCTTACCAGACTGAAGCAATTTAATCTTTATCCCAACCCCGAGTGTCCCTTTCTGGGTAGCTGGATTTTCACACATTAAACACCGAACTTGCATCTAACTGACCTCGTGGGGAGGCAAGTAAATAGGGATTGTGGTTTTCTTCAGAAGAAGTATCTTATTTGATCAGCGAGATCAAAGGTCATGCCTGTGTGGTTCCTTGTTGGTATTTTCTTTAATGACAACAGTTCATGCTGCCAATACTTCATCCTTTCGATTCGTCTGATATTTCTTACTATTCTGTTAGTAGTTATGGGGGAGGGTTTTTTTTTAGGAGTACCATCGATAAAGACTGTTTTCCTCTGGCAACCTCTCAAAGCAAAATGGCATATTGTAATAAATGGGGTATTTAACAGCTTCGATTTTCCCAGTAGCTGAAACCTTCATTATGCAGCCTTATTATTTAATCGTTCACTTTAACGAAGGATTTTCAGAGTAAACACCATTGTGGTGAACACAGGTTGGAATTATACATTATCTAAGTATTCACATGCGAACATTTTGTTTAGAAGAAGCGTCCCCCCTCAAGATTGCAAAACCCAAGGCTGCTTGCTGATAGTTCATTGTACCACGTCTGTTCTCTTTCAAGTTTGGCTAGAGCAAGAGCGGAACTGCCGTCACGACTCGACTTCCGTAATTTATCGGGGTCATACTCTTAACCTCACGAACCTCAATCATTCATCGGGTTGCCTCTCACTTCAAGGCCGTTTTAACTAACCGTTATTCTTTTACATTCTTAAATGAGAACCTTACGTTCTCTTTATATAACATTTCCACCAAACGCTTTAAATCTACGCGTGACATTTTCCATGACACTTTCACTACCTAATAAAACGACAAAATACCCAACAAAACAAACAAACAAACCCTCCAGTAACTTTAAACATAGAGAATACGTCTGAAACGCAATCACACAATACAAAAGCAAAAACAAAAACAACCACAGAAAACGAACGCCAAAAATACAGAATGTCTGCAAGTTGGAAAAAAAAGCAGTGAAATATGAACACCCGTAGACGGGTACATGCAAGTTGATCACCTTTTTTAATAGCTCATTTAACAGCACATTTGTTTCTCTTTTAGAACTTAGTTGTTGCTACATGACTTCCACAGTTAACTTACTTCATTCCTGACTTTTCTTACATCAAATTACACTCAGATTTGAATAAACAAACACTTTTAAACATTCATGCGAATAATCGTAATTCGTTAAATCCCAAACAACGAAACAAAACGTATCGTTCGTTCTACAAAAAAAAAAAAATTAAAAAGATCGCAATGAGCAAAAAATAAATAAAAATGTTTAAACAAACAAAAAAAATTGAATCGACATCAATTTACCTCGTTTACTAAGTTTTTACTTTCAAAATATATCGTCAAAAATCTTCACATTTTTAAAACACTACGAATTATAAAATAAAAGTATATTTTACAATTGTACCAGTTACGGTTGTACTTGGCGTGTATAAACTATTATACACCCGTTGTTGTCGTCGTCATCGTCGTTGTGAACCCAGGTTATTGATTTTCTGTACAGAAAATCACTCGGATGCTGATGTTAGTTTATTAATCATAAAGAAAGCGTCACAGAGAAAACCAGAGAGAGAGAGAGAAAACTAACACTTAAAAGCTAAGGGTTACTTGAGTGCGCGCGAGAGAAAGGCATACAGATTGATAGACAGATAGATAACCTTCTCGTTACATCTAGCTACATTGTGCGTGCCTTCCCCCACTGCGCATTTTACGCGTTCTTTTTACTTGAAGTGTCGCCAGGAAGAGACAAAATTATCTATGCTCGGAATTCATGTGATTTTATCAACTTCCATTTCTGGGGTCACCTCTGACCCCTAGATGCCACTCAAACTTTTCTATTCAAATAACGGTCGTCGTTATGTAACACATACTCCAACATAAAACACAACAACATTGAACAGTAAAAATTACAGTTTTTACAAAACAATAATGACAATTTTAACCCTTAAATGCTTTTTTTATACTGGTTTGAAAAAAAGTAAAACACGTTTACTAGGGGTAATATAAAGTTGTATAAATGATTTTTGAAAAAATAATTATTAAACAAAAATAAATGATGTTGCAAATATGCAACAAATGGTATTCAATTTTACATGTATAACAACACACTACAATATATGCATCTAAATAATCATGAAATAATTTTTACTTACCATTATAATGACCAGATTTAAAAGTTTAGACTCTTGAATTAGTCAGATGACACACTAACGACACTCGCCCGTGACATCGAAGATGCTGATTATCTATTTAGCGGGTGTGCTGATGCAACATCACCCTAATACATACTCACACTTGCCAACAGGCTTGTTGCAAATGTGAAACAAGTTGCAGTTTGACATATTTTCGTTGACTATTATATTAAATATGCATCTTGTTGGAATGTGTCATATTAGAAACAAAAAAAACATCTATGGTTTAACAATTATAGCGAATTAGGAACCTCATAAAAATAAGTTTGTAATTTATGATATAACTAGGAATTGTTTGTTTGTCTGTCATTAGCTCATTTATAGATTTCGATAGAATTGCATTAAATTTGTCATTAATCCTTCACATAATAAGTATATACCCCTACTCCTACTAACAACAACAACAACAACAATAATAATAATAAAATAATAATAACAATAATAATAATAAAATAATAATAATAAAATAATAATAATAATAAAATAATAATAATTATAATAAAATAATAATAATAATAAAATAATGATAAAATAATAATAATAATAAAATAATAATAAAATAATAATAAAATAATAATAATAATAATAATTATAAAATAATAATAATAATAATAATAATAATAATAATAATAATAATAATAATAATGATAAAATTTATGGTTTCAAAACTATTGGCCAAGTAAAGTCCCAACTTTTTACATGCGCCAAACTAAACGCCGCCCCATTGGGCGTCATTTGAAATATTTATAACTTTCACAATGAGTTCCAAATATTTTTTTTACGCTAAAGACATACCAGAACTCTAACCCTATGTACCAATGAACTGCAAGTGTTGCCTACCAGAACACAATAATCTCGGGATTCGATCTCGCATTATCTAACATCTAAATACTCGAGAAGATTACGAAAAATCTTAATAATGCACAATTTTCAGGGAATCAACAGTTTGGTCGTATTTGTCTGTGGCAACCGAACGGTCTTTGAAATATTTTGACATAATACATAATTGTACATTATTCATTGCATATCATTTATTGAAAACAAGCTGTTAGATGAGCGAAGTTGCAAGACCACGAGTTTATCAACGTTGTTAGTTCGTAAATGGCGGCAATTGAACCGGAAGTGTTTGAACTCGACATTGCACAAGTCGCCATAGGGAATCCATGACTTTATGAAAAAAAATCACGTGTATAAAAGTTTTCCTCCGATTTTCTTCTGTTTTATTAATCTCATTTTTTTAAATCTTTAATCTTTGTTTTGTTAAATAATTTAAAATTGTTCTTTATTCACATTTCACATATGTTTTCCATAGTTCATACATTAAACCGATTGGTCTTTCTGCTTCTCGTAAAGTCGGTTCTCTCTATCGCTCGATACACTTTCTCATGCCTGCGGCTATTCTCGATCTCTTAAAAGCTACTATAAGGAGGGGTGTTGTTTTCATATTTAGGCTGGTGAATCACTGTTCCATTTGAGGGTTGTTGATAAGGTTCAGAAGCGTATATGTAATTTGGCCCCACACTTTTTTCTTCTCTACACTCTCTCCCTCACTGACATGATGTTGCTGGTCTCAGTCTCTTATATAAGTACTATTATGATATGTGTTATTCAGAATGGTTGGATTTATTTCCTGGTTCCTTTGTTGAAGCTCGTTTGACTCGCTGGTCTAGTGGTCTTCAAGAATTCACTGTTCAGATACCTCGTTATACTACAGTTACTTATTCCAATAGCTTTTTCCCAAAACACTGCAGGCTTGTTGAACTCTCTTCCTACTGACTGTTTTCCTCTTACCTTGGTATTTTCAAGACTTAGGTCAATAGGCATCTTCTATCTTTGTGTTAATCATCTTTCGTTCTTTTTAGCTTCTTACATCAAGTGGCTTCATGCCTTGTCTGGAGCGAATTTCATGAAAAAATAAATATTCTTCTGATTGCTTCGATGTGTTTTGGAGTTTGATCTCTTTTACTTATTAAAATGCATTTCAAATGTGTCTCATTATTATTATTAAACGCGAGCATGACAGCTAGTTAATAATAAAGGTACGTATTTTGAATACCAAAATAATAACCACCTGAGAACAATACAAAATAACGGGGAAATAACATAAATACAAGCGTTAGAATGAATTATTATCACCCAAAGAGTGTTAATTAACAGATAAGCACATATAATCAATTGTATTTATATAAAACGATGCGAAATAAAATTAAAAACAAACAGAAAGCAAAACCAAATAACGTAATAATAAACTTTAAAAATATCATTTCCATTTTCTTTACGAAAACTATAAAAAAATATTTCAAATACGAATTCGTTTTTTTCTAAATATAATTTTAGTCATGTTTCTTATTTGGATTCTTATGAAACTTTTACAATAGGAAATTTAAAAAAAATCATACAATACTCTGTGGTATACTTTGGTTTTAATTTAATTAGTTTATTTATCTATATTTTTTACATACATATATTAAGTTAATTTTTTTTATTTAATCCATTATATAAAAGCACGTTGTATTTCTGTCTGTGTGAGACATGTTAAACTCAGAAAACACAATGAATATACATTTAAATATTACGTATTCAGATTGTGTATGATAAAGTATTGTAATATTCTTTCTCTTAGAGTCATTACGAATGAAATTATTGCATGAGCAGTCAAGAAAAATACATTGTCACTAATAAAAAAGTACCTAATTATGACAGTTTCTTTTGTCTTTATATTATATTAAGCAGTTGCAAAAGGTTGCGAATTAATGGGCGAGAGAGGAAATCGAAGGAATTAGAGTGCTCAGAGAAAAGAGACATAGAAAGAGGGAGTCGGAGAAATTGAAGTGTTCAAAGAGAGAAAGAGGGAGAGAAGGGGCGATTGGAGTGTTCATATATATATATATATATATATGTATATATATATATATATATATATATATATATATATATATATATATATATATATATATATATATATATATATATATATATCGTGTTATAATGAAATATTTCCAGGAGGAAATCGGGGTATGAGATCTGAATGTAATAAACAGAGCAAGAATAAAATAAAATGTAGTAACACGAAATTACATAATCATCGATGCAATAATTTATTTCAACTTTGTGGTATTGTCAAGCATCAAATTTAGATGATTACATTTTTGAAACTGAAAAGAAGGGGAAATTCACACTCGACAATTCAAATATAATTAGAGAGAGAGGGAGTGACAACGTACTTAATACATATTTAGAGAGAGGGGGAAATGTGAAGCATATTTGATCTATAATTATATATATATATATATATATATATATATATATATGGAGAGAGAGACTGAGAGAGAGAAAGAGAGAGAGAGAGAGAGGGGTTTAAAGAACGATGCTTCACACATTTTTTTAATTATTTATAAAAGAATTACATTAATATTTCAATGATATATATTTTGTAGATTGTTTTTCGAATAAAGATTTAAAATCTTTGTGATGTAGTTTTCGTTACAGACATACACCAAATCTTCCTCATAATTAAGATAATTTGAAAAGAGAAAACAGATCAATAAATGAGTTTAAATATCAAGAGTAGCAATTTAAAGCTATTTATTATATTATCCATATTTTCGCTACTACGTTGAAAAGAAGACAAGAAACGAAAAGGAGAAAAAAGAAATAAAATATTGTTATTATTCATAAATATAATTCCGTTTCCAATAATAAATATCCCATATGTGGAATATAGATCTGCTGTCGCTAAATTGGAAAAATATGGATTTATTTTCGTGACTGGTTTCATATGAAAACAAAGATGGCCGTTTGACAATTGCGCCGGGTTTTGTCGGTGTTAACGGGCATGCGCAAACCGACAGCAAATGGGGAAATGAATTGTGAAGGAAGAAGCTGAACACAATGCATTTCATAAGTGCACTGGTGTCGCTGGCAAGAAGCTTTCTCTCGTCGACGAGAACAATTGAGCGTACGGTTATGTATTGTAAAACGAATTCAAAGAGAAGGAGAGAGAGAGAGAGAGAGAGAGAGAGAGAGAGAGAGAGAGAGAGAAAGCAGTTATGGTTGAGTGCACAACAAAAGAAAAGGAAAAAAGGGAGATTGTAATAGTAAAAACAAGGGTCGAAACGCTAAAGTTAATATAGGGAGTGTTAGGTTTAACACAGAGAGAGAGAGAGAGAGAGAGAGAGAGAGAGAGAGAGAGAGAGAGAGAGTACAGGAATAATCTCGTCTTCTCGAACTAATTGTTAGTACTTCGTACAGTTGGAAAAGGTATAAATGGACATTAGAAAACAGTACATAAACAAGAGAGGCTATTCTTAAGATGCGTTTATTCAATCTGCGCGTTTAGCGATGAAAATCACACAGCATCTTATAAAGATATGTGGACGCATCTAAAAATACAGTTACGTACTGAGCTTTTGGGCTAGGCAACAAAGAAGTGTAGTATCTGTCCTCGATCAATGAAGGAGAAATTCTTCTAGGCAGAGCTAATTTTAATTTTTGTCCCAATCCAATCTGCCCTTTTCTGGGGAGCTGTGTTTTTCCTGCACTAAAAAAAAGGAACTTGTGTCTAACTCTGCCCTCTAGGAGAGACAGGTAAATAGGGACAATTCGCAATAAAATCTTTATAATGATATGCATGTATAAGTGCATACTTATATATATATATATATATATATATATATATATATATATATATATATTTATATTTAGTCTGTAAACAGGTCATAAAACACAGGATGCCATTTCTGAACATATTTTTGTAGTTTAGTGTTTTTTAAAAAATCTTTTTTCAAACAGTTAGACAAACCTCCGTTGGGTCACGTGCGTGAATTAATAAAATAACTCAAAGTTGAAAAGGACAAAATAAATACAATAAAATATAATAATTAAAAACTAGTGTAGCCCCTCTTCCTACTAAAAATGCCAGAAATTATGCTTTGCCAGTGTTCACAGTAGTATTCACATTCATATAAAATATAACCCCTGGATCGGTGAAGTTAAAAAAAAAAGAAATAATAAAAAAATAACATATCTCAAACTAAAATTTTAAAAAAGGAAAGAAAAACGTATAAATCACCATAGAAAGCAGAAAGAAAGAAAAAGTCTCATCATGGAAATATATTGTAGGCATGGGGTTGTCTGATTCCTCCTCCTCCCTTTCTTCTTCCTCTCCTCCCCTCTTCCTCCCACTACTACTACTACTACTACTACTACTACTACTACTACTACTACTACTCTCTAAACTATATATAAGTGTAGTTTCTGTCTGTTTGTTCTTTCTCGATTCCTCCTAGGGCTTTAGAGATACCCCCCTATAAACATATATATTCTGTAACCACATTACCCAAGATTATTTAGATAGCTAATATCGCGTTATGGGCGTAAAAAGGACAAAGGCTTTCTCATTCAATCCCGAGCAACGTCGGCTCTCCCTGCTAGTATAATAATTTGCGATTCTGTTTAAATACCTATATGTATAAATATGCACGTAACACTAAAAATGGTAAAACCCGCAGTTTAAATGCTCATAATTATCGTCTGAATAAATTTAATTTTAAAGACAATTTAAATAATTTTGAACTTGCCTTTTAAAATATGTTACTTCGTTTTTATAAACGAATATATATATATATATATATATATATATATATATATACAGACATTTTGAGGATGATTGGAGCATATAAACGTTCTTGTTGTTTTTGTGATATTTTATTTTTAATTTTAATTTTTTTAATTTTTGTAATTTGTATATGCATATATATTTATTTAATTTGTATATATTTATATATTTATATAAATATATATATATTTAGTTAATCAATTTTTATATATATATATATGAATGTATATATATATATATATAGTTTGAATTATCTACTACACCCCCTCCTCGAGTGTCTTTGGTCTCTCTGTACAAGGGTTTGTCAGGACAACCTGACATGCGGATACTTCACCCTTCAAGTAAACCCTGACCAAATATTCAAAATAATATAGTATTCACAGCACAAATAAGATCCACTCGACACTTGCTCAAACGAGGAATGGTGCACCATTTTCCAGTTATGTTACCTCAAGTAACATCACTAAGCTGGATACTCCACCAGACTAGACGAATTATTGTCCTTGAATCCGGTAAGACCAAGAGACCACAAAAAGATATACTATAGTATAGTAAACTGGTCCATTGGAAATATAAATATTAATGTTCTTCTTTAATAACTCAACGTTTGCGAAATAAAGGAGAACTTTAATAGAATATTCGAATATCTATGTATCTCATATAGAGATCAAGTGTTAGTCACATGAAAGGTGCCCCTTGATTTCTGAGAGCTTCGACTGAAGTGAAATGAAACACAAATATTTTGGTTTAATAAACATTTTATATATATATAAAGAATTCGAATGTGAAACGCGATAAACTCAATTGGTTTAAATTGAGACCATAAAACATAAAAGAACGAACATATAAAATCTAAAAGCTTATTTTAATCTAAAGCAAAAAAGATTATGCTGATATCAACATGAGTTTGAGGTTTGATCAAGTGTTTAAATGCAACAATATTTGTAATGATAGTTTCGTAATTTTCAAAATGGCGTTTATCGCGTTTTTTATTCTAACTCTTTAAATTTTATTTAATAAAGATTATATATAATATTTATTAAATAGAACTAACTTTTATTAAAATTGTATTCAAAATCAAAATAATTTCTTCAAAACAGTATATTTCAATTAATTTTCAAAAAATAATTTTCCAAATAATTAAAAAAAATAAAAAAAATAAAAAAAAGTAAAAGAAAGCAGAAACAGATAGTTTTCTCTTTTTTAAAAATTTTGTTTTAAATTATTCCATTGGTTGGTGTAGTTTTTCTAAAAAATATCAATATGCAGTATTGCTTGAAACACACAAACAAAAAAACAAAAAAACATACATTATCATTCGTGATTCAGTTTACGTCAATTCCGCCATTTTTAGGACTTGTTTTTATCACGTGACGTACGCAGAATCATTTTTTCTTTGTTGTTCATCTTGGGTCCGTTCAAAGCAAAGAGTACCGAAAGAAGCATGAAGTAAAACTACTGCAGAGACACAAAGAAACAGACAACGAATAAAAAAATAAGACTAAAAATAAAAACATTAGAAAAATGAAGGAAATTTGGCGCGAAATCAAATCCCACTGCGACTTTTGCGGATTTTCTCTGGTGTCGCTGTAATGGCGCCAGCTTTAACATGCACTCGTTTTGCGTGTGTGAAGACTTCACTGCAAGAGTGCGTGCAATCGCATACGCACGAAACTAAAATTAAGTGCCCGTTTCATATGCATTTACAGACTTATTACTCAATTAAGAAGGGTCACCACGTGTTGCCCGGGTGAATTAAAATAACATTTAGCTATATAAAAAGGAGAACATGTCATATGTATGCATATTTGAACTAGCTGAAGTATACGTGTACACCTGATTTCCAAGATGGAGTACTGCTGACATGCATGGGGAGGTGCCGCTCGAAGCACTCTTTCTTGTCTTGATGGGGTGCAGAATCGACTTCGAAATCTAGTGAGGGATGATTCTCCTCGTCCCTACAGCCGCTTTAACATAGATGAGATGTTACTAGCCTCTCTAGTGTATCGCTATGCTCGTCGTAGGCGCTTGACTGAGCTCCAATCACCAGCCCCGCTGCAAAACATTCACAGCAAGAACTCGTCTACCTACAACCACAGTAAAGAAATTACCTTTCCCTCTCTCTTTAACAAAAACTAAACGGAACTTCCATGAACAAGGTTTATTTCCTAGAACACCCCATCTTTGGAACAAGACACCACGAGTCTTATTCCCAACCTACTACAACATGGTCGGATTCAAGTCTAATGTAAACAAAATCTTGTTTAGTCGTCCCCTTGGATAATCAATTCCACTTTTGAGGCGGCGATCATCGTCCAACTGACTATCTCTTTAACTCTTATCCTCGAGTGGCCTCGTTGCCTTGATAAGTGGTGACCTATCAGTAAAAAAATACGTGGAGTAGAAAAAAAACGTGGAAGTAGGAGTGGAAAGAAGAAAGATAGAACACGTGAGAGTGGGAGGGAAAGAAAAAAGAAAGAAAGAAAAAAAGAAATTCCTCCCCTGCACAACAACTCAACTAATGACGGTTCTCCCCGATGCAGAGTAAAGGCAAAGGGTCTATCAGCTAGCGTGAGAGCAAAACATAGGTAGCTGCCCGACTGGTTGACAGTGGTTGCAAATTTAGTGGGAATTACAGTTTGCACTTAATTAAATATATTATTTGCAGTAACAAAATGCACTTACTTACAAAATACTTATTCCTGGCCGGAAGATTGATATTATAAAGACACTTTTTAATAATGATCTAAATAGAAAAATCGGCCTACGGCATTAATAATTTAAAAAAATCCAACATTGCTTTTTATATTTCAGCTATCAGATAAACAATTCTATGTGTTTCAATTAAATATTAAAGTATTTATTTTAAAAATTACTTGCATATCATAATATTAGTTTAAATAATTTAATTCTAAAAAAACTTTCCAATGTTATTTTAGTGATAATTTACAAGCGGCTTTAAATACCAAAAATACACAGAGTAAGTAATTTCTTATTATTCTGTTATCCATTTCGTATTTTAAATAATTTAATAACTCTTCTATGAATACACCATTTAATTACATATCCGAGAATACCTCAGCGTAGTCTACTTTAAGACGCAAAGCTATTTTTCATATTTTATTTATCCAGTAATAATTTAATTAACATCTTTTATTTTCTGATTTTCTAGTTCGTAACATTTTTAATTGTCATTATTTTCTTTACATGATCTAAACGTGCCTCTTTTCATGAATAGCATTTTTGTTTCATGCACAGCACTACACAACAGTTTATTTTTCGTGACGCGATAACTGTACTGCATAATATGTTGTGCGACGTAATCTCCAAATTAGATTTTTAATTTTAATATATAGCCAGTAGACAATTTATAATATCGAGCGAATATGTATCTCTTTTCTTTTAAAATATTATTTTTGTCTCCTTGCTTGAGAGATAGTATCAACGATCGGGTGTATGTATATATTCTTTCTTTTAAAACTTTGTTTGTTCGCCAGCTTGAGAGATAAAAAAAAAGATAAATATAGAATGGTGGGTGGCGAGAGTGTATACTTCAGTAGGCCTGGCTGTCCCCTTTCCACTTTTGAGTCTTTAGAATGTGATCGTTGAGAAAAAAGAGATTAGTAATCTTGCTATCTCTATGGAGGTCACTAGTACCCTGCGACCTATATCCCCTACCCCAACCCGCTATCCGGACTAATAACAACTGCTAAACAAATAAGAAAGAAAGAAAAAAAGAGGAAGAAAAAAAAGAAGGGACCTCTAAACCCAATCTACCCCATATTTGAACTTGAGGACTTTAAATCTTTTCTTTTTTTCTTCTGTTGCATGACTGTCTTGCTGTTCCCAACGAGACGCGACCCTAACAATTGTCATAGCATAAGTTAGCTTGAAAATTAATAAATACGCCGTAGTTTTGTTTGTATAAACACCAAACGTGTTCAATTGTTTTTTTAAAAATAAAAATGGAAATATTTTGACTATATTAATTCATTAAGTCGTGCTTTGTATAAACACATGCTGCTGTAACATTAAACTAAATAATAATTGAATTATTTCGACACTAAACTTAACGGTTCATTTACTTTGTGCGGACCTACCATGATCTACTTCCGGTCGAATTGGATTAACTATAATTTAGACATTTTATTTTTTATTTTAATCACAATGTAACTTAAGAAATACGTTTTCTCTTCCTAGACACAAAAAAGAGTTCAATTGTAGCATAGAGATTGTTAGAATATATCACCTATTTGGTTTCTTTTTCAACCTATGTTTACATAAAGTAAATTTACACTTGTGACATTTTTCCTGAAATAATAGAACAAAGTATTCATTTTTATTTTAACAATATTGTTATTTAATTATCTACTATAATGTTAACCTATTCCCTTTTATCGTTGATTCGGCTTTTGTTTTTATAACAACACAAACAGGTTCACTTGTAACATAGAGACTGAACAGCAACAAAAAAGTGAGGTTAAAAAACATTGAACGAAATGACTCCCGGATAACGCCGTGTAGGTACTGCTAGAATATAGCGTTGGTACATTTATAAGGGAGGTATATGTAAATCTGAGTTTGAAGTTAACAGACATAGTCAACAGCACGTGGTGTCTGGCTGTACTGTATAATCCAAGGCGAGAAACTATCTATATATCCCCTACATTTTTATATCTCTCAGATTTTGATGAATCCATACATTTACATTATCATGAAATCTACCATTCTCCCCATCTCTCTCTCTCCCTCTCTCTCTCTCTCTCTCTCTCGCTGTATGTGGATGACTATATCATATATATGAATTAATATAAAAATACATATGTATTTATATATTTTAAAATTTTATTTTTATACGTTGACGAATATATATATATATATATATATATATATATATATATATATATATATAGTGTAGTGTTTGGTGTAGGGAGGTTAAATATAGTTTTATTTGTTGGTCAACAATTCTATTGGGGGAAATTGTTATTTACTAGGGTTTGTTTGATGTTGGTTAGTTCTTTGTAGAATATTTTTTTGGATGAAGATATCATGTGTGCGCGGTGGACGAGGTTTTTTATTAAGGCAGTTTTATATATTGGGAGCATTCGCTATGGTAGTTTATCAAATTAGGGTTATAGTTCGTGGGTTTTTCTAATATGTGAATGTTGTGTATTGGGCGGGGTTGTTAGAGTCGATAATTACGTCAAGGAACGGGAGTTTGCTGTTAGTATTTAGTTCATGTGTGAAAGTGAGTACTGAGTGGGTTTCTAGGGTATGTTGGAGTTTGTTTATATTATCTAGGGATTCGGTGGCAATGAGGATGTCGTCAACGTATCTGGTGTATATAGGGGGTTTGTTTACTAAGTTAGGGAAGATTTTGTTTTCGATGTATGACATGTAGTATTCGGCGAACGTGGGACCCAGGGGTGATCCCATCGAAACGCCGTCGATTTGGATGTATATTTTGTCGGAGGAGTCAGTGAATGGGAATTGTGTGGTGCACTTTTGGAGAAGTTTTTCGAGGGTTTTGGGTTTTATTGCTGGGGTGGTGTTGTGCTATGCTTATAAACTTGGTTGAGGAAGATTTTTATGGTGTCGTGTATTGATAAATAGATTTTCTACGCCGAGGGAAGCTGTTATGTTTTTTTTTTGGGGGGGGGGAGGGCGTTTGCTTTTAGTAAGTGTATGAAGTCGGTTGTGGATTTTATACTGTATTTGTTCAGTGTGTATGGTTGGATGATGTTGTTAATAGTTTTAGCGATGTGGTATACGGGTGTAGGGATTTGGGAGATTATGGATCTGAGGGGTATCCTTTTTTTCTGTGTTTTTATTATCCGGGTTTGTAGTCACCTATAATTTTACTGAGTTTGATTGTTCGCAATTATTATTTCATTGATTTCATTTATACATTTTTTTTGAAAGTCGTTTGAATTTTGTTTTATTTGAGAAGATGTTGTTTATTTGAGTGTTATAATCGGTTTTGTTAAATATAGTGTACATGTTTGATTTGTCGGCCATTCGTATAGTGATGTCATTTTTATTATGTAGTTCGTTAGCGACTTCTTTCAGTTCTGGGGTTAGGAGGGAAGTGCGATGTCGGTGGTTGTATCTGTTTTTAATGCCTTCAGTTTTTAGGAGATCTTTTAAGTTTGGATGTCGATTTTGTCGTGTTTTTTAAAGTTTTGAATCTGTTGGTAGAGAATTTCTATTTCGCTTTGTTTAATGTTTTGATATATATATATATATATATATATATATATATATATATATATGTGTGTGTGTGTGTGTGTGTGTGTATAACAACGGTAAACAACTAAAATGGAACCCAAATCAAGACAAAAACTTGTACTAAGGGCTCAATATACTTTCAGATAGAGCTTTATAACTATAATATTCCACATTTATTTCACGCACACACGCGCACATACACATATAGACACCATCCTCGAGTGTCTTCGGTCTCTCTGTATAAGGGTTTGTCAAGACAGCCTGATATGAGGATACTTCACCCTACAAGTAAACCCTGACCAAATATTCAAAATAACATAGTATATATATATATATATATATATATATATATATATATATATATATATATATATATATATATAGTATATATATATATAATGTTATATATATATGTATAAATATATATGTAACATAATATATATATATATATATATATATATATATATATATATATATAAATATTATGTCATATAAATATACATATATATATATAAATATTATGTTATATAAATATACATATATATATATATATATATATATATAAATATCATGTTATATAAATATATATATATATATATATATATTATGTTACATATATATTTATACATATATAAATGTATATATATATATAATTTTAATTATCTATATACTTTATAACCAAAGAACATTTCATGCTAATTAATTAATAAATCAACGCCTTAATTGAATATAAGTCCGCCTAAATCATTTATACAATTCCCTGTCATTCTATCACTATTTATCAACTGCAAAGCAATAAATGCATCAATTTAAATAAATATCCAAGTTTTTCATGACACAAGATTCCATAGTATACATCTGTCTACATCGGTACCATATGAACATAAATAAATACAGGCGCGTGCGCGCGCGCGCGCACACACACACACACACACACCCACACACACACACACACACACACATATATATACTTGCATAATCATACGCATACTCAGCACCCCTGTGTTCGCAAATTTGACTGGTTAGCAGTGTCGTGCCACCTCCCCTATCGCTACAGCAGTAAGCAAATGGATTCTGTTGTGGGCGGCGAACTTGCTCTTCTTGCCACCTTAGCGACACCAGACAATATCCGCAAAAGTCGCAATGGGACCAACCAAAGAACCCGCCGCCCATTTTTTTTCGTTTCCATTTAAAAAGTAATTCTTTAATTCTTTCTTTCTTTTCTTTTCTTTTCTTAATTTATTCTTTCTATCTCTCTTTGATTAAAAAAATTGAATTTTCCGTTTTTTTCCGTAATAATAATAATAATAATGATAATAATAACTACTACTACTACTACTACTACTACTACTACTACTACTACTACTACTACTACTACTACTACTAATAATAATAAAGGGCCAAGGAGGATGAACGATTGAGGAGGGAGGACACCAACCAGACCTCCAATGGTAGAGTGCGAGGAGTAGTGGAACCTTAGGGAGACTTATTGCCATTCAAACTCCAAAGAATGGTAAACGGCTGTTGCGATAATGCAACATGATTGTCAAAATTTATCAAAAGAGGTGGAAAGTGCTGGAAATCTGGGGAAACTTGATGTCACTTAGACTCCAGGGAATAACACCTGTTATTGCCAGTGAGAAATCACTTGATGTAAGAAGCTAAAAAATAAATACCACTTCAAGGTAAAAAACTAGCCGACGATAAGTGTTATATGGATAGATTCTAACCCAGAAAACAGCAATTCTTCCCCCTTTGTCAGAAACATCGCTCATGGAATGTGAGGACTAAAAGACAAAATTACCGAAAGTAAACCCAAGTTCAACTTTCTACTTTCCTTATTAACATTCTACTACTACTACTACTACTACTACTACTACTACTACTACTAGTAGTAGTGGTAGTGGTGGTAGTGGTGGTAGTAGTAGTAGCAATTGTAGCATACATCGGAAGTCGGATATAAGTTTTTGGGCCTTATTTTCTGATTTTAATGGTGTCTGCGCGGATAGTCTATAGTGAAGCAAGGGTGAAGCAATCCACTGCTATACACCTTTTGAATCGGTGTTGCTTGAGTCCAGTGGCAAGGAGAAGTCCAGGATGAGTAGAAACAATGCCGGAATAAGCAGAGAAAGACATGTGTTATTTCGGAGATTTCTTTCTCCTAGACTAGTTTCCCAACCAAGGCTTGATAGTCTAGCACATCCTACTCCTTAATCCATAATTGGAGAAAAAATAGATTAAGAAGAAGAACAAAAGAGATTTATGCATTTAAATTTGAATATAAATTGTTTCATTTTTTTTAAAAATTTAAATTTAAAATCTCTAAATGGATCAGTATATATTTTATTCTAAATTCCTTATATGTAAAATTACCGATCCCTGAGCAATCATTATTTTCCATACTCATATCATCCAATTGAATCAGGTGATCTAGTTGGAGGTGTGCCACACGGGATGAGGATAACCGTTCTCCTTTGTTAAGAGTTCTTTAACGAGCGCAGTTCAGCCACGCCACCAAAAGAGGCGGGAAAAACACGTAGTGGGTATCGCGAACAGCAGGCACATCGATTTAGTTTGCTTTTCACTTGTTCTACGGAAGCGGATATCTGGAGAATACGCGGAAAAATCTTGCAGTGGGACCGGCCACACTAAAAAATGAACCACCTATTTTTTGTATGTCCCCCCCTTTCCTCTCTACTTCTACTTTTTTTCTCGCAGTTTTGTGCGTTTTTTTCTTCTGTTTAATACAAATCAAATTTATTGACAAATAAACTGCAACAAGCCATGTAAAAGGACACGTAAAAATGTTTCGGAATGTTTGCGGACCCGTGGCGCACGGATACATGTGCTAAGTAATAATCAATTTTAAGTGACAGTCTTCTAGAGGTTGAAGGTTCAATCCTACGTGAGGGCGATACTAAGAATACAATTACGAATTACGTAAGACTTCCACCCGGGCATGGCTGACGGATCGAGAGCAAATTACGCCGTTGATTAAATAAAGAGTTCCGTTCGAAATTCCGTATAGATTCCCGAGTTCAACATACAGATTTCCGAGTTAGACGAGACGCACCTAAAGAAGGTTGAAGGTTAATTGGCCGAAACTCTGTGAGAATAACAGCCAAGATTAAAATAGTAGTCCGAATTATATAAATAATACACAGTTCGAAGCTATTTCCATTCAAGGTCACTTTAAACCGCGATATGGCAGACAGCCTCATTACATCCCCTTGCAGACTGTTTCACGGGGCAGAAACAGCAACTTGAGACGAAAAATCTTTTTTTGGGTGACGCTTAGGTGAAAAATTACTTGAGAAGTAGATTTAAATTTCCGTCGATGATGCACTTCAAATTCAAGTCCCCTCAAATCCTGAGAACGGATTTATTGTTTGGAGCCGCTTTTTGTAGGTAAACACGGAGAGTCCCATCACCATCCTGGTTGTTAACTGTTGTACTCGCTCGCAGTGGAATCGACCAATAAGTTTCGTACCAATTCCGAAGATGTCAGTTGCACAAAAAGTAAACACACTGTTTTAACGTTTCAAATGCTGCTGCTACTACTACTACTACTACTACTACTACTACTGTTGCTACTACTGTTGCTACTACTGTTGCTGCTACTGTTGCTGCTACTGTTTTTGCTACTTTTTTTATGAAAATCGCTCCAGACAAGGAATGAAGCCACTTGATGTGAGAAGCTAAAAAAAAACGAAACATGATTATCGCAAAGACAGGAGATGCCTTAGTCTTGAAAAGACCAATTCTATATGTAGGAGCAAAACAGTCAGCAGGAACAAAGCTCCACAAGCATGCAGTCTTTGGAAAAAAAAACCTTCTGGAATAGGAAGCCGTATTACAATAAGGTATCAACATAGCGAATTGATGGAGACCACTAACGAGTCAATCGAGCTGAACACAGGTAGCAGGGAATAGATAACACAATTCTGAAGAACACATGCCATAATAGTATTTATAGAAAAGACTGAGACTAGCAACATCACGAGAGGATGCAGAGAAGAAGAAAAGCTAATCAAATTACAGATACGTTTCTGCACCGTATCAAGGAACCTCAAATAGAAGAGAGACGCGAGTCCAAATATGACAACAGTACGGCATACAAAGTTTGATAGTTGATTCGTAGCGATAGATAATAGTCTCGTAGAATCTTTGATTATATTCTTTTAATTTAATAGTTTTATACATTTTTATTAATTAATAAAATAATTATAAAATTCTCTTTAATTTCTTTAATTTCTTTTTTTGATAATGTTTTTAACATTTTCTAATACGTTTTTATATTAATAGTTTCTAATATTTTTATTTGTTTTAATATCTTAATATCATTTTAAACTTTCGTTTAATAATTCCTTAATAAGTCCCAAATGCCGGTTTGATTTTTACCTTTTTTTTGTACATTTAGATTTTCGTTTTTCAAGACATTATACGGACTTGTATGTTTTCTTCTGTGTGTGTGTGTGTGTGTGTGTGTGTGTGTGTGTGTGTATGTGTCGATGCCTATATATGCATTCAAATGTGTGTATCATTGCGGGTGGAGTAGAATAATAATTATTAAGATCAACTGAATATTAACCAACCTAGCAGAGAAATAAAAAAGGCTTGCGGCTTTTTTTCATTACCATAAGCCTCCCATTATTTATTTTTATTTTTATTTTTCTAAAAACTTTGTTTCACCTCAAACAAGGCATATTGCCACTGAGACGCAAGGGGTTACTGTGACAAGGGCCCAGATTTATAGAGGGCATCCTAAGATATATGGTGTTCGAACAGATCTGCAGCAATCCATCCATTTTCTTACCTTTGACTCTTCCCCTTTTTAGTATGTATTTTGGGTGTTGGTCCTAACCTTTAATCTGCTTTTGTATATTAAATAAATGTGTTGGCTTTTTCACCCTTTTGGTTTGGATTTGTTAAATTAAATCAAATTCAATCTTTTTTAAAAAATTAAAACAAATATTTTTGTGGGTACCTTCTCTTTTTGGGTCGGCTTCTGGTTAGATAATAGAAAGAAGTTATTTCAGAGTTCTTTCTCTAATAATGTTTTTTTCAGTTGTATATATTGTGGCGAGATAGATATAGAGTAAAATAAACTATGAATGCAAAATTAGTGTAAATTACACTTTAC
Source organism: Sepiola atlantica (assembly GCA_963556195.1). Lineage (NCBI taxonomy): Eukaryota > Metazoa > Mollusca > Cephalopoda > Sepiida > Sepiolidae > Sepiola > Sepiola atlantica. The sequence goes on from OY744527.1 coordinate 58,703,797, forward strand.
TTAACTAAATACATTATCTACCTAGCTACAATATAATACATAAGAACACCCGAATAACAAAATATATAATATAAGTGAGACCTCACTTGAATTTGAAAAAAAGATATAATCACAAAAGCACATTCAATAAAAAACACGCACACATATAATACGATTATAATATTAAATAATTACTGGGATCTTAAAGAAATCAGCCTATAGTCGAATGGAAAATATTTAGATGAACCAAGACATGCAGATATTTAGATGATCTGTGTAGATTATGTTTTAATGAGAAACTAGAATTTTAAATTTCGAAAATACTAAATCACAAAAGCGAAATAGAAACTAACTGTAGACACAGACTAAACTTTGATTTTGTTAGCTAGTAATATAAAAATAAATTAAAACTAACCCACTTAAATAATAAATAAAATTACCATTCTGAAATAAATCCAAGATAACGATAAGTAACATGTAAAAATGCTACATATATATTCTTTTAGCTTTCTCGAGTCGAAAAACAGGTAACCTTTTGGTCATTTGACCAACTGACCAAGTGAGGGATGTAAAAATCCCTTTCAAACAAAGAGAATGACACGCATTGGCTGATCGAAATAAAAACGGTAGTGAAGAGGTAAAGATTGGTTAGTAGTTGGAGTAAGTGTAGTAACTAATAAAAACAATCGTGAAATATAACTACACACAATTAGGCTGATGATTTTTTTCATACTATATATATATATATATATATATATATATTTATATATCACAAGTCGGACTTCTTAAATAAGCCTGCGACCAGATTAATAAACCGAATCAGGCCTGGAATTGGAAAAATTTGCAAGACCATTCTTGAAAATACAAATAAAATCATCAAGAAAGAACTACATCTGGACCAATGGATTAACAACACAAGTATCTTTGATTGGTTCGATAAAATAGAAGAAAAGAACCATTGTACTTTCATCCAGTTTTACATTATGGATTACTACATTTCAATAACAAAGGATTTATTCCGCAAGGCATTATACTTCGCAAAAATATACACGGATATTTCCAACGATGAATATATATATATATATATATATATATATATATATATATATATATATATATATATATATATATATATATATATATATATATATATATATATATGCCGGAAGACTCTATTGATGTATAATGAAGAAAAAATTGATGAAAAACGATTCTACAGACTCGTTCGATGTAGCGATGGTGTGACTGGACTCCGAAAAATGACTGACCTGGTGGGTTTGTGTATTCTATATAAGCTTACAGAAACAGATAATATTAATGATATAGAGCTTTATAGGGACGAAGGTTTAGCTATAGTTCGAACTACTAATGACACCAAGGCTGAAAGAATTGAAAAAATTATACACGGACCTATGTACGATTTAGGACTTGAAGTAGAAATCACAGGGGGAATAAAGATCACAAATTTTCTGGCTGTAACATTTAACCTTAACAAAGGAAATTATGAACTTTATATGAAAGTATATGTTAACCCCAATTCGAATCATTCACATAGCGTAATTAAGCATATCCCAATATCAATTAGCCACAGGATTAGTAATAATTCATATAATGATGACATTTTTTTATAGTAATAGCAATACATATAAAAACGCCTTAAAAATAGCGGTTATACCAATACCAACATTGGATGCCAAGACACAGGGAATAAAAACACTAGAAAGAGAAAGAGAAATCGAAAAATAATTTGGTATACACTCCTATTTAATTTACTAGTTAAATCTAAAATTGAATATTTGTTTTAATGTTTTAATCTTTTAAATCGACATTTCTCAATAATAATAACAATAACATATTCAATAAAACACGATTAAACTTAGTTATAGTTGTACAACTAACTTGGAAAAATAATTAAGAGTTATAATAAACATATATTAAAAAGTAATGATAACAACAATAATCAATGTAGCTGTATAAATGCCTATTACAAGAAAAGTGTTTGCCTAAAAATACAGTTTATTTAGGAACCGTATTCCCAGAAAACAATCCTAATTAAAAAAATACATGGGGGTACAAATTCTGACTTTAAGGCCAGATACACTAACCACAAATTTTCATTTCATAACCCAGATAATAAGAAAATAGGCACTTTACTATCCAAGTACATAATATCTCTACAAGATGAGAATATAGTTTCTGTAGTAAAAATAGTAAAAATAATAGTAATAATGATAGTGACAGTAGTGATGATAGTAGTAGTAGTAGTAATAATAAAAATAATGATAATAGTAATAAAAAGAATAGTGATAATAGTATTTATAATAATATTAGTAGTGATAATGATAAAAATGATAATAATACTAGTGATAGTAATAACAATAGTAATAACTAGCAGGATCCATGTAAATTACACAAAATGATGTTTTTAATACTACTTATCTTGTTCCTAACCTATACATGTTTGAATAAAATATGATAAGATTTGGACTTGTATATTCATTTTTAAAAAATGAACAATACATGAAACAATTTACAAAACTTCTTTATATACAATATTTCTAGTGAAGGTAATATTTCGACGACTAAACCTTACTTTGTAAATGTTTTCGATTAAATTAAATTTGGCTCCAATTCATGAATATTTATTTACTCCTCTCCAGGAGTTAGGTACAAGGCCAGTTTTATCTTACTCCCACAAGTAAGATGTGACCCAAGGTCAGGTCGGGAAAGTGGGGTTTGAAAAGCCAGCACTCGAGAAGATGAGAACTCTGGCCATTAAAAATTGCCTGGGCAGCCTCGTTGGCATTCCCCGGTAGGGGCGCCTCAGGCAGTAAGCAATAAACTTACTCCTCCCCAAAGAGGGGAGGCGAAGCCTGGGAGGGTGAACCTCCTAGAAGTGCACAGGACAGACCCAGACCGGCGTAAATCAAGCCTCGAAGGCCAAGACAATACCAGTCTATGGAGTGCAGTATCCATCGGAACAGATACTACATTTTGATCTTAGCCAAAAAGCCAAGCCAATTCATGAGTAGCATACAAAGATTCGGAAGGTCGTTGCTTTTGATGAAAGCATGACACAAAATCACACGCTATTGTATTAATATGTGTCTTCCCGGTCGTCGTCCCCCCTACCTCTCTTCCCCTCGAAATGTAGAAAAAAAAAATCTTAGAGGTTTGTTGGGATCGAACTATAAACCAGTTGGGCCGAAGTCAAAAATACTACGTCGCTAACCGTTGCACCAAAGGGAAATACATGAAAATGTTTCTCAAAATCTATGTGCGGCACGCATGCGCAGAGCTTTTGCCGGAAGCGTGACACACGAACACACACGCTATCGTATTAATATATAGATAATAATAATAGTAATGATAATAATAATGGTAATAATAACAATAGCTGTAATAGTTAATCATAATAATGATAATGATAATAATAGTTATGGAAACAATAGTATTAATAATAGTAATAGTAGTTGTAGCAATAATAATAATAATAATAATAATAATAATAATAATAATAATAATAACAATAATAGGGATAATAATAATAATGGCAACAGTAGTTGTAACAATAATAATAATAATAATAATAATAATAATAATAATAATAATAAGTAATGGTAATAATAATGACAGGAATGGTTATAGTAATAATAATAAAAGTAATAATAATTATATTAATATTAATAGTAGTAATAATAGCAGTAATGCTAATACTAATAATATTAATAATAGTAATAGTAACAATATTAATAGTAGTAATAATAATAGTGGGCGGAATAATAATAGGTTGATAGTAATAGTAATACAAACAATAATAATAAATTCTACATTGATTTATTTGTGATACCTTCACTAGTGGTAACTCATATAGTTATTGGTTGGTTATGGATTAGTACTTTACTCAGAGTGATATTAATGGATTAACTTAAATTCTTATGATTTCAAGGTATTTTTTAATATTATTTAATCAAGGGAGGCGCGAGATCGCTCTATCCCTTAATAGACTTCAAAAACGACCTATGCTAGAAATCTCATTTCTTTGATCAATCATAACTCAAAAACCAATAAACCAAATTAGTTAAAACTTTGCACAACATTTTTATTTGATAGGTTCTAGAAGTGTATAGAATTTCAGCATCATTAGTCAAGCCAACCCAGAGATCCAGAAAGGTCAGGCATTATTTTGTGTTATCCGTATGTACGTACGTACGTATGTGCCACCCTGTATCTCATCAACTATTTGATGGATTCAGCTGATTTTTAGCAGAGATAGAGGTTCTAGGGTGCAGTTGATGGCATTTTAATTTCAGTTTACCATATACCTTAGTTTTCCAGAAAATTCAAAAAAACCTTAAAAATGACAATCGTATTGAGGCATAGCCTTTACAAAAGTAGTGACATTCTATGATAAATGCCAGTATACTGAAATCATATGAAAATTCATATACACTAAATGTACAAAAGCGAGGAAATTCCCAAATTTTTACACTTTTATTGTCATTAAGGGTATGCGAGCACAACAGGGCTATGTATTTTACTTGTAGGAATTTTTCTTCAGCGCACCTCACACACTTCATCCACTCATGCATAGAGATTTATACTGTAGTGATGTGATAATGAAATGGCTTGGTTGATATGTAGTCATACCCTTAATGACAATAAAAGTGTAAAAATTTGGGAATTTCCTTGCTTTTGTACATTTAGTGTATATGAATTTTCATCTTAACCCTATTAAGGGCATATGATTTCAGTATACTGGCATTTTTCATGGAATATACAGTAACTTCTGATCAAAATTATTTGAAAATGACCTTAAAAATAATAGGTTTTAGTTTTATTTAAATATTTAGATTAAATGTACTGAATAGTTCTAAATAGTTTAAATATGAATTAGTCTTGAGTTTTTTTTAGTGTTTCTTCATATATATATATATATATATATATATATATATATATATATATATATATATATATATAAATATATATATATATATATATATTCTCATTCTACTTATCTGTTTATTAATTAATTTTTTTTTTCTTAACTTTCCCGTTCCTGTTATGTCTAGTGTATGTTAAAATGATAGTATCTCGAGAGGGGGAAAGGGCGTTCGTTGTGATATAGGAAGAAATGAGAGGATCATTTGTGCAGGTTTGAAGGGTCACCGGACTGCTACCTATATTTGGAGTACTTGACCTCGGATCGGATTTGAATCTTGGCTTTTTTCTTTTTTTTCTTTTTTTAACATCTCGTTTTTACTGGTGATGTTTTCAATGCCTGTTTTTACACTTTTTATTTTTTATTCAGTCTGTGATGAGATGTGAGAACATCGAAACGTTGGTTAATTGGCGTAGACTATAATATTGTTTATGTAATTTTATAAATGCTCTACTTGTTATTGGGCACTTTTGAAAATACTGGTTTATGGTCATTTTTTAAAATATATTTTAACTTGATTGAAATTTATATATATATATATATATATATATATATATATATATATATATATATATATATATATATATATGTCAAAAAAGAGACAAACGGAAAACAGGTAAATATGCAGGACAAAAACAAAAACAAGAGATTTGACCGGTTTCGTTAACGAACGAAACCGGTCAAATCTCTTGTTTTTGTTTTTCTCCTGCATTTTAACCTGTTTTCCGTTTGTCTCTTTTTTCACACATTTTGTCTACCACGGCATTTCATTTTAGTGACTTATCGTAAACCTTACCCCATATATATATATATATATATATATATATATATATATATATATATATATATATATATATATATATATATGAAATTATCCAATGATATTAGAAAAAGTATTAAAAAAATAGATATATTTAAAGTTTTAAGGGTGGTTATTTCCTCATAGCCCCTTAGAGATTCACTTAGAGCAGGGGCGGGTAACCTTTTCAGAGTGAGGGCCAGATGAGACTTTTAGAAGGAGATCGCGGGCCGGAGTGAAAAACGAAATCTCAGAATTACTATATTTTGTTTACATGAATAAATTGTACAAAAAAATTGCATTGAACATTCTACAAATCTGATATTTTTTCCGGAGACTTCTGTATGTGATGTTATAAAAGGTGCCGACGAAGAGCCATTTTGGAACCATAAAAAATAATGACGGGGGAAGTAGCAAGTTGATCTAGCATTCGTTTTGACACACCTCACATAAGTTCTATGTTTCATGCCCTTTCCTCGTCTCACGTTTCCTCTTTGCCTATCTCTTTCTCTTTTTCGATGTTTATTTCTTAATAGTTAAAGAAAAATGAAATATACATGCATTATCGCTCGCTGATATTTATACATTTTTATCCTACTGTAAATCTTAATTGAAACCTACTTTTACGTCTATGTCACAAAATGATATGAGTTTACTGGGAGGTCCGCGGGCCGGATTGCAATAATAAAGCATAGCAGGGTGGCGGGCCGGACGCTAAGCCTTCGCAGGCCGGATGTGGCCCGCGGGCCGGATGTGGCCCGCGGGCCGGAGGTTGCCCGCCCCTGACTTAGAGAGTCGAGAACACTTCTATTTTCTTCCCCGGTAAATTTTACATAAGAATACACTTTTAGATTTTATGTAGATTCTCAAACCTTTCTTTCTATAGGGAACATACAAACATCACAGACACACAGACATTAAGTTTCTATATATATATATATATATATATATATATATATATATGTCTGTGTGTTTATTCTCAGACGTGAGACTATATTTTTATATTTATTTTGCATATCTGAGGTAACTCTATCGTATACCGAAATGTCATATGGGCTGAATAAAGCTTTTTTCACATAAAAATACTATTTAGCAATTTCTATACCACACACACATATACACACACATATGTGCGTTTGTATGTGTGTGCGTCGAGGTGAATGGCCGTGTGTGTTTGAGTGTGCACAATTCCCACGTTCACTGAATGACTATGCAGAAAATGAACTTTTCTGTCTCATTTTCTTAAAGAATGAGGCTTGATTACAATACAAGATAAACAAAAATTGCTTTCATTAAATTCCTCGACTGCGAAAAAAGCAACCCCCCCCCAAAAAAAAAACTCGACTATATAAAATAAAATGAAATAAAAAAATTGAATAAATTATGGGAGATTGTATTTTTTGTTTTATTTTGAGGATTAGCAATATTTCTTTTGCGAAATATTTTGGCGCGAAACGTTTTGTGACAATTTCGTTACACCAACTGTTTGTCTATGGATCTACCCATGTGTGTTCTCTCTCTCTAACTTCTTTTGTAATATAGTGGGGAAAATCTCAGCAGAGTGCTCGATTAATTGAGAATTAAAATTAAAATTAAGAGCGTAATATTTATTTATTTTTTGGTACAGAAAATTAGTACAACATTAGTACCGTCAGGTTCAAGCTCAGAAAGACTTAGCCATCCGGCTCTCTTCAGCTTATGTTGTCACCTGTTTCAGAAATGTGAAGTCACGTGTCACTCTCGTTTGGACGCGTTATTTGCTTAGAGTGTTATGTATATATTTTTTAATTTAGTGTAAGGGATGTTTAATAAGGTTTGCAAAGAAAAAACGATTGGGGGGGGGGGAAATGTAACAGTTGAGATTTAAAAATTAAAAAAGATTTAAAAATATATATATAAATAAAAAAGAATTCTATACAAATCCCGTGAGTCAATGTTTATAAGTAGCGTATATTTGGCCGTTACTGTTTTGAAGGTTAATTATGTGTCTTCTAGAGAAAGTAAGGAGAGAAAATGGGTTTAAGGATTATACTTATGAAAAAATAAAAAAGGTTAAAAAAACACACATTAAATTCAAGTTCAAGGCCTGGATTAAAGGACTTTTAATCAATCCAAAATGGAATTTAAATAAAGATTTAACCGGGGTATGTATATATATATATATATATATATATATATATATATATATATATATATGTGCATCATTTTTCCCTTTAAACATATTTCATTAAATACGATGGAAAACTTATGTCTGCATATTTTTTTTAACTTGCTCCGTTCCAATTTCCTTATGTATTTCCTTATTTCTATCGGGAACTGGCCGATGAATCTGCCATACTGATTTTTAACCCTTGTTTAAGGGCATGGTGCTTAGATATTTATAGGTCATAGTTTTTTTTTACGGGAATCACGTGTTAGTTGCAGCATCAATACGGTACTATGTTTGTATTATAGGGATTTAAGTATGTTGTCATTATCATTAAAAATTTATTTTGTTGATGATTGGCTGTTTTGTTTTAATGTGTCGAGCTTTAAATATAGGTAGTTTTTGTTTGTTAGTAGTGTGTTCTTAAGATAGAGCTGCTCAGGCATTTTTTGTAGACCAGAGTGCACTTTACCGAGTGCGCTGGCCTTTCAAATGACCTACCTGACTTTGTGTCTAACCCCCTGCAGAGGAGGTATATATATATATATATATATATATATATATATATATATATATATATATATATATATATATATATAATAATAATAATAATAATAATAATAATAATAATAATAATAATAATAATAATAATAATCCAGGTAAAACATCCACAGGATAGTAATCCAAAGAATTTTTACCGGGTTTATAAAACGTGCTCAATATCAAATAGAGCTTTTATATATGATTATTTTTATTTACACAGACATGTACAAAATCTGCGACACTTGCATGTCGATGTTATCGATCAACAACTATTATAAATATGATCTAAGGTTAAAATCGAATTCTAACTCTGCCTGATGAGATCTCAGTTTACAATAGCTGTTGATCGATAACATCGACATGCCAGTGTCGCAGATTTTGTACATGTCTGTGTAAATAAAAATAATCATATATATATATATATATATATACATATACATATATATATATATATATATATATATATATATATATATATATATATATATATGGTGTGTGTGTATGTATTTCCGTTCTTGCTTTATTTAATGCTTCATTAACCTAGTGATAGTTTCTTTTAACCATTGCTCAACGGTCCGGCGTTCTGCAATCGCTAATTATTAGCAACCCAGAAGCAACAGCGACATGCCGAGATCATTTAAGAAATGTAAGATTTATGTATTTATTTAATTGCTATAATAATCTAATTAACTGATTCATTAACCTTAACCACGAGAACGGGTATTTCCGTTTCGACGAGAATGAAATTCTTATGATCCGAAAACGAATTTTCAATTAACTCTTTGCCTTCCCTGCGCGCACACATGTCGTACTAAACGCCGTGTATTGCATATGCACTTTCCAGTTGTTATTTTTGTTTTACATAGAAACATAGAAACATAGAAACATAGATGAATTCTGGTAGAAGGACATGAGTCGTCCTATGGCACCAGCTCCTTGTCTTCATCTTTGTATGCGTCCAGTGATGACAGCAGCCTCATAATTGAATTTGATTTCTTGGTCAATCCAGAACTTATCCAACCGCTTCTCAAATATCTTTACAGTTTCGGCTTCAATTACACTTGATGGCAATCTATTCCACAAATCAACACAGCGATGGCTGAATGAATATTTTTTCAGGTTCAAACGTGCCTGTTTCTTGTAAAGCATCTGACTGTGTCCCCTGTTGCCCACTCTTGTACTTTTTCTAGTCAATAATTTATCAGCATTGCAATCATATTTTCCAGAGAACAATTTATAGCACTTAATCATGTCCCCACGTATTCTTCTATATGCCAAACGCATCTTAAAAACAAAACAAAAAACAGGGACGTTTGTTTATTTGTTTGTGAATCCGTCTGTTCGATCGCCCGTTGGAACGTTTATCTTCTATTCGATAATAAAGACCAATGTATATTTATTTTTCTAGATTTTTTGAAATGAGGATTGATAATTTGTATAATTTGGATTATTCGGAATACTGTTCTCATATTGAGTGTTATTCTCACAACGTTTCAGCCGATGTAACCTCCGATCTTCTTCAGGTTTATCGTTTGGAACTCGGGAATTTTTTGTCGAACTCAGGAATGTGCACGGAATTTCAGACGGAACTCTTTATTTAATTCACGTTAAAGTAGTGATCTCTAGTGATACATAGTAAGACTGCAAATCTAAAAATACAAGAATAGGTTCAAGGCTCCCAAAATTCATAATACAATTGTCCGCAATTGCGTAACGGATAAAGTGCTAAGTAACATTCAGTTCTAGGTGCAGTCTTCTGAAGGTTAAAGGTTCAATCCTCAGTGCAGGCGATACTAGGAATTGCGAATTATTGAAGACTTTTACCCGGTCATCGCTGACGGAACGAGAGTATGGTACCCTCGGAGGTTACATCGGCCGAAACGTTGTGAGAATAACACTCAAAATGAGAACGGTAGTCCGAATAATACAAAGTGTATTTATTTGTATAAAAATAAATATAAATCCGTCCCGTTCCACAAAATTTAGTGAGTAAAAAACTGTCGGACGAAAACATTTCAATTGTTTAGAGGAAGGATAGCAAGTCAGACAACCACCCGTCGTCTAAAATTGGATCGGAAATAAATGTTTCACTCTAATTCTATAATGAGACGTTTTCTTTCTTTTTTCCCCTTCTTTTTCTCTATCGATTGATACGTTTCTTTCTTTTTTTTTTTCAAACTTTACATTTTGAGACGTTTTCTCTCGTATTTCTTGTCTTTAAACATCGCAGATTGAGATGCTATTTTTAATGCTAGGATTCATGAAAACCAGTCGGATACACCCCTAAGCTATTACTCTTCTGCAAAACCTTTACTGGAATTTTAAACTGTTATTGTAACGATATAACTCCCCCGGGGAGTGTGGGGTGCGTGTAAGCCGGCTCCAAGTGAGTTCACTGCGTCCCGCATCAAGGTGGTCCATCAAGACGATCACCAGCTGAGTCCAAGCACCCCATAAGACTCGTCAGCTGTATCCTAAAAGTATCAAGATAGGTTGTCATTCCTGGGTACTCATGAGTACTTTAAATCCTTCATGTGTGGCTCCAAACGCTATACCTTGGTAAACCGTACCTGTCACAGCTTCAGTCAATGTGTTCTTACCAGCCGGGAATACGTCCTCGACATCAGTCTGACACTGACTTTGTTGGTGTCGGGTTTAGGTATTGTTCTTTTCAATCTTAGAGGGGCCACCCTCCCAGGCTTTACCTTCTCTTTGACAAGTTGTTAGTTTATTTCTAATCGCCTGAGGGGCCCCTACCGGGGAATGCCGATATGGCTGCTCAGGTATTTTTTGTAGGCCAGAACGCACTAATCCTAGTGCGCTGGCTTTCCACACCTGACCTTGTGCCTAGTTTTCTGGAGAGGAGGTAAATAAAAAAATACTTTGACTTTGTGTCTAACCACCTGGGGAGGAGGTAAATAAAATACCTTGGTAAACCGTCTCAGCTGGCGGGTTTAACTTCATGAAAGGCTGTCTTGTAGGTTTTGTGTGTGGAACAGCAAAGGCTAGGCTCACCGCCTAGAACTGTGATTGGTGATAGAAATTCACGTAGTGTCTGCTTTGGAATCGACGGCTTCTGGTTGCTTGCACCTCTGTGGCTGCGGAGATTATACGGCAAGTACAAGAATGTTGAAAATCTAAGGAGTGTCTACACTGGTAACCGGCGGCTCCTGGTTGGCTGTCCCTCTGAGTCTGTGGACAATCTGCGACATGAACGGATATATAACCTTCCTCTGGATTACCAAAAGAGGTCTACGAATACAGAGGAAAACTGCTTTCGTAGTAAGCAATAAAAACTCACAACAGTTCAAATGATTCAGCTTACCCACACAAACTTTTTACCCTACGTACTAACAATGCTCAACGTCGCTTAAATTTGTGTTACAACCCTGGCGTGACAAAAATGAAGAATTAATAATTAAAGACATTCTCTTTGTTGTTATGTAGTAAAGTTTGATATTTTAAACCTTCCTTAAATTTTAGCTGCCGAACATTTACAAATAGGATTATCTAATTACATAAATCTGTACATAATAAGTAACATGACTAACAAAAATAAAATAGAGATTTTGTGGCTGTACGTCTGTAACTAAAACTCCGTCACCGTTCTCACAGATATTATTTGATATTCTCACATTTTTATTTTTTAAATATTGAGAATAATTTATACTTGCAAACATATGGGTGCTCCTGGTGTACACTTTGTTAGACTTTATATCTAAATGGTAGTGGTAAAGGGTTTGCAGAGGGTTAATACCTTGATAAATTTGCCTCAACGGCTTTCCTTGGGTTGTCTCCATGCACCCAAGTAGTATGCGATACACAAAAATATAGCCTCGCCAGAGTGAATGACTGTCCGTGCGTTGTGAGGAGCTACATCATTCTAAAGGTTATCCTGTTAACATGCATGGACATAGACAGAACACGGCGGATCTAGAGGAGTTAATCATGAACACAAATCCTGCTATTCCACGGGTAGCAGTAGTTCCTGTTGCGCTCACCGACAAACTGATAGTCTGGTTCTGAGAACAGCATGGCTTCGTAGATGATCAGGTATAGTTCACAATTAAAGGTATAACTGCTCCAGTTAGTGGAGTATCATGCACTATGTGCAGGTTTGGTATGCCGCATATACAATCAGCCTAAAAAATAACATGTGTTTCACCATCAATTGATGAATGACTTAAGGCAACACAAGATATCTAAATACTAAAAGTTGTGTTTGAATTCTTTTGATTTTTCATGATTAAAGTATTCATTTATGTAAAATGTGTTAGATTGTTATCTTACTCTGGTTCTGAGAACATCATGGTTTCGCAGGTGATCATATATATTTGACAACCGGAAAGCATAAATGGCCCATTTAGTAAAGTACCATGGATTATGTGCAGATCTGTCGTGCTGTAGATACAATAAACCTTAAGAAAAAACATAATGACTGCTTCACCATCAATTGATGGATGACAGAAGAAGAAGAAGATTGATAGCAGTATAGTATAGGAACAGTGTAGTACTGGTATAATTTACAACATTAGTAATTATATTAAATCAGGCATCCCAATGACTACTCATTCCAAATAACACCTGGATTGATCTTATAATTTTCATTGTTTTGATTCTTGGAATTTTAACCAATTGGCGGCATTCATTTGCTATCCGGTTGCGATTGCGGTCGCATACCAGTCGAGGTTCCTATCTCGACAATCAGTTCGGCAGAAACTGAGCCATTTCGGTGGCCTTTTATATGTCGGGTGATGTATTCGTCCTGGGTAGTCTTAGGAGGTCCACCCTCTCAAGCCTTGCCTCTCCTCTTTGGGGTGAAGTAAGTTTATTGCTTACTGCCTGAGGCCCCACCGACCGTGGAATGCCGACGGGGCTGCTCAGGCAATTTGTAAAAAGCCAAAGTGCTCCTTATTTAGGGGCGCTTGTTTGACTCTCCCCACCTTATTCATTCCACAGCATTAATTTATGCTTAATGTGTTACATTGTTATCGTGCTCGGGATTAATGCATCAGAAACAGAAGAAAAAAAGAAGAAAAAGAAGAAAAAGAAGAAGAAGTGTGCAATCGTTATAATTCCGATCTAAATGAAGTACGATTACACATATTTAAACCAGTATTTTCAATGTTGAAAGTTAGTAACTCATCATAGTTAGCTTTTCATATCAGCAAAGGCACTATAAAGATTTAGAGAAAAGATTCGAAAACTAACTCATCAAATCAGCAGGGAAAACCATTGGACCTTGGTGGAAGTCTACACTCTTAAAGTGCCCCTGCTTGTTTCTTTACATTCATTCAATTTGTATTCGATATGTTTTTTTTAATTATTATTTAAAAGCAATATTTTTACGGGCAATCCAATTGTTATTATACACTTTATAATTCAGTGTTTTCAGAAATCGAGATGTATGTTTACCTCATCCTTCGCTTATTGAAACATTTTATTCCCCAAGTGTTACATAGCGTTACATTAAAGGTCAGAAGTCACTCCAGCGGAAGTCGATGAAACCACGTGATTTCGGGCCGGGTCTCTTCTGTCTTTTAGCTGGTGAGATTTCAAAGAGAGAAAGACGTGGCCAGGATGCTGTCTCTATTGAGAGCGGGTGCGCACAATGTGACGAGATGTCGCGAGAGGAGCCATTCACCTACCTATCTGCTTTCCTTTCTCTCTCTCTCTCTATCTCACGCGTATACAAATTGTCTCTCTGATATTTTTTTGTGGCTGTCTTTTTAAATAAACTTTTCCTATAAACTTCGGTCTCCTAGTCAGTTACACAACAGACAAAAAACCTGGGTTCGCGACGACGACGACGACGACACGTGTGTATAACGGCTTATACACCCATTGATAAGTAACAATGCAACACTGGAAGAACGTAAACCATCGCTATCAAAATGTAATTGATAATTTCTTGTGGCACACTAAACCTCCTCAAAAGAATTCCTCAAAATCGGTTCATAACCTTTTGAGCTATCATACAGAAAGAGCTAATACATGGTATACACTCTAACTTCCCAAACATAGGAACATCATGCACAAGGCCACAAGGTGAGGATAGAAACGTTTAGCGCCCTGGACTCACAAAAAATGCCTGAAAAGCACCGTCAGCATTAACCGGTTGAGGCGCTTCAGGCCATTAGCGTAGGTCATTGTGACTCCGGTTGTCTTGTATCTGCCGAGCTGAGGTATGCTTCTATGCAGTCCCAGGATCCACTCTCCTAGGATTTATCTTCTTTCCTTGTAGAACGGGTTAGTTTATTGCTAAGTGCCTTAAGCGGCCCTTACAGAGGAATGCTGACAGGGCTGCTCAGGCATTTTTTGTGAGCAAGTGTGCACCACCTCTTGTGCACTGGCCTTTCATTAACTACTTCCCGCCCTGTTGTCACATTATCCCAAGATGGGATGAAGGTAAATAGAAACGAGAGAATATAACGCCTAGGAGAGTGAACCTTCTAAGACTGCACAGAACCATAATTATGCCCGACAAAGTAAGTCAGTTGTGCCGTAGCGGCTCATACCGTAAGAGTGATTGTCGAGGGTGTATCTTAAATCGTTATGAAGGGCCAAAATAAATTTTAGCGCATGAGATCATACTTAACCTCTACCTATGATAGATGTAATCATACTATCATTAATATAAATACTTATAATATGTGCACAACAAATAAGTTTTTGGATAAAACTATTTAACGAAACGAAAATCTTTTTCATACGTCCTAATACTTATTCACTATTATACATCGCCTGGTAATTTTAATTTATGACGTTCTGTTCAGTTTGAGGAAGCCGGCATGGCTACAGCCAACACAATACACATTTGTGACAATATGTTCTAACGCCCGTAAGCTCTTTCCCTGCGTGTTCTGGGTATGACCGTAAACGGAGCTTTAGATAGTGTGGGGACATGTCTTAATTGTCAATAATCCAAGACTCAGAGTGGTAGTACCTGCTAGGGATCAATCTATGAGTTAACCCTTTTATGTATACTGTTGTTCAAAAACAACAAATAGAAAAGTTGTCATAAATCATCATAATGTTTGATTTTAGGAAATTATATTTGTTTTTGTGAGAGCCAGAGACATTGGAGAATACGTTTTGCCTCCATTATTAGTCGTTACAGGCCTTTTCGGAAGTCAGCTCAACTTGAAGGCACGTGGTTCCAGAACAAGTTAGATGAGGTACGTAGAATTTCGGTAAAAATCATGTATGACACGGTTAAGATGAATGTATCGTTTATAGTCTATTTGTTAACAAAATATACGCGTATGAAACAAATGAATCTACAAAAGATAGTATACAAAACATACGTACGATTTTAGTATAAAATGACCCAACGAAAGTTGACATAGCGTAAATCACAACAAAAACATCATCCCTACAGCAACTGCATCGTATTATCAGAGAATAAAATGTGAAGTTTTGGTATTTGCTTCGTTAATCTTCGTAAAAGCAATCCCTAAAATATGGCACGAATAAAAAAGACGTCTAGCGGTTAAATATATTCGGTGACTACGTGTGGGACACCCAAAGACCCTTATAATTATAAGTTATCTTTAATATAATTAGCTCTCTCCACTCTATTCGGGCGAATACTCTTGGCGAATACCTGATAGACCTATTCTCTTTTGGGCTCTATACAATATTTTATCTACCTTACCTTCTGGTTATAAAGTGTTTTAAACTATTGTTCTTCTTTCTGTCACTATTTGTGACCACACATTGTCTATATGACTATAATACTTTTTAGAATCCATTGAAGACAAACAGTTTGTTCGGAACAAAAGGGAAAATGCAATGTTGAACGATCTTTAGCAATCTCTACTTGTTTGACACAAGGTTAAAACGCGAGGTCTTAATTGTAACAAGGTTGCCCCTGGAGTGTTCGGGTAAAAGATTATTACGAATAGTGCGCGGAATAGGGATTAGGTTTAGCTCGTAATCAGTTAATAGCACAGTGGTGGAATTCGAATATGTTGCGATGACAATATTCTGAGTTGTGGGTCGATTTGAAAAATAAATACAAGTCATTTGTGTGTTAGTTAAGATGTGCACACAACAAACAATGGGATGGATACTAGTTGTGAAATTAAAAAAACAGCTAGAGATGTTTTTGTGACTGGATAGCGAGGACGTCCTCCACACTTTCTCTCACAAGGGAAGTGGGTGGCTTGGAATCCCCTACGGTACATAAACATTCTAACCTCAAATAAAGGATGAAAATTCCTTTTGTGTTTTCCGAGTTTCCAGCTTTATATACTTTCGCGTGTGGCCCCAACTAGGTTGCATAATGATATGCTATTACATAAGGGGATCACTAGGTTGCATAATGACAAGCTATTACATAAGGGGATCACTAGGTTGCATAATGACAAGCTATTACATAAGGGGATCACTAGGTTGCATAATGACAAGCTATTACATAAGGGGATCACTAGGTTGCATAATGACATGCTATTACATAAGGGGATCACTAGGTTGCATAATGACATGCTATTACATAAGGGGATCACTAGGTTTCATAATGACATGCTATTACATAAAGGGATCACTAGGTTTCATAATGACATGCTATTACATAAGGGGGTCACTAGGTTGCACAATGACATGCTATTACATAAGGGGATCACTAGGTTTCATAATGACATGCTATTACATAAGGGGATCACGAGGTTTCATAATGACATGCTATTACATAAGGGGGTCACTAGGTTGCACAATGACATGCTATTACATAAGGGGATCACTAGGTTTCATAATGACATGCTATTACATAAGGGGATCACTAGGTTTCATAATGACATGCTATTACATAAGGGGGTCACTAGGTTGCACAATGACATGCTATTACATAAGGGGATCACTAGGTTTCATAATGACATGCTATTACATAAGGGGGTCACTAGGTTGCACAATGACATGCTATTACATAAGGGGATCACTAGGTTTCATAATGACATGCTATTACATAAGGGGATCACTAGGTTTCATAATGACATGCTATTACATTGTACTTCAACTCTCCTGAATACTAGGCTAGTTTAACAATACTAAACATTCAGTGACAATAGCAGATACGCATCCTCTCAATGTCGTATCTTTTATTTTTCTCGCTTATTCCATTGCGCATCGTTTTTCCTTCGTTCCCTCTTCTTTTAATTTTCTAGTTTTCTTTCTAATAAATACATTTAATGGATCGGAAGAACCCGAGGCGCAACGGATAAAAGTGATTAGTCATAATCAGTTCTAAGTAACAGTCTTCTGGAGGTTGAAGATTCAACCCTCAGTGCTAGTGATACTACAGAATACAATTACGAATGGTTGACGGAACAAGAACAAACTAACCCCGCGGAATAAATAAAGGGTTCCGTTCGAAATTACATACGGATCTCCGAGTTCGATATAAAGATTCCCGAGAAGAAAGTTGGAGGTTACATCGGCCGAAACGTTGTAAAAATAACAACCAAGATGAGAACAGTTGTTCGAATAATCAAAATAATACATTTAATGACGGCTGGCTTAACGTCAATTATTTAAATCTATATTTTATAGTCTACGCCTATATCCCTATTGTCACTGCTGGTTTAGTATTATTAGACTGGGCTAAATATAGAGTATCTGTAACAATGAAAGTCTGATTTTTATAAATAAGTAGATTAGATATTTAATATCTTGCAATCGGATCAAGTTTTGTTTCGATCTCTTCAAAATGGTTGTTAAGCCTGGACCACGAGAATTAGCTTTGAATTGCGTCTATGCATTTTTAAGTGAGGCTCTGCTTGTCTGTCTGTCACGCTAAAGTTTCAAATAGCATTTTCGTTGCTAAACGCGTAGATTAAATGGACGTATCTTAGGAATAGATCCGTTCTTGTTTAACTATGTAGTAACGAGTGTACGTCAAAAAATGAGGGAAATAATTATGCATCGCCAGTGATCGCACTAATATTTATATCAATATTAAATATAGTTTCAGTCAGTGAAGTTGAAAAAATAAATAAAGAAAGAAAACGTCCTAAACAGGAAGATTTAAAATAGAAAAAAATGTATCAATCGGTATAGAATGAAAAAAGAAAGAAATGTCTTGTTATGGAAATAGAGTGAAGGATTCCTTTCCGAATTCATTTTAGACGGTTGGGGTTGTCAGCGCGATTTGTTTTCTCGGTTCTTTTAAACACTTGAAATGGTATCGTCTGGCAGTATATTTTACTAGTAAAGATTTGCGTGATGGAACGGATATATATTTATTCATATATAGTGATTGCCGCTTCTTTCACAAAAGTATGTCATCCCTTCAAATTGCAATGTCAGTTTGTGTACACGTAGTTGGCTTAGCAGCCTCGAATTATTTTTACAAGTCTTTTTTTATATTTTTTTTTATTATTGAAGTCGCTCCAGACAAGACATGAAGTCACTTTATGTAAGGAGCTAAGAAAAAAAATACTAGTGCAAGGTAAAAAAAACTAGCCAACGATAAGTGTTAAATAGATAGATTCTGACCCAGAAAACAGCAATTCTTCCACCTTTGTCAGAAACATCACTCATGGAATGTGAGGACTAAAGGACAAAATAAGGGAAGTGAGAGTTACGAGGCTGTCGAAAGTAAACCTAAGTAAACCTTGCTGCAGATATAACACATGAGGCTATGTTTACGTTTGTGTATAGCTATATTCAACTCCTATTTGACACTTGTTTTATTGGCTCCTGCCATGAGATCTCATGTGGTTCAGTAGACCAGCCATTGACAGACAGGCCCTGCCACATAAACCGCACGCATGGTCGGGTTGACACATTAGTTTTTATTATCGAGTGGGGGATTATTAAGTTTATTGCATGAACGGACGTACTTAGGTCAACATATCATTACATCATTATGACTCATAGTTTTCTCTTGAATACAGAATAAACATTATTCACATTTGTCTATGGTTGTCTATCTATTTGCATTATTACTTATATATCAGTGGCACGAATTTTATCAAAACATGATAGACATATTTGTACATACATTATTTATACACACAAAAGTATCCTCCGGTCGGATATTTTTGCTAGTATATATAATGTAAGTGTTGGGTTTGCTAATTACGTAATAATACCGTCGGAAAACGTATGAGGTCACACTTTCCCGAGACTATGAGTAAAATAGCAACTTTTATTCAACTAATCGTATACAATACATCGTTTAAAATAGCTATAATATTTCGAAATGTAAAAAAAAAAATTAAAAGGGTTGATTTACCGTGCATATCATTAAGCAAACAAACACATTGTCTTGTGTTGAGTCATCCATCAATTGACGGTAAGCATTCACAAAATTCTTGCGCCATGATGCTCGTCCACTCATTGCGGCCAGAAGTTCCAAATTCGAGAGGCCTGTGTCCCTCCGCAGAATAGTCTTGATTTTTATATGAGGCCTCTCAGCCTATCGCTTGACCTCTGGGGACCACAGGACTTTTCAGCAGGTTCATCGTGTCGAGATACATGTCCATTCAGCGTCCAAAGTCGGCGTTGAACAACTGCAGATATGCGTAGAAGACAACCATACATGATTTTGTTTGTTACATGGTCTCGCCACGATATGTTTTTTACTCAAATGGCTTCTTTCCTCGTACTGCTGGCATCGGGAACTCCCTCCCTGCCTCCTGTTTCCCCGACAGTATTGACATGCAGAAATTTAAAACTAATGTAAACAGACATCTCGCTGCGCAGATCCGAGTTTAGGTTGACTCCCCCCCAACCTTCTCCCCTTTTCTTTCTTCTCAGTAGCCGCTTACGTCTACAGTGGCGGTCTGCCTTGTTTGGGGTGAACTATGTTTAAAAAACAAAAACAAAAAAAAAACACAAGCCCAGTCTTATAATACTAACCAAACAGTGACAATTATGCGATAGGCGTGGAATATTAAATATAGATTGAAATAAGTGACGCTAATACAAGAAATCGATAAAAATTTGTCGAGAAGAAGCCAACACAAGAATGAACGAAGAGAAAAACGATACGTAGATAAACGAGTGAAAAAGCATATCATAGGACCAGACATTAAGATTATACGCATATGTTATTACCATTACGGGTTTTGTATTATTAGACAGGGCTAGTGTAAAGAAGAGGTAGAGAAAGTTACACAATTATAATTTATTAGGATTTTTAGCGAACGATCAGTGACAATGGGGGTATATTTGCGGTGCATTAAATGTAGATTTAAAGGAGAATATAAGACAGACGTCTGTTAATTCGTTAGATAGAAAAACAAAAAAGAACGGTGCGTGATGTGATGAAGCGTAGAGAAGAATGAATGAAGAGAAAAACAATACGAAGAAGAACGAATGAAAAAGACTAGGAAAGGACATTGAGGGTATAAGGGTATGCGATTATCATTGTTGATTAAGTATGACGAGGTAGGGTCGATGTTGGGTAGATACCGATAAACATACAATATTATAAGTTACTTCAGTAACTAAAAAGTCTGATTTTAATAAATAGGTGCTTATACGGAATATTTTCTACCAGTCATGTACTGGCGGCCATCATCATGGAAATATTTATCAGAAATTTCCGCCTTTTGAAAGCCTGGCGTAGTTGAAATGTCGGCGACATTAGTGTTTTTTTTTTGTTATTTAGAAAAAAAATGGACATCCATGTTGATTTGAAATACCTTTACATATGGCGACATTAAAGATCCCCTAATTATCCAGAGACTTTTCTTCTTCTTCTTCTTCTTCTTCTTCTTCTTCTTCTTCTTCTTCTTCTTCTTCTTCTTCTTCTTCTTCTTCTTCTCCTCCTCCTCCTCCTCCTCCTCCTCCTCCTCCTCATCATCATCATCATCATCATCATCATCATCATCATCATCATCATCATCATCATCATCATCATCATCATCATCATCATCATCATCATCATCATCATCATCATCATCATCATCATCCTCCTCATCCTCCTCCTCCTCATCATCCTCCTCCTCCTCCTCCTCCTCCTCCTCCTTCTTCTTCTTCTTCTTCTTCTTCTTCATTAATCCCAAGTTACAACTAATGATCTTGAAAATAGCAATTAAGCTAACAAAAGGGGAAATAATTGCTGTTTTCTTGGTCGCAATCTATCCATCTAGCACTTATCGTTGGATACTTTTGACTTAGAAGTAGTATTTTTTTGTTAGCTCCTTACATCAAGTGGCTTCATGCTTTGTCTGGAGCAATTTCCATAAGAAAATATATACGAAGGCAATTCAATAGATGAGGTGTATTTTAAAATAATATGAGCCAGCAAAACGTGTCTCCTTTAAAATTAAATACATATTTGCATGTATTCTTTCAACGTATAAATATTTATACTGAGATTTTAGTAAATTGCTTACAGTGTATGCCACTTCACCAGCATTTTGGAAACCCAAAAGATCTTAGAGGTCCGCTTTTGTAAATCTACAGTGTTCCAAATTGAGCGCATTAACCAAGTCCACCATTTCAAGTGTGTTCTCCATTGTTTATCTTAACTTTGAATACTAATGTGACCTTCTTTAAATCATTAAGCGCATCTAGTTAACATTACTTTGATTAACACATGATTCACTGTACACATCATACACTCTGTAAATGACACCTGCTTTTTTTCAGTACTGACGGCCATCCACATGGAAATACTTATCGCTAACTCCAGCCTTTTGAAAGCTTGACGAAGTTGAAATGTCCTCGACGTTCGTGGTTTTAATTTGGAAAGAAAATGGACACCCACATCTGATTTAAAATAATTTACAGATTGCTGTATTGAAGACTACAATAATTACAGCGAAATTATACATATTAAATACTATTATTAGGTAGGCCAATTGAAGAGTTCTACTGCAAAGCGAGATAAACGCCATTTTCAAAATTACGAAGCTATCACACAAAAAAATGTGGCATTTCAACACTCGACCACACCCGAAAATTATGTTTTACAGCATGTGATACCGGTAAATATTTTAATTTTATTATCAATTAAAATGAACTTTTATTCAAACTCTAGAATTGATATGTCCGTCCTTTTTATTATTTAATTACGCAATCTAAAGAAATTGGATTTATCGCATTTTGCATTCGATTATATACGAGGGTTATTCAGTAGATAACGTGATTCTTTAAATAATGTGAGACAGTAAAAAGAGTTTGTTTTATTTTTTAAAACACTTGATGCCTTCTATACATCTTTAGACTTATTTTTTAAACTTCATTTAGTTACGGTGCTCTTAACCTCATCAGCATTTTGCAAACCCAACCACGGCTGATCTGAGAAAAGGCAAAGTTATGATTCACGTTATTTCATAAAGGTCCGCTTTTGTAACCCAGTCAAAATGTGCGCAGTTACCAGCCACCCTTCGGGGTCAGGGTTAGGGTTAGGATTATTTCATACCAATATCAGACTGGCAGAGTCTTGGCCATTCTGGCGTGGCCTTGTTATGTCGGTCTGATGTATGATCCTGTGCACTTCTAGGAGGTCCACCTTCCCAAGCTTTACCTTCTCGACCTTTGAGAAAGGGTTAGTTTATTGCGATTCGCCTAAGGCGCTCCTACCAGGGAATGCCGACGGGGCTGCTCAGGTATTTTTTTTCGGCTAGAGTGCTCTTCTATTAAATAGTATTATTAAGCAGGCCAATCTTCAAAATTACGAAGCTATCACACAAAAAATATTGCATTTCAACACTTGATCACACCCCAAAAAGCGCTGGCTTCAAATCCCACTTTCCTGACCTTTGAGTCACATGGGATGGGGGATACACACTTACCATTTCACTGGTGTTCTCCATCGTTGATTTTGGACTCAAATACTATTTTGACCTTCTTTAGCCTATTCGTAAATATGTCTTTGATTAAAGTATACTTCATCATAGCCATCACACATTCTGCAAATTACACATGATTTGTCAAGTATTGGCGGTCATCCACATGGCAACACCCATCGGCTCTTCCACCTTTTAAAAGCCTGCGGTTTTTATTCAGAAAGCAAATTGACACCCATGTCTGTTTTGGAAATACTTTTACATATTGCGATGTGAAACACTACCTTAATTACATTGAGACTATCAATACCTTTACATATTGCGATGTGAAACACTACCTTAATTACACTGAGACTATCAATACCTTTACATATTGCAATGTGAAACACTACCCTAATTACACTGAGACTATCAATACCTTTACATATTGCGATGTGAAACACTACCTTAATTACATTGAGACTATCAATACCTTTACATATTGCGATGTGAAACACTACCTTAATTACACTGAGACTATCAATACCTTTACATATTGCAATGTGAAACACTACCCTAATTACACTGAGACTATCAATACCTTTACATATTGCAATGTGAAACACTACCCTAATTACACTGAGACTATCAATACCTTTACATATTGCGATGTGAAACACTACCCTAATTACACTGAGACTATCAATACCTTTACATATTGCGATGTAAAACACTACCTTAATTACACTGAGACTATCAATACCTTTACATATTGCGATGTGAAACACTACCCTAATTACACCGAGACTATCAATACCTTTACATATTGCAATGGTAAACACTACCCTAATTACACTGAGACTATCAATACCTTTACATATTGCGATGTGAAACACTACCCTAATTACACTGAGACTATCAATACCTTTACATATTGCGATGTGAAACACTACCTTAATTACACTGAGACTATCAATACCTTTACATATTGCAATGTGAAACACTACCCTAATTACACTGAGACTATCAATACCTTTACATATTGCGATGTGAAACACTACCCTAATTACACTGAGAATATCAATACCTTTACATATTGCGATGTGAAACACTACCTTAATTACACTGAGACTATCAATACCTTTACATATTGCGATGTGAAACACTACCCTAATTACACTGAGACTATCAATACCTTTACATATTGCGATGTGAAACACTACCTTAATTACACTGAGACTATCAATACCTTTACATATTGCGATGTGAAACACTACCTTAATTACACTGAGACTATCAATACCTTTACATATTGCAATGTGAAACACTACCCTAATTACACTGAGACTATCAATACCTTTACATATTGCGATGTGAAACACTACCTTAATTACACTGAGACTATCAATACCTTTACATATTGCGATGTGAAACACTACCCTAATTACACTGAGACTATCAATACCTTTACATATTGCGATGTGAAACACTACCTTAATTACACTGAGACTATCAATATTTTTACATATTGCGATGTGAAACACTACCCTAATTACACTGAGACTATCAATACCTTTACATATTGCGATGTGAAACACTACCTTAATTTCACTGAAACTATCAATACCCTTACATATTGCGATGTGAAACACTACCCTAATTACACTGAGACTATCAATACCTTTACATATTGCAATGTGAAACACTACCCTAATTACACTGAGACTATCAATACCTTTACATATTGCGATGTGAAACACTACCCTAATTACACTGAGACTATCAATACCTTTACATATTGCGATGTGAAACACTACCCTAATTACACTGAGACTATCAATACCTTTACATATTGCGATGTGAAACACTACCCTAATTACACTGAGACTATCAATATCTTTACATATTGCGATGTGAAACACTACCTTAATTACACTGAGACTATCAATACCTTCACATATTGCGATGTGAAACACTACCCTAATTACACTGAGACTATCAATACCTTTACATATAGCGATGTGAAACACTACCCTAATTACACTGAGCCTATCAATTTTTAATAGACCTTTAATTATAGACGAGGGTATTCAATAAGTAAGGGTCACTTTTCAATAATATGACACGAGAAAAAAATGTTTGCTTTATGTTTAAAACACATTATTATCCTAATGTATTCTCTCAGTGCATGCATTTTTATATTGAATTTTAGTCATTTGCTCATGGTGATCCCTACTTAAGTATTTTCGAAATCCAACGACAATTGATCTGGGTCCGGTATTGTAACTCTTCTATCAACCAAAATAAAGGCATTCACTTTATCCACCATTTCAAACGTGTTCGCCATTGCTGTTGAATAATATTTTGACCTTTCTAAAATAAGGTAATCTATGTTTTTGATTACAACATCTGTACACATCATCATCATCATCATCATCATCATCATCATCATCATCATCATCATCATCATCATCATCATCATCATCATCATCATCATCATCATCATCATGACGCTTCTCTGTACACATCATCATCATCATCATCATCATCATCATCATCATCATCATCATCATCATCACTATCATCATTCTCTGTACACATCATCATGGCTTCATCATCATCATCATCATCATCATCATCATCACCATCATCATTCTCTGTACACACCATCATGGCTTAATCATCATCATCATCATCATCATCATCATCATCATCATCATCATCATCATCATCATCATCATCATCCTCTGTACACATTATCATGGCTTCATCATCATCATCATTATTCTCTGTACACATTATCATAGCTTCATCATCATCATCATCATCATCATCATCATCATCATCATCATCATCATCATCATTCTCTGTACACATCATCATGGCTTCCGTTCAGTCTCGAGAGACAATGGATACCCTCTATAAAGGTGGATGCGCGTGTAAGTGTGAAGCAAGCGTTGCACAATCTCGAACATCACATCACCTGAGTCGGCACTGTTTGATTCCAGTGGCAAGGAGAAGTCCAGGACGACGAGAAACAATGGCGAGATAAGTGGAGAGCACACACAGCACCCGATATTCGTAAATAGCTATCGATTTTGTACTGACCAGGCTCAACGTCGCTTAACTTCGGTGATTTTACACATAGTTTGCACTTCTCAGCCATCTTGACCTCTGGTACAAACCTGAGACACTTTGATTGATTTCCCGTCCTTTCGAACAGCCGTAAAACAAATATTTCTATGAGATTAACATAATTCTCGCCGTAAAAAAATCCAACCAATACAATGTTTAGATTTACGGTAAAAATATGAAAAAGAAAATGTTTCTTTTCAAAAAGATTCACCTTATTTACTGAATGACGTAAACAGGCGTCTTCCAGGCGCCATAGTGTAACTCAACCACATAAATAGCGAAATAAAACGCCAATAACTACGCCCTATCTTTCTACACGGTGTTATTCATTACATATATTTATTTCCATTGTTTTTTTATAATTCTTTTACATGGAATATATCCTTTTTTTTGTAGAGGAAACAAGACTTTCAAACCATCTCGCAGAATGATTATTTTTTTTCGGGATTTTAAGCACGCGAGTTCGGGAAGGAAAAGTGACTTAGACAAAACATGTTTGGTTTAGGCAGCTTCACTAGAGTAACGGGAGGTGACGATGGCTAAGTTGTTAACGACACGGACTGACAACCTTGGCGTGCTAAGTTCGAATCCGGTTCGTTTCACAAACACTTTCACTTAGGATGTTGGCTACTTTCATGTGGTCCCTCTTGTATGTACTCAATGTTTTTCTAGAAAGAATTCTAGCTAGAAAGATATCGGGGAAACCAATGCCAACAATAGAATCGTCTGATTCATACGAAATGAATGAATGACTAGTGTAACGAGTAACAAAGCTTGAAGCTGAAAAAGGGTTTTCTTCGTAAGGTCGCAACCAGTTGCGGCGTTGCTTACAAGTAATATTACCCAAAGTTTGGGTACATGGTTAGGGTTAGGGTTAGTGTTACAAGCACATACTTAAAAACAATCTTATTCAATTTTATTGTCAATAAATAATATTTTTAACCTGATTTCCGAAGTCTTTGGTCGCCCGGAACAAACGTTTGTCCAAGACACTGGTCGTTTCTTTAAACTTCGAGACCAATTTCCCTATGCACCCAGACTCTGTAGTATTCTTTCCTTGTAATAGTAACAGGGGACGAACTGGGAGCGTCATTTAAGCAACATAGATTCACACCGAAACAACAAGCCATCAATTAGTCTTCTTATAGAGACACCTGTCAATAAGGTGACAGTATTACACCTAACTATTTATACGACTTGAACCCGTGGCAATTCAACACTTGTATTCCGCATCTGCTTTACAGTACTGTCATTCATTCGATGAAGGTCCGGCGCGAACGAAGACCCCACGATATTATTGTACCACTTTTGTTCAAACTGAAACATGTTTCACTTAATACTCTTGTTAATGTAGTTTCAGACAGAATATATCTGGTTATGAAGGGTTTATCTCCAAAATCCTTATACGAGTTTGCGACATATTTCCATTCTATGGACGTTCGACGCGAACCTACCATATTTAGATAGAACAGATACTATACTTAGATCCTTGTACAAAGTGTTTTATTTTTTTTTGTATACAATTTATGGTTTTGCATAAAAAGAATTAGGCATTAAGCCAAAACGGTGTTTGATGGCGGGGGCGTGCACATTGTCTATTCTTTAAACAAGTTACAATCACCAAAATACCATATTTATTCTATGGACTAAACTACGTTAAATACCATATTTATTATATGGACTAAACTACGTTAAATACCATATTTATTCTATGGACTAAACTACGTAAAATACCATATTTATTCTATGGACTAAACTACGTAAAATACCATATTTATTATATGGACTAAACTACGTTAAATACCATATTTATTCTATGGACTAAACTACGTAAAATACCATATTTATTCTATGGACTAAACTACGTAAAATACCATATTTATTCTATGGACTAAACTACGTAAAATACCATATTTATTCTATGGACTAAACTACGTAAAATACCATATTTATTCTATGGACTAAACTACGTAAAATACCATATTTATTCTATGGACTAAACTACGTAAAATACCATATTTATTCTATGGACTAAACTACGTAAAATACCATATTTATTCTATGGACTAAACTACGTAAAATACCATATTTATGTTATGGACTAAACTACGTAAAATAGCCCCAATTGTTCATGAATAATAGTGAGTAAGATACGTAAGACACCCATAATAAAGCAAAATAGCTATATATATATATATATATATATATATATATATATATATATATATATATATATATTCCGGGTAAGATGCAAGTTGTAAGGAACAAAAATAGTCTAAAGAAGTCATTTTAAACAAAAGTAAAAAAAATAAAGGAAAATGCAGTTTAAATTCCCAGAGAAACAAACTAAATCAAAGATATCACAGACTCAGCATTCGTTGGAAAAATCATAAATAAAAAAGGGGATTCAAGTATCTAACAGTGAAAAAACAACAGGGTACCTTAACTTAAGCGTGAAATATTAAAACGGGGATCATCAGCTGTTTACCAAGTAACTGTTTCGGAGATTTAAAAACAAGATAGTTATAATACTCATGGCTCTCCAATGGTACTGATAAAACGACCATTTCCCCAATAATGAAGTGTCGAAATAATTCAGCTTAAATTTCACTAATATATACATAAATAAATAAATACTACTACTACTACTACTACTACTACTACTACTACTACTACTACTACTATTACTACTACTACTACTACTACTACTACTACTACTACTATCCAAACACTACACCCAAGAACCATTTTGCGATATGGTAGCTAGCAATGACTAAATAAAATGCTAAATGGGGTGAGTTAGTAAGGCTTTCCCAAAAGCCGAAAACAAGCAAGTCAGTTCTTAAGTGCGAGTGGGGACTAGATTGGGTATAATAGCAATGGAGTGTAATTATTTGGGACTGGAATGTTTCCTCCAAAATAAGTTCCATTTTAGGGCAGATCGGGAGCAAAATAAATCTGGAGAGTGGGAATCATGGAGGATCTCTAATACAAATAACAAATAATAAAGTCAGGAACAGGATTCAATCGTTCAACTCGGTAAGAGTCTTTTAGGAACAAGTAGGGTTCTAATCAAACCCTAGGTCGACACACGACATTCCTAAACAGGAACACATACTCAAACTTGGTTCCTATAAATACACATCAACTAGCGATGTGTATTCACCTGTTTCTAATCTCTTATTATCACATCTAATTTTGACTTTAAGCTAATGTTTAAAGTACTAAATTAGATCGTAATCAGAAAGAGATCCAATCTGACTTCCAATTTCTTAGCGTGAATGAAGTTCATACAACCAAAGTACCACAATTTGTTTCTCACTAGACCACAAAGGATCCACATTGTAGATGACGAATGCCACATTCAGGCACACCAACTGCCCGGTGACGTTGCGAGCCGTCACTTCGTTAACATATCTCCAAAACTCACGAGGCTTGCTGCAGTTTAAGAAGACGTTCACAGCCGTTTCTTCTTCATGTTTGTCGCAGTCGGACCAAACGAGTTGTCCTTCAATTTATCTTTGTGAAACCTGCAATTGAGGGGTAACGCATGCAAATGTAGATTTCACAAAGAGGAAAACGAGATCCGTACGGTTCTCTCTATCGCTCCAAACACTTTCTTCAAACATAGAGATATTCTCGATCTTTACAAATCTACTGTCAGACCATGTATGTAGTACTGTTGTCATATTTGGGCTGGTGAATCTGTCCTATTTGAGGGTTCTTGATAAGGTGCAGAAGCGTATCTGTAACTTGGTTCGCCCCACCATTTCTTCTTCTCTGCCTCCCCTCTTTCACAACCATGATGCTGCTAGTCTCAGTCTCTTCTATAAGTACTATTATGGCATTTGTTCTTCAGAATTTTTTGATTTATTTCCCACTTCCTTTGTTCTAGCTCGTAGGACTTGTTGGTCTCGTACTCTTCATCTATTAGCTGTTCAGATACATTTCTGTTTGAGTAGCCTTTTTCCAAGAACTGAAGGCTTGTGGAACTCTCTTCATACTGACTGTTTTCCTCTTAGCTATATCATTGGTCTTCTCAAGACTAAGCTCAATAGGCATCTCCTATCTTTCCGTTAATCATCTGTCGTTCTTTTTAGCTCCGTATATCAAGTGGCTTCATGCCTTGTTTGCAGTGACTTCCATAAAAAGTCTGCAAATCGTCGCATGTGATCGTCGCATGTGTTCTCCGATGTAAAAGTTACAAGAATGAACTGAAATCTACTTTTAAACGAAACGTTAATGACGTGAAAACACGGTGTTTAAATCAAGTAAAAAGTAAATTTGCAAAGAGTTAAATTTAAATATCAAAAAGACAAAATCACAAATTAGTCGCTTCCTACTCACTATATTTCCCCTCTATCTCTTTCCCTCTCGACTACGGGTTAAACACTGCTACTTTTAGTGCTTATGCCGAGTTTAATAGACTTTTGGGTACTTTGTTACATTAGGGCCCGGGCAAAGTTTGACCATGACCCTAACGCTAACTCTAACCCTAAACACTAACCCTAACTCTAACGGTAACCCTTACTTTGACCCTGACTCTAATCCTAACCCTAATCATAACAACGGGGTCAAAGTTAGCTCGGGTCCTAATGTAACAAAGCATCGACTTTTCCAATCTTTTTCTTTTTTCTTTCTTTATTACATTCGACACTAGAGCAAAATTATTGTAGGTGCGATAGAAAAAAAACCCAACATAAACAATATATATGCCCCAAAAGGTCACAAGTTCCGTCAGAACCAAAATAAGAGAGAGAGTGAGAGAGAGAGAGAGAGAGAGAGGGAAAGAGAGAGAGAGAGAGAGTGAGATAGATAAATAGAAGGGAGATGTGTGCGTTTTTGGTTTCAGACAGAGGGTCGTCAAACTCTGGCCCGTGGATCGGATCAGGACCGCGACATCATTTCATCAGGCCCGCCGACGGTACTTGTATTCGCATGATAAAACGTATAAAAACGTCTTTTTTCAAGAGCTTTTTTTCTGGCTTTCAACTATTGAACCAAATGATTATGCTGCCCGCACTCGTCATTCTTTCAGTTATCCGGGCCACATGTTAGGTGACTCTTTGCCTAAGGTATACTGTCATGGCTTATGGAATCAGCTATTCTGTGTTCAAATCATCTTGTTATTTTTGTAGTCATTTCAGCACTAATACTGTTGGTAAATATTTCCCCTCAACTCTGGGAAAAAGAACAACTTGTTTTCAATAAATCGTATGCAGTCGCTTACCTCGACGACATTTTGATAAAAAGCGAAAAAAAAAAAACAAAACAAAACAAAGAGCTACGTTAAAGAAATTACTTAGGATACGAAGGCATTTGAAAAAAGGCTTTAACATTTGACTTATTTCTCACGTATTATTATCCTAATTGTATACATTTTATACACTGCCTTTGATATTAAAGTAGCGACAGGACTATTTTAACCAATAATTGACGCCATGTTGAGTTCCTTGGATTCTGCTGTCGCTTATCTCGACGACATTTTAATAAAAAGCGAAAATCGAAAACAACACGCTGGACATATGAATATAATATGTGATAAAAGTAAAGAATACTGTTAAGCATCGATAAATGAAATTTTTTACAACAATGAAATATTTTGGACACATAATTGATGAAAAAGGTTGAAATCCAGACCCAGCCACATCTGCAGCAATACAAAATTCCTCCTCCTACAAGTGTGTCAACTTTGACAGCGTTTAGGGAAATGCATATTTATTCGGAGAATGTACGTATAAAATGCTCCACTAAATACACGGTGTTTGAGACAAATTTGATAATATTTTAATATCTTTTCCCTTTAAGAACCATCCGAAGTATTTAATAACAGTAAAGTGTATTATTGGTAGGATTTTAAGCTGAAAATCATAGACTACTGAAAAACACCGGGATATTGGAAGAGAGTGACTTGCATCATGATGATTACTGCCGGATTAAAAAAGATCGGAAATCTTAGCTGCAGCTCAGTACTCCTGGAATACCTTGGAGGCGGTGAGATGTGAGCTGGTGAATTGCGACGGAAATGTGGAAGCAATGGCTAGTAGGAAGGATCATAGCCGACATTTTGACCGTATTCACACAACGAAATTCGTTTAGAAGCCGCAAAAAGGTGCGACAAGAGGCAGTCAAGGCAATGCGGATCTTGGTGAGAGAAATAGGCGTTGGAGTAGCGACTATAAAGGAAGTGATGAACAAAGATCTTCGCTACCTTTCAGACTGTCCCAACTACTCAAGGGTATATACTCATGTTTAAGTCAACCCTCTGGTGTTCTTTTTTTGAGGGGGGGAGTTGGAGAATATCTTATATAAATAGAGATTTTGTCCGTGTGTCCGTTCGTCAGTCATAATTTTTTAACATAATATAAATACATTGCAAATTTGTCTCATTTCGAAATATCAGAGATCTTAACTACTTTCAGAAATGGAAAAAATTGCATTTATAGTAAATAATAAATTCCCAAATCGAAACTGAATATCTTCAGTCTGAGGTACTACTAATTGAGCTATTTGGACTTTCTTATAAATAAAGCTTAAAACATTACCGTAACAAAATTGGCGTGTTTCAAAACAGGAATTCAAACATAAGCGATAATAAAAAATAAATAAATAGGTAAACATTATCAATAGCGTTGAAAAATATTCTAATAATCCCTAACAATTTATTTTGCTTTAACGACGTATTGGCGTTACAAACAATTTAATATATAATATATACTAGATTTCGGGCCCGTAGCGCCCATAAGTCTACTTAATAAATTATAGTAATTGGAATATGAATTCATACAAAAAAAAACAACATTCGTATGCTTATTTATCACTATCAACAAAAATAGCGAATACATGCACTCTCCCGATGTAAATATTTAATAAGCTTACTGAAAATATATTATAAAAATACAAAAAATAATTAAGGAGTTAGAATTAACATTTTAGAAAGTGTTGGAATTTGGACATAACAGTTTAACTGATTAGAATATTTTTAATGTAGATATGTATTTTTCCACTTAAAACTTAAAACTTATTTAGTCAATTTTCAAACAGTTGGAACTTTCACAACAAAAAAATAATGAAAAAAAAATCATAAAAAATTCTCTGCAATTTTTTGTGGATAATAATTTGTACAAACTCCATGATTGTAAATTTCATTTTATTTGTTTATTTTATTTACATTTTTACATTCATTTGTGTAATTTAAACTTACATTTATTAAAGATGAAAAAAAAAAACAAATAAAAAAAACACTTTCCGATACAAATTTCAAATTTTTTCTTTGTTTTCGCATAAAAAAAACTTTAAGAAAACATCTGGTTTACAAAATAATATCTTTGGGAAAAAACTCTGACTTGTGACGTAGTTCTGGTTACAGATAGACATCAACTTTATATTTAAAAATTGATATTATATGCTTTAAATGGTTTTAATAAAATAATTACAAAGCAGTTTACTTAGCATTCTGCGTTTGTAACCAAAAATAAAAGAACAAACAAGATAGACTATAATGTTTATTGTTTAAATATCGAAAATATTTTACTATTTGTTTTGAATCCACAGTTACTTTCTATATTGTTTAGTGGTAGTAATTAGTCGTAATTAATAGTTAGTCGTAGATATTTGAATGTTTGAAGGCAAAATTACGACGTCTGAGTAAATATTAGTCTACCACACTAGTCAATTTTTTTAAATAGTAAACACTTTGAAAGTTAGTTTGTTTCAAACATTGAAATGCATTATCCTGTTTCCAAATTTTTTTATTTTACAGTAAAATCAATGCCTATTTGTTATTTTGAGATGTAGTTTATATGAAAAAGAAATTAATAATTAAAAATATGGATTTAAACGGTTATAATTAGCGCCCCCTAACTGTATTGTCAACTGAGATTTTCAAAACCTGCTAGATTTCGTACACTATATAAAATAGTACGAGTGTACATACTATTTCTGTATTTTCCATACATATTTTTTATTTTTTATGTTATTTCAGGTGTTATTTATCACTTTATTGTTATTTGTATTCAATTTAAATGTTCAAAGACAAAAATAAACAAGGGACGTAATTCAGAACGAGTTCTGTGTCTGACTAATTTATAAATTTAAAGTTTAACAAAATATTTATAAAGTTGTGATTGATTAGGGTTTATAGAATCGCAGGATCCCCGAAGATATTTTAAAATAATTGATTCTTTATTGAACTGTACAACTACTGCTGTTCTGTACATATCATAGAAGGACGATAGCTTACCATAGAAGGAAGATAACTTACCATAGAATGATAATAGCTTACCATAGAATGAAGGTAACTTACCATAAAATGAAGATAGCTTACCATAGAAGGAAGATAGCTTAAGAAATAGTCTTATATGATGACTAGAAAGGAAATAAATGCGGAAAGTAGGTTAACTGAAATCTAAAATTGCTGCTGTGGTGGTGGAAAACGAAATCTCTAGATTTGAAAAAAAAAAAAACCCCAAAAAACCCCAAAAACCCGCTAGCGGGTAGATCCAAATTTTACTAGCTAGATTCAAAATTAAATCTCCAGATCTAGCGGGAAAACCGCTAAAGTGGCAACACTACCCCCTAAAAGATATATCCTGTGCTGTCTCTTATTTAAACGAGCCACGCTAATGACAGCATGAAAAAGTGGGAGCTCTAAGGTAAATACTTTGAGTGTTATTTTATTAAAAAAACATTGACATGTATTATGCGGTTTCCAAATTTTTATTTTACAGCTGATTTACAGAATGTGCTTGTTTCTTCGTCAATTAATGGATAATTCAAGCCTAGGCAATAAAAGGGAAGGTTTGTGTCCGAATTCAAGAGGGAAATATATGTATTCATTTAACGTTCATTTATCGCGATCTCCTTATTTTTACTTTATTCTTTATGATGATAGTATATTTTCCCAACGTGAATACGATTTTTATATGATAACTTAACTTGCAAAATTACAAACATTTAGCATTGTGCGTTAATAAAGAAATGGATTTTAATTTTAATTATTTAAACATCGAAAATCATTTTATTAATTGTTTCGCATCTATTTAGTAAGTCAATCTTACACTTTTCTTTTCCTAACAACTTTTGAAAAGTGAATACATCAAGTTATTAATGAGATAAAAACAGACACCATATATTTGATTCATAGATATTTCCATTATTTAAGGAAATGTCATGAAAAAGATCACCGTCATAAATGCATTTAAAACATCAGTGCTTCTTTACATAACACTCCCCGGTAAATACGCTAGATAAAAATCTAATTTTATGAAATACTTACTTGTTATGGTAAAATAAAAACGCTAAACAAATTTTACGGAAAACAATCAAGTAGTCTTTTAATTACTTAAGAAATTCAATGTTTTCCTTCAAATGAGTCTTTGAATTGAGAGACGCCATTTTGTTACTTAATTTATATGTAAATGTCAAAAAGCACGACACCTAGCGACGTAATAGAGAAGCAATTGCGATTACTGGCCCTTATTTTTTTTTTAACAAAATGGCGTCTTTCAACTCAAATACTCATGTAAATTAAGAAATTACATTTCTTACATAATAAAAAAAAAACTACTGGATTGTTTTCCGTAAAATTGGCTTACTGTTTTTTTTTTCATCATAACAAGTAAGTATTTCCTAAAATGAGATTTTTATTTAACGTATTTACTAGGGAGTAACTGGGGTGTTATGTATAGAAGCACCAGAACATCGATTAAATATTTGCTAGAATAACTGTTACTTTGATTACAACTTTAAAAAGCGTGCCATTTTTCTTTTAGAATTAAATGTATTACGTTTTATAAGCATTTACTTTGTCTCTAAGGGTATACAGAAAATATTATTTATTAATATGATTTATTTTTTAATTTATTACTCAATTAAAATGTTGTACGTATAATTATATATTTTTAGTTTTGGTCCAGTTATCATTTCAAGTAACACCGCAATAATATTGAAGAATTTGAAACATTTCAAGTTTGGAATTCGTTTCCTCAAACGATGGTAACACTTAAGAATAACCTCTTTGGTGTGAGACTTTAATCTATCATCTGCCAACTAGCCGGATTTGATGAAGCGCCTGGTTCCAAACTCAGCTTAATCTATAGCTACGGTGTCTCTATTTTTTACAATAAATATTTTAGTTTTTGAAGCCAATTAGCCTACCACACAAGCCAGCTATCTTTAAAAAAAGTAAAAGGCTTATAGATTGATATATATGAAATAATTAACTATTGTCGCGTCAGAGATTGTGGCAACGTTTCAAAGCGTGTGTCATTTGGAAAGAGAAAATGTATGTAACTTCTATAATTTGGACGAGAAAAGTAGTTCGAATAATCGAATCAGACAGATTATCAATCCTCATCTAAAAATCCCGAAACAAATGTACGTATTCACTGTGTTCTTTAGTTTTGTAGAGCTCTTCTTAGATTTACCGTATTCATATTGTAATAAGTTGTCTGCAAGTTAATACCAACATTTGTTTATAGTAACTTAAATTTTAACAAACGGTTGACATTTTCGTAATACAGAGCCCCGGCCCTGTAAAAAATTACCCAAAATGGCTAAAACGTGTTTTTATTCA
The DNA here is from genome assembly GCA_963556195.1 of Sepiola atlantica. Classification (NCBI taxonomy): domain Eukaryota; kingdom Metazoa; phylum Mollusca; class Cephalopoda; order Sepiida; family Sepiolidae; genus Sepiola; species Sepiola atlantica. The sequence continues at coordinate 58,740,640 of OY744527.1, forward strand.
AATGTATATAAATCTTTTACTTTTGTACAGATTATTATGAAACTTGATAGTATGAGATTGAAGACATTGTTCTTTAATACAATGTTGTCATTGCGAATACAAACGTAACTTCCGGTTTAAAGCAGTAATGGACGTTAAGAATTAATTAGTACAATTTGCAGCACAATTGGCTTTGCATTCTGAAGAGTTTGAATTACCTACTGAAGAGTTTGAATTACATACTGAAGAGTTTGAATTACCTAGTAGACACCATCCTCGAGTGTCTTCGGTCTCTTTCTACAAAGGTTTGTCGGGACAACCTTCGAAGCCCAAAAAAGATCCCCTCGATATGGCTATACACTGGCTTATACGAGAGATGGTGCACATTCTCCTAGTAATGTTACCTCAAGTAAGAGCACTTAGCTGGAGACTCCACCAGACTAGATGAATTCTTGTCCCAGAATCCGGTAAGACCAAGAGACCAAAGGAAAGATATACTATACCATAGTAAACAGATCATTTGGGGAGAGAATAAAATAATGTTCTGCACTTCTTTACTGACTCAACGTTTGAGCGGTAGAGGAGAATCTTGATTGAATACTCGGATATCTATGTATCTCATAGATATCAAATGTTAGCCCCAAGAAAGGGGCTCCTTGATTTCTGAGAACTTACTGAAGTAAAATGAAAATAAAAAAGTCGATAAAAACACGATACCAAAATGGATTGTCATGTTACATATTTAAATAGCGAGAAGAATTGATTATTTTTTCTAATAGCTTTAATGTTAAATCGTAATAATTAGTCAGTAAATTTTAAAGTGAAATCTTTAAGATAAATATTGATCTTTCGTACAAGCCAACGTTAATAGAATACGTATAGAATATTTCTAGCCCTATTTTTGGCCGATTAAAAACAGGCTTAGCATATGCGATTAAACATAACAAGTTATAAACTAATCAACTAATTAACAGGTAAGAAACTAATAAACGAGGACATATGCGAGAAAGTATTTTGTGAGATTGAAGAATGAGACAATATTTTAAAATGATTAAGGTTTTCATATACACAAAATGTGGCGATTTTCATTTTCTGCGTAAAATTATGACTCAATTCAATGTAACATCCATTCATTTTGGTCAATTAAATTTTATTTTACATTTCATTTTCTATTCTCTGAATCTGGCAAGGAATTATTGGATATATTTCAACTCTTTAAGTCTTAATTATTAGCAAAAATTGTTTTATTATACAAGTGATTTTGGAATATGCTAGCAATTGAAATATACAGGTTTAGCACGACACCGTATCCGACGCCTTTTCAAATTAAAAAAAACACACCTTTTCATCTAAGATTGACTTAATCTCAAGTCTTAAAATTATATTAAAAATAAATAAACTTGTTACAATATATATATATATATATATATATATATATATATATATATATATATATATATATATATATATGGGGATCTTTAAGAATGATCAGTACAGTCGCGGACGGGGTCCAAAAAACGAACGAGAACGGGGTTATAAAAATAAATATGCAACAAGTGAGTTTAACCTACGTCGAGAAGAGATATTTGTCTACTTACCTATGATATTTGTTTGTATTTTTACGTACTATAAATGGGTTTTTATTAGATGTAAAAAAAATTTCTTGTTCATTTTTTACTCGTTTTTTTTAGACAAAATGGCGTCTTCTGCTCACTTCCTTCCGAGCAAACGCCATTTTTTTGCAAGTTCGTGTGACAAAACTATTGATTTCTAATAAATAGCAGTTGGAACGGTTTTAAAATACAAACAAATATCACAGGTCAGTTTTAAATTAACTTTTATCGACGACAGTTACTTTTATTTGTTGTATATTTGTTTTTTTGAGCGTTTTCAGCGTACTGATCATTTTTAAAGATATATATATATATATATATATATATATATATATATATATATATAAATTTTAAATTTTAAATTTTTAAATTTTAAATTTTTAAATTTTAAATTTCATTTTATTTTATTTTCCTTGTTTGAATACTTGATGAATTAATAAATATTGTATTTTATCCAATTTTTATTTCTATCAATCATTTTATTATATTATTGCTCTATCTTGTATATCGAGCATTGCCTCATCACGATAGGATATACTATAAAGATATAATATTTATCTTTATTGTTTCATTTGTATTATTTATATATATACTCATATTTATTTCATAAAAAATGTAGTTTCAATTTGAAAACTGTAATTTTAATCAGAACATGAAAAACAATTTTTACACAAAATTAGCAAGAATGAGAAATGCAGAGAAATATCTAAAAATAATATTTCATATATTCCATTGAGACAAACATTTTCTTTCGAATGGAATTAAAAACATATAATACTGCTTGATTAGTAAATTTTAATACTTATGCAATCAGCGGAAATAAATGTATTCATCGTAAAACAATAAATTGTTTACTTATTCTTGATAAATTAATTTGCACATTTTTCTTTTTACACATTCGGACCGTTACTTACACTAAATCATATGCAATATTATTGAGACGAGGTTTAAAACGAGTAATGTTTATGTGTATTATTTTTTGTAGAAATGAGTATAAATATATATTTGTATTTGGTAAAAATATATTTTTTAGATATTCAAAAAAATATTTACTGACTCCAAGTCAATTAAAAAAATTGTTTTTTTAGATATTTAAAAAAATATTTACTGACTCCAAGTCAATTAAAAAAATTGTTTTTTTAGATATTTAAAAAAATATTTACTGACTCCAAGTCAATTAAAAAATGTTTTTTAGATATTCAAAAAAATATTTACTGATTCCAAGTCAATTAAAAAAAATATTTACTGACTCCAAGCCAATTAAAAAAAATATTTACTGACTCCAAGTCAATTAAAAAAAATATTTACTGACTCCAAGTCAATTAAAAATGTTTTTTTTGTTACGTTTACTTAACGGTGTCATGCT
>OY744527.1:58748597-58778597 GCA_963556195.1 Sepiola atlantica
CGTTGACCAAAGATAACTCCAGGAACAGCCGTTTCATCGCGTGATCTTGCCGATTCCCGTCCATCTACGTATGGTGTGAGAAAACGCAAAAGTGCTCGTCCAGAATCTGAAAATTCCAGTGAAGAGGAAAAGGAAGTTTGTATCACTTGAGATTACTGGGATCCTCCTTGTGTTGGAAAATAAAAAAGTGGATTGGGAGGGATGTAACGAATGCGATATATTGTATCATAAAATGTGCCTTGGTGTAAATGGTGGGTCGAGTGCCACTGATTATTGCAGATGCACTTAGTCATCTTTTTCTGTTCCGAGGTATGATTTTTTTTTTTTAACATGGTTCACCCCCAACAAGACATGCCGCCACTGTAGACGTAAGGAGCTACTGAGAAAAAAGAACAGGGGAGAAGGTTGGGGGTGGGGGTGGTCAGCCTAAATTGGGATCTGCGCAGCGAGATGTCTGTTTACATTAGTTTTAAATTTCTGCATGTACGTACTGTCGGGGGCAGGGAGGGAGTTTCAGAGGCCAGCAGCACGAGGAAAGAAGCTATTTGAGTAGAAGGCTCTCCGGCATCTGGGGACCTCCACAGTGAATGAATGAGATTTAGTTGATTGTCGAGTTAGTCTAGTGAATTTACGTCGAGGGGGCACCAGAGTAGCCAATTCATCGGAGCATAATCCATTGAAGTATTTGTAAAACAAGCACAAGGATGCTACATTGCGGCGATGGGACAGGGACTGGAGCTTGGTTGACAGTGAGGGACCTATTAGGTTGGCGACTCTTTTTTGGACCTTGTCAAGGAGGGAGAGACTAGTAGATGATGCACCAGCCCAGATGTGGTAACAATACTCCAGGCTGGATTATAAAGATGTCGCATGGCTGGACTATTATGATATCTTTTGACATAGAAAAATACATAAAAAAAGCTTTTTCGAGAAGATTAAAACCTAAGTGTTATTCATTCAAAGAGTAGACCTTTTTGCGAGAGTGAGACAGTAGGAACATATGCCCTAGAAACCTATCATAGTAGCTCGGTTGACAGTATGAAAAACTAGACTATCTGTGAACCATTGAGCCACAACCACTACCACTATTTATTGCATTTTGTTTTCATTAAAAAAAATCATAAACTCTGATATATTTAAAAAAAAATTATTCTTGCATAATTACACATCTTAAGTCTCGTTACTTCTATATTATTCATAAAAAGGTATAGAAAAATTCTCTTTCGGCAGTCAGATATGACACATATTGTTCCGTGTTCAAGAATACAATTTAAAAATTTTTTTTATTCCAATTTATTGAATCTTATATTTAATCCGACCGAAATACCGTTTTGGTTTTCATTACTATATATATATATATATATATATATATATATATATATATATATATATATATATATATATATATATATATAGAGAGAGAGAGAGAGAGAGAGAGAGAGAGAGTGAACTACCCCTCTCCCGGTCGTCCGTCTGTTTCCTGCAACCAGTTACACCGTAATGAAATAAGGAATACATTTAAGTGTACGGATTACACCGTGCGCTCAATCACTTAATATAAATCAGTATTCAGAAGAAATAGAAACTAATCTGCTTCGGCAGTCAGATATGACACATATTGTTCCGTGTTCTAGAATACCTTTTTTTTTGTTTTCATTCGAATTTATCGAATTTTATATTTAATCCGGTCGACCGTTTTGTTTTCATTAATAATTATATATAGAGAGTGAACTATACCATTCACTGTCGCCCGTTTGTTTCCTGTAACCAGTTACATCGTAATAAAATAAGACATCTAATTAGAGCAAATTTTTCGGATTACACCGTGCGTTCAATCACTTAATATAAATCAGTACTCAGACTTGCGAATAAACTTCTACTAAAAAACACCGTAATAACAGTACGTTTTTAAAATATAAATGATAAAAGGAGCAACGTCTTACGTCCGAAACAGAAATTTAAAAAAATGATCAGTATTCTACATTTAAATATATCACGTTTTTTGTTATGAATTTGTTTTAAAAATTACGCAGTGCTTCCGTTTTAAGTGCAGGCAACAGTTCTAGTATAAATCATGTGAAAAGAAATGATAAGGTTTGTTTATAACCGAAATCTCTTTTTACAACCGGCATTTGGAATACTACTTGACTTCTTAAAAATTAATTCACGAAGAAATTGCTTTCCACGTGACAGTTCAAAGGCCTCACAATCATTTCCGATTTTCAAACGGTTGCATTACAGTAAACTAGTCAGCGCAGAATTCAATTTCTTTTTACTATCTATCTATCTATCTATCTATCTATCTATCTATCTATCTATCTATCTATCTATCTATCTATCTATCTTTTAGCTTCTTTATCTTTGTACATAAAAATAATATTGATGTTAAAGTATATTTTGTCTTCCGGTGGTAATTTTATTACATGACGAGCAAAAATATGCCGTCTTCATCCTCCGGTCGCATATTTTTGCTACGCTGGGAAAATTATACAATTGTGAAAGAACTACATACAATACGTAGTTATAGCAAAATAAATTGGTTTTGACAATTAAAATAATTTCAACAGCATTGATAATATTTGCTCATTCATTTTTTATTATCGCTTATGTTTGGATTCATGTTTTGAAACATCTAAGTCATAATCTATGACGTCACGCCAAAGCTGTAATTATTTTGTTAAAGTAATGTTTTAGGATCTGTTCACAGAGTTGATAGAACATTCGACTGAAGATCTCAAAGTTTCTGCTTCGCTTTCTGGTCATATCGTCCGCTTTATTTATTGGAAATTTATTATTTTACTATTAATGTAATATTGTCCATTTCTAAAAGAAGCTAAGAAATTTCCATATCGACATGTATTTCTTACGTTTACAAAGCACACTTCACCTAATCGCCACACTCTAACCTGGGCAACACCGGGTAGCTCTGCTAGTATATATATATATATATATATATATATATATATATATATATATATATATATATATATTTATAAATTAAATTTTACGTACATATAAGATAATATATATATATATAAGTATACATATATGTAAATATATATATATATATATATAGATAGATATACACACATATATATATACCTATATACATATATATATGTAAACATATATATATACATGTATATATGTATGTAAATATATATATATATATATATATATATATATATATATATATATATGTAAATATAGATATATACATATCTGTCTATCAATCAATCCATCTATTTATCTCTCTCTATATATATTAATATTTAATATTTTTATTCATACATACATGTAACACTGCCTTGACCATGTTTCGATCTGTAGCTATTAAAACCTAAGATCTCCTAAGGAGAAAAGTCTGTATTTTCTATAGTTGTTAATTTTGAAATAGACTTATATATTACATAAATGTTAACACCCACAGACACATGTTTCGTCTTTTAAAGACTTATCAGTGTGGCTTTATCCAACCATCTTACTTAATTCGCTGTTCGAACTCTGGACCTTAAGTTACCTCTGACTATGCGTCCATCAGATTGCTAGTCGATATAATGTAGAGGAATTTTTACCGCATTTAATCACGCTAATCGTTTGTAGTAGAGGATTCAATTTCATACAGGGAAGAATCTCGCATATTAGCATAAGTAGAAGCCGTCTTTTCTTACATCAGAGTGTTCCCCCTATAGTAGCCAATATATATTTCATAAATGTTAACATTTACAGAAGGCTCATCAATTGAAGATGCCCAAGAAATCTCTCTCTAGAGAAAGACGCTGTTTGAACACATTTGGGCTTATCTAATATAACTGAAAATAAACATCATCTTGATCAGCTGTAAACGACTTGGATACCATTGTCTGTACACTATATTTGGAATAAAATTAAAAATTACTTAAATCGTTATATATATATATATATATATATATATATATATATATATATATATATATATAGTCTAGAGTAGCTTTGAGTCATTTTAAACAAAAGAAAGAAAAAAGAAAGGAAAATGCAGTTTAAATTCTCAGAGAAACTAACTAAATGTGGTATTAGGTAGACGTTTTAATTTATTTATGACACCAGATTCCACCAAAAAACAACAAAAAATAGAGGTTATAAACACATTTAATTTATTCTAGGACTTCTTAACATTTTGTTTAATGTTCATTTGCATGTATCTAATTCTACATTATTGTAGTGCAGATGTTGCGAAAGCGCTCCCATTCCAGAATAAAGGCACACTCAATCGTAGGCCAGGCTGGTCTATTTTATCTTTTTTTTTTTTTTACCTCAAACGATATGATACACCTACAGAGCAAACAAAAGTAGCGATTAGCACGTGTATTAGTAAAATTCTGAAGGTAATAAACGAAACCCATAATAATAAATCCAAGATGGCCGATAAAAGTTCACGCAGAGAGGAAAGATTAAACACCTAAAATGTCAACCAGTTCTATGCCGTACAAGACTGATGCACAGACGAACACATATCAAAAGATTTAGCAAATTGCTCGGGTAATCTTGGCAGAAAAGTAGGCCCAGAAACCACAACCTAATCTTTGTCTATGTATAAAAGTCAGTGTTTGTTTGTCTGTATGTTATAGGTTACATTTTTTCACAAAATCTAAAGGCATCATTGCAATGTTCCTTCGATTCTATCTGGAATCACAAGGAGCAATTATCTGATGGGTCAATAATATCGTTGAAATATATTAGATCATAAAGAAGCGAAATTCATTTTGAAATAGATTTTCATTTGTTATATAAAAATAAAATTAAACAAAGAATATCTAAGTCAATGAATGTATTTAAAACATAAGTATTATTATTTGGTATTTTTAAAGTTTAAATTAATTACATATAATCATTAGTTTCGATTCGTTAAAGTCATTTGCCGTTTTACAGCTGTCTGTAAAAAACGCAGCATCAACAATTATTTTTAAAAAGAAAACACCACAGCGCTAACAGTTTTTTTTTATTACTTGCTCATATTGAAGATGTTATTTTAAACTTTTCTTTCAAAGCTATAATTGTAAGGATGACTATATTTTAAATTATATCTCCGGACGAGCAACGCCGGATGATGAATGATAGTTAGCTATAATTGTCTATAAATCTTCCTAAAAAACCCCCCATTTTCAACTGTTTATCGGCGAATGGTGTGTATTCGCTTTCCGAGTTGACAAATGATAACCTGTAATATCCATGGATTATGTTGCAATTACTTTTAATTGGGAGGCGCGGAAGTATTCTTGGAAGGGATCAAGAAGATCTGTTTCATACGTAGAGTCATATTGCTAACTTACCGAGTTTGCAAGGAGGTACGCGACATGCCCTTTTCATCATGGGTCGGGGCTTGAGGTAACAATTCTTGCCGGCGAACGAGCCAGTCTTTCTCCAATGACACCAATAGAAACGAGTCTGGTAACTCAATCCGCCGCATTTCCCTTTGCACTGCAAACAAATACAGAAAGAAGAAATAAAAGAAATAGTTTTATAAACACAAAAACATTAATTCCTGCTTCTATTATACCAATCATGTGTGGGCAATGCGAACTAACTCTCTCTCTCTCTTTCTCTCTCTCTTTCTCTCTCTCTCTTTGTATATATATATACATATATATATATACACATATATATATATATATATATACATACATATATATACACATACATACATATATATATACATATATATACACATATATATACATACATATATATACACATACATACATATATATACATATATATACACATATATATATATATATATACATATATATATACATATATATATATATACACACACACACAAACACACACACACACACATATATATATATAATATATATATATATATACAAAGATAGATGAACGAAGAGTGATAAACATGTACGAATGTCCAGATTTATTTCAAACTTCGATTGTTCAATGCAAGGTATATTCTGTAATAAAATTATGTTCATTATTCTTTCCTTAAGGCAAGGCTTTTCAAAGATCGAAATCTTATCATCAGAGGAATTATGCAGATAGATAAGTTGGCAGTGGAAAAGCCAAAATTAAACATTTGAAAAAATATTAGGAATAAAGAGTTGAAAAAAATAGTTCGTGTAAAAAAGATATGGGGTTTTTCCAGTTGGTAATTGTCCGTTGATAAGGTGTCCAATAAAAGGAGATTTAGATGGTGAAGAAAAGTTTTCTCGTGAAGGCAGCATGGAAAAGCGTTCAAAAATGAAGTAACTCCAATAGTGAGATATTGAGTTCAAATCGTAGGTGGAGCGCACGTAATCGGAATTAATATGAGAAATCGGGCCATTTTAAAAATACTTCCTGGGCTGGAGCTGAATTGTATACAAATGACGTTGGTAGTGAAATATTTAAGCAATTCTAAGAAGAAATTTAAATACATTAATTTCATTACTCCTTCTGACACCCCTCCTCCCAGCCAACAACCCCCTTTCTTGCATCAGACAAATGTTTTAATTCTATAATTTGTTAATTTGTAAATCTTTAATTCTTAACCTCCCCAACCTTACAAATAATCATCCCAATAACATAACGCATCCTCCCCAGTACACCTAATAACTATATTAACACATAGCACTTATTGTAAATTGAGAACTAACATTACTCTTCCTACACACCACCGATCTTTAACCACTCTAACTTCAACACCATAATTCCTACTCAACACTATAATTCCTATTTCCTTTTCTTCTTTTTTTCTTTTTTCTTTTTTCTTTTATTTGCCAACCTTCGCATACACTCCTCCATTGCTTTTTATGCTTTTTATCTTTATCTCCCTTGTATCCATTCCATCGACCCTGTATATGTTTCTCTCTACCGACTATATCTTCCTCGTAGATTCCATCTATCTCACCTTTTAACTACGCTCCTTGGTTACTCCTTCTTGCTTCCCCTTATGAAGCTATTTATAATTTCAACGCACTAGCAATACATTTAGTTTGCATAATTCAACACAAGCCTAGCCCATAATACTTATAATAGAAATCAATTGTTACAAGCAGTCTAACATTATCCCCAACATTGTTCCCAACCCTAAATTTTAATATAATTGAGTGGGACAAGCTTAATGTATAACCATACATTGAGCTTGTCTTATTTAATTATACTTTTGGGCTTGTCTTATTTAATTATACATTTAACCAACTGGGAATCCCTTTAAACTCTTTAGAACATTTAACGATTTATTACATATTCAACATTTAAACTACATATTCCCATTCATTGGAACCCTAATTTTCCAAACGGAAACCCTTTTAAACTTTCGAAATTATTTTTGTCCTTCGTTCAAAATCCGTTTTAATTACGGACCCCCCTCTTTTTTTTCAAATAATATATACACTCAATGACCTAAATTTTCACCTATGGCCAATCCCCACTCGCACCGGATTTAGTACCTACCAACAATAACCTTATCACTAGAACCCTTCCTCCCCTCCCTTGTTTTTCCAGCAGCAGCCATGGCTCATTCAACTAACGCTCCCACCTTCTTCTCTTTATGCTTCACTTCCCCTTTTCCCAGCTTCATTTGGCCTCTTTCTTAACTAAAGGATTTCTTCTTAGAATTGCTTAAATATTTAACCACCAATTCTCAATTTACAATAAGTGCTATGTGTTAATATAGTTATTAGGTGTACTGGGGAGGATGCGTTATGTTATTGGGATGATTATTTGTAAGGTTGGAGAGGTTAAGAATTAAAGATTTACAAATTAACAAATTATAGAATTAAAACATTTGTCTGACGCAAGAAAGGGGGTTGTTGGCTGGGAGGAGGGGTGTCAGAAGGAGTAATGAAATTAATGTATTTAAATTTCTTCTTAGAATTGCTTAAATATTTCACTACCAACGTCATTTGTATACAATTCAGCTCCAGCCCAGGAAGTATTTTTAAAATGGCCCGATTTCTCATATTAATTCCGATTACGTGCGCTCCACCTACGATTTGAACTCAATATTGGAGTTACTTCATTTTTGAACGCTTTTCCATGCTGCCTTCACGAGAAAACTTTTCTTCACCATCTAAATCTCCTTTTATTGGACACCTTATCAACGGACAATTACCAACTGGAAAAACCCCATATCTTTTTTACACGAACTATTTTTTTCAACTCTTTATTCCTAATATTTTTTCAAATGTTTAATTTTGGCTTTTCCACTGCCAACTTATCTATCTGCATAATTCCTCTGATGATAAGATTTCGATCTTTGAAAAGCCTTGCCTTAAGGAAAGAATAATGAACATAATTTTATTACAGAATATACCTTGCATTGAACAATCGAAGTTTGAAATAAATCTGGACATTCGTACATGTTTATCACTCTTCTTTCATCTATCTTTATAATTGCTCTATCTCGTATATTGAGCTTAACCCATTTCACTATAGGTTCTATATACTAAAAGTTTACTTTTAGTTTCATATTTAATTCTCCCTCTCTCTCTCTCTCTCTCTCTCTCTCTCTCTCTCTCTCTCTCTATATATATATATATATATATATAGATCATATTAATATTAAATTAAAGATAAGTGATGTATCGTTTAATAATCAAAGATAAGAATACAAAACTGTATGGATACAATATTTATTCAAACATCAGAAGTTCAAAAGCAAGGGATTTAATATCCTTAATCCATGGATTTTCAAAGACGACCTCTTTTTATCAGAGGATAAAACCAGTCATGTAAGTGTAAATATTAGCGGCAACATTTAACTTTGAAAAATTTATACACAAAAAACAAAAGATCCAGAACTTTTGGTTGAGAAGAAAACGTAAAGTTAGGGTAGTCACCGTCAACAAAAAAAAAAAACAGCTGTTATAGTGGAAATAGATGTTTGTAAAAGAATACTCAAAGTTTTTACGAGTCCAAATGTTGTTGTTAAAAAACTGATTATTCGACGGCGATCAGTTAAATTCGTGTATCCTGTGCGCGTAAAAGTCCGAGGGTAAAAGTATCCAATTCAAAGGATCCAGGATGAAGTTGATCAGTCAGAGTTCGATGTATAGCAAAGTATGCATTTCTTAATTTTCCAGCTCCCTGGCAGACCAGTGTTTCGATGGGTTACAAATATGGATTTAAAAACCGATATTTTTGGGGCCGGTGTTTGTAGGCGATGGTGAAAATAGCTATTTTCACCATCGCCTACAAGCAATACACTTACTCGGCACCGGCCCGAAATACATCGGTTTTTAAATCCATATTTGTAACCCATCGAAACACTGGTCTGTCAGGGAGCTGGAAAGTTTGGCAATGCATACTTTGCTATATATCGAACTCTGACTGAGAAACTTCATGATGAAAAGAGTTTGTCTTTGAATATCCATGGATTAAGGATATGAAACTCCTTGATTTGAACTTCTGATGTTTAAATAAATATTGTAATTATATAACTTTTTTATTCTCATCTTTCATCTTCTGAATATATATATATATATATATATATATATATATATATATATATATATATATATATATATATATATATATATATTAATTTAAGTAAATAATATTACATTATTTTTACCTACATACGCCAGCGTTTCAAGCTTTCGCTCTCATCAGTGTAGGGAATGATAATCTAAGACGGTCGCAAGGTTCATACCTCTGTTACAGAATACACCTAGACTCCGCCAGCAAGCGCCATAACTATACGACCACGAGTATATATATATATATATATATATATATATATATATATATATATATATATATATATATATATATATATATATATTCTAAAAGAACAGCGCAGGGTAGCGACAAATAATAAACTCACCGGTAAACTGGCGATAGTAGACCGGTGTTTACCGGTGAGTTTATTATTTGTCGCTACCCTGCGCTGTTCTTTTAGAATATGCGGAGGACTGCATTTAATTTGCCCGTAATCGGACGTGTGATCAACTTTTGTATATATAGACTTTTTAATTAATGTTTTATAAATTAATTTTTGCGTGCAGTAAAGGAAGACTTGGATTCGTGTGTCTGGCTATTGGCCGTCATCAGTATGACTACAAAAAATCAGCGTAACATTATAGGTGATAAAAAGTCGAGCATAAAACGTGGCAGGTTATTCCGGTCTATGGGTAAAGCACAATACTACGAATATCTACACCGATGGGTCGATCCCTGCCCTGGTAGTCATGCTGATGACAGCTCATAGCCAGAAACACGTGTCTATGTTTTCGTTTTATGCACGCAAAAATTAATTTATAAATTATCTATATATATATATATAGCGTAATTAATTGTTATATGACGAGAAATAACAAGTACTCAATTACTAGGACAAGCGCATATATATTTTTATCTATTAAAAACACAAGTCAAACACTAGAGCAAAATTATTGTAGGTGAGATAGAAAAAACCCAACACAAACAATATCTATGAGAGAGAGAGAGAGAGAGAGAGAGAGAGAGAGAGAGAGAGAGAGAGAGAGAGAGAGAATAGCAAAATAGTGAGTGTCGAAAAAAGGCCAACAGTCGAAGAAAAATGAAGAAAGAACAATGCGAAAAAGGAACGCGTGAAAAAGACTAGGCTCGGATACTGGGAGTATATGCATGCTCTATTGTCATTACAGGTTTAATATTACTAGGCTTGCGTTCATGAAATCTGTTTCGTACAACATATCATGCGTTATTAGGACCTTCGGTAAGTAAATAAAACGCTGCTGTTTATCAAGAAATGCTTTTAGAGTCAATGTAATACTAAGTGGAATTGATCTTGCATCAATTATTTTGTAGTATGGACGTCAGTTAAGCAATTATCGCTTATTTCGAGCAATTTAAAGGGTGCGGCATTTTTCTTTTTTTACTCGCCCCAGACAAGACAACGTTGCCATGAAGCGTACAGAAGCTGCTGTGGTAATGCCAGATTTATAGGGGGAAACCTGGGTGGGGAGTTGGACAGCAATATGTTTTTTCACATTACATTTAAATTTATGCATGTTGATACGGTCGAAGAAACCTGGAGTAGGGAGGGAATTCCAAACGCAAGTAGTGCAAAGAAAAGAAGCTATCAAAATAAAAAAAAAATCCCCCGGCATCTAGAGACCTCTACAGTGAAGGGGCGGGATTTAGCAGCTAGTCGGGTGGATCGCGGGTTATTTTCGTTTAATGCACATCGTTCAAACAAACAGGTAGCATTAAAGAGGGTGCGTGGTTTTGCTCACATCACCTCGGCTGAACGTCGTGTCAGGGTATTTCTTTCTGTCAGATGACATGAACGCTGGTGCCATCGGGTACAACTTGTTTCTGCCATCGTTCGTCAGAGGGTCGCTCTCTTAAATGGTGCGTCGGGGAGACAAGTTCGGGGTCGGAATGGGGTGGATGACAAGGCCGGGGAAAGAGTGCGGATTGGAGTCTCGTCTCGCTTTGTATGTACGATGCCTCTATTCACAACAAGAATTCAGGCGACAACAAACATAGTAAAAAGAAAGAAAAAATACCCCGAAGAATATCACCCCCCCCCCCTCCATCCCCTGCTACGCAACCCCCGAAAATGTTCTCTTGGGAAGTATGCGAATTAAGGCGTTGTCGGATTTAGCTGAACAGCATTTGACAGGAGAGGAATTTTTTAAACACACACGCAGACACTATATATATATATATATATATATATATATATATATATATATATATATATATATATATATATATATATATATATACTAGACGTACTCGTGACCCGTTGGGTCTATATATATATACTAGACGTACTCGTGACCCGTTGGGTCACAATTACTGCCATTATTCTACTTTGATTTAATTCGAAAATTCATAAACTCTGGCATATCTTTTGAAGACATTCCTTTTGCATAACTAAAAACAATAAGTCTCCTTACTTCAGTTTTCAAATAAGTCATTATCAATGAATGGCAATAAGAAATAGGGTTCCCTGGAGTCCGAATGACGACAAGTCGCCCAAGATTTTCAGAACTCGCCACGTCTTTCGATAACCATTGCAAATAATTTTGCGTAATCGCAACAGTTGTTTATTTCTCTGGTTAATACTCTGTTAAATACTGGGCTGTTGTAATCATTGCAGTGCGTTGTGTGGCCCCAATCCTCTCTTTGATTCACATTTCTCCTACACTTTCTTCAAGGTTTTTCGGAACTGTTCCTAGTGCCCCTACAATTATTGGTATTACTATGATTTTCTTCATGTTCCAGATTCCTTTTAGTTCTTTGGTGAGTTCCATGTATTTGCTTCGTTTTCTACATCCTTGATCTTCACTCTGTGGGCTGCTGGAACGGCGAAATCTACGATTGGGCTGTTTTTTTCCGTCTTGTTTATTATTATCACGCCCAGTCTCCTTGCTTGGATGAGTTTGTCTGTTTATATCTCCTTGCTTGGATGAATTTGTATTACTATTGTTAATAAGTGTTCTCACATAGGTCGTCATCAGTGACTGTTCACTGACAGTAACCGATGGTGTTCCCTGTTGCCTGAGTGACAGTATGTATCGTCAGATTTCCAGTACTCTCCGCCTCTTTCGATAACCATTGTAAATTGTTTTGGGTTATAGCAACAGCCGCTTACCATAGATTTCTCGCTGGCAACGACCATTGGTCATTTGAGATTTGGGTGGCAATAACCTTCTACAAAGTCTCAGTACTATCCACATACTTCCATTGGTTGTCTGGTTAATAATTCTACTTTTTGGTCTTCCATTCTCCTTGACCCTTTGTGAAGTTGGTGCCACAGCATGCATGTTTTGTATGTGTAAATATGTAGAGGAGTTGTTTGGATTTATGGCAGATTCTTCTTCTTCTTCTTCTTCTTCTTCTTCTTCTTCTTCTTCTTCTTCTTCTTCTTCTTCTTCTTCTTCTTCTTCTTCTTATTATTATTATTATTATTATTATTATAATCATTATTATATACACATATTATTCTTTATTATCTCCGCTATAAAGGGCAGTTGTCTGTATGTATGTATGTCTGTTTGTATGTGAAGCTTCTCCTCAAAGACTACGCGGCGACATGTCAAAAAGTTGATATCTTCAGCACCGTACAACACCTGGGATCATAATATCTCAAAATTACAAAAAAAAAAAATGTTGCAGCGGGTCTGGTTTTTTCAAACATTTCCAATGTTATTCAGTAGTAATTCGGAAATCAGCCAATGTAATTATGTAATAATTTTGTTTTCAACCAACTTATTCTTGTGCACGTGACGTCACAGTAATAGGTATATGACGTCATCGTTATAGGTTTTGAATTTTTTTCTTCTCTTCAATGTCCTAAGCTACTGTAGTGATAGGTTTTGAAAATATTTTAACGCCATCTTCGTTCCCCTTTGGACTATTTCGCAGATCAGAAGGAGAGAGGATACCTAAGTGATTTCAGTAGTCCTCAGGAGGCCTCCTTGATTATCAAAGTACTCGGCGTTGTCCGGGAAAAAAGCGCTCAATGTCCTAGATAGAGCTACTGTAGTGATAGGTTTAGAAAATATTTTAACGCCATCTTCGTTCCCCTTTAGACTATTTCGCAGATCAGAAGGAGAGAGGATACCTAAGTGATTTTAGTAGTCCTCAGGAGGCCTCCTTGATTATCAAAGTACTCGGTGTTCTCCGGGAGAAAAGTGCTCAATGTCCTAGAAAGAGCTACTGTAGTGATATGTTTGGAAAATATTTTAACGCCATCTTCGTTCCCCTTTAACCTATTTTGCAGATGAAAAGGAGGGAGGATACGTAATTGATTTCAGTAGTGCTCAGACGGCCTCTTTGATTTTCAAAGTACTCGATGTTGTCCGGGAAAAAGTGATCAATGTCCTAGATGGAGCTACTGTAGTGATAGGTTTGGAAAATATTTTAACGCCATATTCGTTCCCCTTTGGACTATTTGGGAGATCATGAGGAGAGAGGATACCTAAGTGATTTCAGTAGTGCTCAGGAGGTCTCTTCGATTTTCAAAGTACTCGGCGTTGTCAGGGAAAAAGTGCTCAATGTCCTAGATAGACCTACTGTAGTGATAGGTTTTGAAAATATTTTAACGCCATCTTCGTTCCCCTTTGGACTATTTCGCAGATCAGAAGGAGAGAGGATACCTGAGTGATATCAGTAGTGCTCAGAAGGCCTATTTGATTTTCAAAGTACTCGATGTTGTCCGGGAAAAAGTGCTCAATGTCCTAGATAGAGCTACTTTAGTGATAGGTTTGGATAATAATTTAAGAGCATCTACGCTGAAACCGATGGGGGAATCAATAAGACTTATTTCAGTAGTGCTCAGTAGGCCTGTTTGATTTTTAAATACTCGGCGTTGTCCAGGAGAAAAGTGCTCAATGTCCTAGATAGAGCTACTGTAATGATAGGTTTGGAAAATATTTTAACGCCATCTTCGTTCCCCTTTGGACTATTTCGCAGATCAGAAGGAGAGAGGATACCTAAGTGTTTTCAGTAGTGCTCAGAAAGCCTCCTTGATTATCAAAGTACTTGGCGTTGTCCGGGAAAAAAGCGCTCAATGTCCTAGATAGAGCTACTGTAGTGATAGGTTTGGATAAAATTTTAACAGCATCTACGCTGAAAGGGATAGGGGAATCGATAAGAGTTATTTCAGTAGTTCTCAGGAGGCCTTTTGATTTTCAAATACTCGGCGTTGTCCGGGAGAAAAGTTCTCAATATCCTGGATAGAGCTACTGTAGTGATAGGTTTGAAAAATATTTTAACGCCATCTTCGTTCCCCTTTTGACTATTTGGCAGATCAGAAGGAGAGAGGATACCTAAGTGATTTCAGTAGTGCTCAGGAAGCTTCTTTGATTTTCAAAGTACTCGGCGTTGTCCGGGAAAAAGTGCTCAATGTCCTAAATAGAGCTACTGTAGTGATAGGTTTGGATAATAATTTAACGCCATCTTCGTAACCATTTTAACTACTTGGCAGACTAGAAGGAGAGAGGACACCTAAGTGATTTCAGTAGTGCTCAGAAGGCCTCCTTGATTTTCAAAGTACTCAGCGTTGTCTGGGAGAAAAGTGCTCAATGTCTTAGATAGAGCTACTGTAGTGATAGGTTTGGAAAATATTTTAACGCCATCTTCGTTCCCCTTTGGACTATTTCGCAGATCAGAAGGAGAGAGGATACCTAAGTGATTTCAGTAGTCCTCATGAGGCCTCCTTGATTTTCAAAGTACTCGGCGTTGTCCGGGAAAAAGTGCTCAATGTCCTAGATAGAGCTACTGTAGTGATAGGTTTGGATAATATTTTAACAGCATCTACGCTGAAAAGGATAGGGGAATCGATAAGAGTTATTTCAGTAGTGCTCAGGTAGCCTCTTTGATTTTCAAATACTCAGCGTTGTCCAGGAAAAAGTGCTCAATATCCTAGATAGAGCTACTTTAGTGATAGGTTTGGAAAATATTTTAACGCCATCTTCGTTCCCCTTTGGACTATTTCGCAGATACAGAGGAGAGAGGATACCTAAGTGATTTCAGTAGTGCTCAGGAGGCCTCCTTGATTATCAAAGTACTCGGCGTTGTCTGGGATAAAAGTGCTCAATATCCTAGATAGAGCTACTTTAGTGATAGGTTTGGAACATATTTTAACACCATATTCGTTCCCCTTTGGACTATTTCGCTGATCAGAAGGAGAGAGGATACCTAAGTGATTTCAGTAGTGCTCATGAGTCCTCCTTGATTTTCAAAGTATTCGGCGTTGTCAGGGAGGAAAGTGCTCAATATCCTAGATAGAGCCACTGTAGTGATAGGTTTGGAAAATATTTTAACGCCATCTTCGTTCCCCTTTAACCTATTTTGCAGATGAAAAGGAGGGAGGATACGTAATTGATTTCAGTAGTGCTCAGACGGCCTCTTTGATTTTCAAAGTACTCGATGTTGTCCGGGAAAAAGTGATCAATGTCCTAGATGGAGCTACTGTAGTGATAGGTTTGGAAAATATTTTAACGCCATATTCGTTCCCCTTTGGACTATTTCGCAGATCAGAAGGAGAGAGGATACCTAAGTGTTTTCAGTAGTGCTCAGAAGGCCTCCTTGATTATCAAAGTACTTGGCGTTGTCCGGGAAAGAAGCGCTCAATGTCCTAGATAGAGCTACTGTAGTGATAGGTTTGGATAAAATTTTAACAGCATCTATGCTGAAAAAGATAGGGGAATCGATAAGAGTTATTTCAGTAGTTCTCAGGAGGCCTTTTGATTTTCAAATACTCGGCGTTGTCCGGGAGAAAAGTTCTTAATATCCTGGATAGAGCTAATTTAGTGATAGGTTTGGATAATATTTTAACGCCATCTTCGTTCGCATTTGGACTTTTTCGCAGATCAGAATGAGAGAGGATACCTAAGTGATTTCAGTAGTCCTCAGGAGGCCTCCTTGATTATCAAAGTACTCGGTGTTGTCCGGGAGAAAAGTGCTCAATGTCCTAGAAAGAGCTACTGTAGTGATAGGTTTGGAAAATATTTTAACGCAATCTTCGTTCCCGTTTGGACTATTTGGCAGATCAGAAGGAGAGAGGATACCTAAGTGATTTCAGTAGTCCTCAGGAGGGCACCTTGGTTATCAAAGTACTCGGCGTTGTCCGGGAGGAAAGTGCTCAATGTCCTAGACAGAGCGACTGTAGTGATAAGTTTGGATAATAATTTAACGCCATCTTCGTAACCATTTTAACTATTTGGCAAATCAGAAGGAGAGAGGACACCTAAGTGATTTCAGTAGTGCTCAGGAAGCTTCTTTGATTTTCAAAGTACTCGGCGTTGTCCGGGAAAAAGTGCTCAATGTCCTAAATAGAGCTACTGTAGTGATAGGTTTGGATAATAATTTAACGCCATCTTCGTAACCATTTTAACTACTTGGCAGACTAGAAGGAGAGAGGACACCTAAGTGATTTCAGTAGTGCTCAGAAGGCCTCCTTGATTTTCAAAGTACTCAGCGTTGTCTGGGAGAAAAGTGCTCAATGTCTTAGATAGAGCTACTGTAGTGATAGGTTTGGAAAATATTTTAACGCCATCTTCGTTCCCCTTTGGACTATTTCGCAGATCAGAAGGAGAGAGGATACCTAAGTGATTTCAGTAGTGCTCAGGAAGCTTCTTTGATTTTCAAAGTACTCGGCGTTGTCCGGGAAAAAGTGCTCAATGTCCTAGATAGAGCTACTGTAGTGATAGGTTTGGATAATATTTTAACAGCATCTACGCTGAAAAGGATAGGGGAATCGATAAGAGTTATTTCAGTAGTGCTCAGGTAGCCTCTTTGATTTTCAAATACTCAGCGTTGTCCAGGAAAAAGTGCTCAATATCCTAGATAGAGCTACTTTAGTGATAGGTTTGGAAAATATTTTAACGCCATCTTCGTTCCCCTTTGGACTATTTCGCAGATACAGAGGAGAGAGGATACCTAAGTGATTTCAGTAGTCCTCAGGAGGCCTCCTTGATTATCAAAGTACTCGGCGTTGTCTGGGATAAAAGTGCTCAATATCCTAGATAGAGCTACTTTAGTGATAGGTTTGGAACATATTTTAACACCATATTCGTTCCCCTTTGGACTATTTCGCTGATCAGAAGGAGAGAGGATACCTAAGTGATTTCAGTAGTGCTCATGAGTCCTCCTTGATTTTCAAAGTATTCGGCGTTGTCAGGGAGGAAAGTGCTCAATATCCTAGATAGAGCCACTGTAGTGATAGGTTTGGAAAATATTTTAACGCCATCTTCGTTCCCCTTTAACCTATTTTGCAGATGAAAAGGAGGGAGGATACGTAATTGATTTCAGTAGTGCTCAGACGGCCTCTTTGATTTTCAAAGTACTCGATGTTGTCCGGGAAAAAGTGATCAATGTCCTAGATGGAGCTACTGTAGTGATAGGTTTGGAAAATATTTTAACGCCATATTCGTTCCCCTTTGGACTATTTCGCAGATCAGAAGGAGAGAGGATACCTAAGTGTTTTCAGTAGTGCTCAGAAGGCCTCCTTGATTATCAAAGTACTTGGCGTTGTCCGGGAAAGAAGCGCTCAATGTCCTAGATAGAGCTACTGTAGTGATAGGTTTGGATAAAATTTTAACAGCATCTATGCTGAAAAAGATAGGGGAATCGATAAGAGTTATTTCAGTAGTTCTCAGGAGGCCTTTTGATTTTCAAATACTCGGCGTTGTCCGGGAGAAAAGTTCTTAATATCCTGGATAGAGCTAATTTAGTGATAGGTTTGGATAATATTTTAACGCCATCTTCGTTCCCATTTGGACTTTTTCGCAGATCAGAATGAGAGAGGATACCTAAGTGATTTCAGTAGTCCTCAGGAGGCCTCCTTGATTATCAAAGTACTCGGTGTTGTCCGGGAGAAAAGTGCTCAATGTCCTAGAAAGAGCTACTGTAGTGATAGGTTTGGAAAATATTTTAACGCAATCTTCGTTCCCGTTTGGACTATTTGGCAGATCAGAAGGAGAGAGGATACCTAAGTGATTTCAGTAGTCCTCACGAGGGCACCTTGGTTATCAAAGTACTCGGCGTTGTCCGGGAGGAAAGTGCTCAATGTCCTAGACAGAGCTACTGTAGTGATAAGTTTGGATAATAATTTAACGCCATCTTCGTAACCATTTTAACTATTTGGCAAATCAGAAGGAGAGAGGACACCTAAGTGATTTCAGTAGTGCTCAGGAAGCTTCTTTGATTTTCAAAGTACTCGGCGTTGTCCGGGAAAAAGTGCTCAATGTGCTAAATAGAGCTACTGTAGTGATAGGTTTGGATAATAATTTAACGCCATCTTCGTAACCATTTTAACTACTTGGCAGACTAGAAGGAGAGAGGACACCTAAGTGATTTCAGTAGTGCTCAGAAGGCCTCCTTGATTTTCAAAGTACTCAGCGTTGTCTGGGAGAAAAGTGCTCAATGTCTTAGATAGAGCTACTGTAGTGATAGGTTTGGAAAATATTTTAACGCCATCTTCGTTCCCCTTTAGACTATTTCGCAGATCAGAAGGAGAGAGGATACCTAAGTGATTTCAGTAGTCCTCATGAGGCCTCCTTGATTTTCAAAGTACTCGGCGTTGTCCGGGAAAAAGTGCTCAATGTCCTAGATAGAGCTACTGTAGTGATAGGTTTGGATAATATTTTAACAGCATCTACGCTGAAAAGGATAGGGGAATCGATAAGAGTTATTTCAGTAGTGCTCAGGTAGCCTCTTTGATTTTCAAATACTCAGCGTTGTCCAGGAAAAAGTGCTCAATATCCTAGATAGAGCTACTTTAGTGATAGGTTTGGAAAATATTTTAACGCCATCTTCGTTCCCCTTTGGACTATTTCGCAGATACAGAGGAGAGAGGATACCTAAGTGATTTCAGTAGTCCTCAGGAGGCCTCCTTGATTATCAAAGTACTCGGCGTTGTCTGGGATAAAAGTGCTCAATATCCTAGATAGAGCTACTTTAGTGATAGGTTTGGAACATATTTTAACACCATATTCGTTCCCCTTTGGACTATTTCGCTGATCAGAAGGAGAGAGGATACCTAAGTGATTTCAGTAGTGCTCATGAGTCCTCCTTGATTTTCAAAGTATTCGGCGTTGTCAGGGAGGAAAGTGCTCAATATCCTAGATAGAGCCACTGTAGTGATAGGTTTGGAAAATATTTTAACGCCATCTTCGTTCCCCTTTAACCTATTTTGCAGATGAAAAGGAGGGAGGATACGTAATTGATTTCAGTAGTGCTCAGACGGCCTCTTTGATTTTCAAAGTACTCGATGTTGTCCGGGAAAAAGTGATCAATGTCCTAGATGGAGCTACTGTAGTGATAGGTTTGGAAAATATTTTAACGCCATATTCGTTCCCCTTTGGACTATTTCGCAGATCAGAAGGAGAGAGGATACCTAAGTGTTTTCAGTAGTGCTCAGAAGGCCTCCTTGATTATCAAAGTACTTGGCGTTGTCCGGGAAAGAAGCGCTCAATGTCCTAGATAGAGCTACTGTAGTGATAGGTTTGGATAAAATTTTAACAGCATCTATGCTGAAAAAGATAGGGGAATCGATAAGAGTTATTTCAGTAGTTCTCAATAGGCCTTTTGATTTTCAAATACTCGGCGTTGTCCGGGAGAAAAGTTCTTAATATCCTGGATAGAGCTAATTTAGTGATAGGTTTGGATAATATTTTAACGCCATCTTCGTTCCCATTTGGACTTTTTCGCAGATCAGAATGAGAGAGGATACCTAAGTGATTTCAGTAGTCCTCAGGAGGCCTCCTTGATTATCAAAGTACTCGGTGTTGTCCGGGAGAAAAGTGCTCAATGTCCTAGAAAGAGCTACTGTAGTGATAGGTTTGGAAAATATTTTAACGCAATCTTCGTTCCCGTTTGGACTATTTGGCAGATCAGAAGGAGAGAGGATACCTAAGTGATTTCAGTAGTCCTCAGGAGGGCACCTTGGTTATCAAAGTACTCGGCGTTGTCCGGGAGGAAAGTGCTCAATGTCCTAGACAGAGCTACTGTAGTGATAAGTTTGGATAATAATTTAACGCCATCTTCGTAACCATTTTAACTATTTGGCAAATCAGAAGGAGAGAGGACACCTAAGTGATTTCAGTAGTGCTCAGGAGGCCTCCTTGATTTTCAAAGTACTCAGCGTTGTCCGGGAAAAAGTGCTCAATATCCTAGATAGAGCTACTTTAGTGATAGGTTTGGAATATATTTTAACACCCTTTGGACTATTTCGCAGATCAGAAGGAGAGAGGATACCTAAGTGATTTCAGTAGTGCTCATGAGTCCTCCTTGATTTTCAAAGTATTCGGCGTTGTCCGGGAGGAAAGTGCTCAATATCCTAGATAGAGCTACTGTAGTGATAGGTTTGGAAAATATTTTAACGCCATCTTCGTTCCCCTTTAACCTATTTTGCAGATGAAAAGGAGGGAGGATACGTAATTGATTTCAGTAGTGCTCAGACGGCCTCTTTGATTTTAAAAGTACTCGGTGTTGTTCGGGAAAAAGTGATCAATGTCCTAGATAGAGCTACTGTAGTGATAGGTTTGGATAATATTTTAACGCCATCTTCGTTCCCCTTTAAACTATTTCGCAGATCAGAAGGAGAGAGGATACCTAAGTGATTTCAGTAGTGCTCAGGAGGTCTCTTCGATTTTCAAAGTACTCGGCGTTGTCCGGAAAAAAGTGCTCAATGTCCTAGATAGAGCTACTGTAGTGATAGGTTTAGATAATATTTTAACAGCATCTATGCTGAAAAGGATGGGGGAATCGATAAGAGTTATTTCAGTAGTGCTCACGAGGCCTCTTTGATTTTCAAATACTCGGCGTTGTCCGGGAGAAAAGTGCTCAATATGTATGTATTTAGCATTCGCACCGGGGCCGCGATATGTACGTATTTAGCTTGCACACCGGGGCGGCGATAGGTACGTATTCAGAATTCAGGGGTGGCGATAGCTACGTATATTGCATGTACACATGGGCAGCAATAAGTACGTACATGGCATGCGCTCTTCGGCGGCGATCAGTACATTTATAGCACGCGCACCGGGGCGGCGATAGGTACGTATATAGCACGTGCACCAGAACGGCGAACGGTATGTATTTCGCACTGGGGTGGTAATAGGTACGTATTTAGCATTCGCACCAGGCGGCTATAGGTACGTATTTAGCATTCACACCGGGGCGGCTATAGGTACGTATTTAGCATTCGCATCAGGGCGGCTATAGGTACGTATTTAGCATTCGCATCGGGCCGGCGATAGGTACGTATTTAGCATTCGCACCAAAGCGGCGATAGGTACGTATTTAGCATTCGCACCAAAGCGGCAATATGTACATATTAATTATTCCCACTAGGGCAGCGATAGGTACTTACGTAGCATGCACACCTGGGCGCAATAGGTACGTATTTAGCATTCACACCGGGGCGGCGATAGGTACTATTTAGCATTCGCACCAGGGCGGCGATAGGTACTTAAATAGTATCTGACCTGGGGCGGCGATAGGTACGTATATAGTATGTGCACTGGGACGGCGATAGGTATGTATATAGTATGCGCACCGGGGTGATGATAGATACGTATATATTATGAACACCGGGGCAGAGATAAGTACCTATATAGAAGGCGCAGATAGAGGTGTTACTTTTTATAGAAATATGTCATACTATTGCCCTGGGCAACGTAGGAGAAATGGTGGGGAAGAAACAGCTTTCGCAAAAGGCAAAATTAGAAAGTAGCGGTGAAATGGGGCGACCAGGGAAGAGAAAGGTAGAAAGATAAAGAGACGGCTATAAAGAGAGGGGGGGACATTTTTTGAATATAAAGATGTTACACACACGATCTTTCTTCAAGTATATGTTTTTATGACCCCGAGCAACGCCGGGTAGCCCCGCTAGTCTTATATAAAAGTAGCGACATTATTTTGCTATTTAATTTCCTTATGTGTTTGTGGTTTTTACAGATAAATGTATGTGAATGAGATGGCTATCATGAGAGTTACTCTATTTCTAAATGCTAACATGGACATTGAGAAATATTAGAGAGTGGTTCAAGAAAAAGAGTAAGATATATTTATGGCAATTTTCATAACTTACTACCTAGCTCTACTTACGTATCGAGCACTGTTGAAGTAAATACTGAAAATTGATACATGAAAAATTATATAAACTTTATAAAATTTCATGTGGATACATGAAATAGTAATATATATATATATATATATATATGATTATTTTAATGGCGTTCTTCCCAAATATGATCTGAGGTGTAGATCGGATTCTAACTCTGCCTGATGATATCTAAGTTTATACCGGCTGTTGATCGATAACATCGACATGCCAGTGTCGCAGATTTTGTACATGTCTGTATACAGCTCTATTTTATATTGAGTACTTTTTATGAGCCCGGTTGAAATTCTTTGGATTCCTATCCTTTGGATGTTTACCTTTCCTGGATTATATATATATATATATATATATATATATATATATATATATATATATATATATATATATATATATATATATTAGTAGAATAATATCCGTCCCAGGACGTGTTCAAGTAATTCCCCGAATAGAACAGTTTTGCACTTTTATATCCCTGTACGAATATTGGAATCAAGATATAATGCTACTAAACCTTATGTCTTGAATCTTTATTCTAATTTTGATCAAATTCTATTCCATGATTTTGATTCTAGAAAATCTCTAAAATTTAAGGTATAAGCTTAAGGTGTCTGAGAGAATTTGAAATTCAGGGAATTGATTAGTTGGATCAATTTCGATACAAATCTGAAATATTTGAATTATCAGATGGGAAGTTGTGCTCATATTATGCCCTTGAAAATACTCGGAAGAAACTGAAAATTTGAGAATATTTATTAATTGATGTCTAACACTTATTTTTTTACATTTCACAAGATCGGAAATATCTGAATTTTTACAAAGGGATTCCACATCTTTTTTTTTCTCCTTCTTTGGATAAAACTAAATTAAACCAATGTCGCTCACATTTGGACGGGTGTGAATGAAGTGGATAACGACGCGAACTGGCGACCTGGGTGTTCCGAGTTCGAATCCAATCGGTTCCATAGTGGTCTGATTTCTTGGCATTCAATTTCCGTGCGTGCTTCTTCATTAAAAACCGTCTTCGGATATACGAATAAAAAGTAAATAATGCGCGATACAAATCAGGTTTGTTGTTATCGGGCTGAGGTATGATTCTGTTCAGTCCTAAGAGATCCATCCCCAGGCTTTACCTTCTCTTAGAGAAAAGGTTAGTTTATTGCTAATCACCGGAGGTAATTCTACTGAAATGCCGATTGGGCTGCTCAGGCATTTTATTGTAGGTCAGAGTGCGCTGATCTTAGTGGGCTGGCTTCTCTGAACCGCATCTAACCTTGTGTCTAACCTCCTGGCAAGGAGATAAGTAATATGTGCGAACCCACGTGTCTCTAATTTGAATTGAACATTGTGGTTACTTAATGGAAAACGGTCTTTTTTATACTCATAATTCCCCACTTAGCAAGGCCAAAAGTCACTCGAGGATAAATGTTAATGGGATTTTAAATAAGATCAAGCACAATACTATGAGCTTATTGCAAACGGCGGGTGGGAAAAGCAGGATTTGATTATTTAAGAGGACAACTCGACAAGTACACAGACATGAAATAAATAAATATGCATCCTTTTTATCATTAATAATGAAGACTGCTGTTAGAGGATCCTGATGGACATAGGAAAGATAATATCGATCATTTTTCCTCGTTGGTAAATTGGACAATCACTTGGTTAACAGTGGAAAGTGGAATCCCGACGTTTGCAACGATTTGACACTGACTAATCTCGAACGAACGAACGAACGAACGAATGAACGAACGAACGAACGAAGTGGCATTCATCTTAGGCTGGTTGAACTGGCTTCCTCCTTTAGAGAAAGTTTCTAGGAAATATCCAATTCATAAGCGGTCCCCAATCAAGGGGTATGACGACGTTAGTTTTTTTCAGTTCTGACAGGGAGGTGTCGACGTCCTCCTACATACAGCGCCTGGTATTGCCAAATGTTCACCCATCTGGTACTGACAAGGTTGAACGCTGCTTAACTTCCGTGATCTAACGAGAACCGGCGTGTCAACGTGATTATGCAGTACTCTTTCACAGATAGGAAGTTCTTGGAAAATAACTCTGTTCATGAAAATTTTATTTGACATTACTCACACGAGTGAATAGAGGAAATATCTGTGC
The DNA here is from genome assembly GCA_963556195.1 of Sepiola atlantica. Classification (NCBI taxonomy): domain Eukaryota; kingdom Metazoa; phylum Mollusca; class Cephalopoda; order Sepiida; family Sepiolidae; genus Sepiola; species Sepiola atlantica. The sequence continues at coordinate 58,773,262 of OY744527.1, forward strand.
GGTTATGATAGGGAGACGAGTTCTGGTGTTTCACAAGGAAGAACCACAGATTGTAGCTGAGTCCAGCATCTTCCAAAGAAATAAGGATAGAGTATTTATTTACCTCCTCTCCAGGAGGTTAGGCACAAGGCCAGTTTTATCTTACTTCCACAAGTAAGATATGACCCAAGGTCGGGTCGTGAAAGTGGGGTTTGAAAAGCCAGCGCCCGAGAAAGTGAGCACTCTGGCCATTATAAGGATAGAGTAGACAAAAACCAGCAATGTCTCTTCTGTGAGAAAAGAGGCAGTAGAGAACAGACGGGGGGCTCAATCCCCAATAGATTGCTAAGTCGATCTTGTACTCGGCTGTGCCCCAGATGTGTCAACAGTACTCTTTCTCAGGGCGTATATGACTCTTTTATTAGTAGAGAATTACATCAGGAGTCAGAGACTTTCTAGAGCAGTAGAATGACCTAACTATTCTTCCGGCAAACTTAGCAACAGATTGGATGCAACTGTTCCATTTTAGATCTGGAGTGAAAGTCAGTCCTAGGAGTTTATCACAGCAAGGGTCTTCCTCAATGAAAGAGACATTCAGTCCAAATCGAACAAAACAAGGATCTGAGCGTTTGTGGTGAAAGGTAGAAGCTTGGGTTCAGAAGTGTAAACAGTACTGAGCAATTGTTCCCCATTGCACTACGCACTCCAGATGTAAAGAGAGGGCATCGGCAAGATCTTGATCACCAATGCTATTCCAAGTGCGACCATAGACAATGGTGTCTTCAACGTGGATGACAGCAAATGATTTCAGAATAGGATTTGGAAGATTAATATCAAGAATAGGGTTAAAGTCAGAATGAATCATTGAGGGATGCCGGCGTTGATACTGTGTGTGTAAACGTGATCCTGCCGTAAATGATTTAGTCCACCTTAATATTGACCAATCATATGGCTCCTTTGAAACGCTGAGAATTATGATGATTCTTTGGCCCGTATCATACTTAAATAGTGACATATGATAGGTATATTTATATCGGAAACACACAAAAAATGCCAATTAGTATAAAATATCGATAGTTGAAATCTTTAATGCTGCTTTGTAAGGCCCCGAGTGTTAGCCGTCGGCGAAGGAAGCAGAACATTTAAACATGTACGAATTATTTTTGTGGAGTACCTATTTACTTCTTTCTGTGTATTTGTTGACACTGGGCTTTAAGACGCCCATGTTGTAATCAACAGGGAAGCAGTCCCGTGGTATTATGTTCCATAAACGGGAAGATCTTGAAAACAAACTCTGTTCATGGAAGTTTTTTTTGTTTTTTGGTACACGGAGAATTTTGTACTTTTTTGGAGACAGAACGTACAATTACGAATAGTTGGGTTCACTCGCCGGCGTTGATGTTCCGGCGACTTCGTCCGGATGTTGACTAAATCGACTTGTGTAATCGTTTGCTCGATAAACCAAGACGCTATTGAAATTTTGCAGCCGCATCTGAGTTATTTCACTCGATCAATTCCGAACCGTGTCCATTGATCTTTTCAGGAAGATCCACAAAACTACAGCACTTGCGATCAAGCTGTCTAACTCAGGACAACTTTATCCTTTTTCAAAACAATCCACAAAACTACAGCACTTGCGATCAAGCTCTTCAACTCAGGACAACCCTGTGATTTTCAGGACACTCTACAAAACTACAGCACTTGCGAAGAAGCTGTCCTTAGCAGAATAAAATCTGTCCTTTTCAGGACAATTTTTTTTAAATTTCAGTCCGCCGAGCTGTTATTCTATCCCAGTGTGATGTCCACACTGACTAGTATCGTTGGAGAAGCGACAAGACTTGCCGAGCTGTACTTCAACTGTGATGCGATGTCAACACTTTGATCTTCATCGTTGGAGATGTGGATAGAGCAGACACTATAGGTGACGCCGGATGCATACTCTAACAATTCACAGTCGTACACGTTTATGGTTAGTCTTCTATTCAATTAAATTCCAGTCTTTGACTTATTTTTTTGTCCTTTGTCGTATTCTCTTTAAATTCAATTAATAAGACCGATCAGCATTAATTGCCTCTTTAACATCCGTAAGTTTTTAACAGTTACCCAACATCAAATGGTTTTAATAAGCATTAAAATAGTAACGTTGACAACGACAATAATAAGAATAGTAGCAAAAATGAAATATTCAAAGTTTCTAAGCAAATTGCTTTTGCGATAGGCTAAAGAGCCACATGAAACACAGAAGCGATAGGTGATCGAGTGGTTGCTTTAGTTCTTACCTTGCTCCAAGCTGAAGTCTGCCAATACGATTCGCATAAAGGTGTGAGACATTCCCGCTTTAGAGGTGGCGTCTTTAAGTGCTTGCAGTAGCGCCGTCTGGTGACCGTGCGGGTCATACTGTTGTAGCAGACGATGCGTCGCTTTTGTATTGAGACGTTGTCCCGAAGACAGCGCCGTGGAATGCACTGAAAATAAAATTAAAATATATATAAAAAAAGAAAATATAAATAGCGTCAACAGCAAAGATTGCTGATGCTTAAAATATAAAGAAACGTACCACAGCATAAACAACTAAAATTGCGTTATAATAATAATAATAATAATAATAATAATAATAATAATAATAATAATAATAATAATAATAATAATAATATAAAAAAATAATGATATAAAAAAAAAAAAAATTACTGGGAATTTGGAGAGGCTTATTACCACCCAAATCCCAGTGAAAAGCAATGGTCGCTGCCAGCGAGAAATCAATGGTGAGTGTTGCATTATGGGTGGCCTTATGTTGAAAAGGTGTACTTCAGCTAGTACGAATTGGGATTGAGGTCGGGGTCGGTATAGCTCAGTGCAGGTCGGGCTGACACAAATTTTAGGGAAAATGAATTTGTTTTCACACGAGTGAGTAACAGATAGGTGAACTGAAGATCAATAGAACAAGGCATTGGGGTCAATAAAGGTCAGAGATAGAGGTCAACAGATCGAGTACACGATGACGTTACTTGTTTGTCGCGCGCAAAGAAACAAAAGTTTCAAAAGAGTCTGCTCATGGGTCCGAGCGAGGAAGACGTAGAAAAGTATGCTCTGAAAACTTAAGCTAGTCTCGGTATGAGTCCTAAGGCGAAAAGCCCCACCTGTTCGTCCAGTCCACCGTATTTGATCATTTAGTAAGTTAGGATGAACCTAACAGTTTAGAACAAGTGTATAAGATAGACGGTAGTTAGGATATAACGGACCTCTCTCTTCTACGTGCCTTTTTTTATTCAGAAAAAATAAAAACCCTGAGATCTCTGGAAAATTGTTTCAGGCTCCCCTTTTTATCGGTTGAAAAAATTTGTTCACTAGACACACTGATGAGGCGGCGACCAGTATGCTGATCACGGTATGACGGCACGAAACAGAATAATAGATATATCGACGGCGACTCGGCAGCAATGAAACGAAGAAAAGAAAAGGTAAATTTTGCTTTAAATTGTAAATGAACATTTGTACAAGAGAAAAGAAAGAAAGAAAAGAAAGACACAGATACACGTAAAAGAACAATGAGTATTGATTTACTCCTCTCCAGGAGTTAGGCACAAGGCCAGTTTTTATCCTACTCCCACAAGTAAGATGCGACCCAAGGTCGGGTCGGGAAAGTGGTGTTTAAAAAGCCAGCGCCCGAGAGGTGAGCCATTTAAAAATTACCTGGGCAACCCCGTCGGCATTCCCCGGTAGGGGCACCTCACACAGTAAGCAATAAACTTACTCCCCCCGAAGAGGAGAGGCAAAGCCTGGGAGGGTAGACCTCCTAGAACTGCACAGGACAGACCCATTAACCGGCATAAGTCAAGCCCCGAAGGCCAAGACAATACCAGTATGGGGGTGCAGTATCCATCGGAACAGATACTACACTTTGATCTTAGCCAAGAGTAGCTAATGATTGTCACTGAACACACACGCAACCATCACATACACAACTGTTAAAAGTAAGATACGTTAAAAGTAAAATATTGTATGGGAGCACTTCTATAATCCATGTGCTTGGTAAAAGTAACTAATGATGGTACACCCACATCTACACACACGGATACACGTTAAAAGGAACAGCGATTGTACCTTCACACCCGCATACATAAATTAAAAAAGTAATTAATAATTGAACACTCACACCACACTAGGAAGAGCACAGACACACATACGTTTAAGTTTAAAATACGCACACATTATAACGTACACTCCTACACACGCATACGTTATGTGTGAAACACGCGAATATCGCGTAAGTTAAGAAAATACTTTAGAAAACAGTAACGTTTCACCTTTTTGTTAAAACGTTACATAAACGGCTGTTGTGATAACGCAAAGTCATGTGCAAAGGTGGGAGGTAACAGTGGTTAAGTGGATAACCACACGAACTGAAGTCCTGGGTGTTCCAGTCGGTTCCACAGTATCACTTTCACTTAGGGATGTTGGCAACCTTCCTGTGGTGATTCACACAAAAGTAAGAAGATGTGTAAAGGTTATCGAAATAGGTGGAGAGTACTGGAAATCTGGGAAGACTTGTTGTCACCTAGAACTCCAGGACACACCACCGGTTATTATTGATGAGTAATGACTGATGATGATCCGTGTGAGAACTCCAAGTGAGTACAAAAAAATAATAATATAAAAATGGAGACACGACAAAGTCGCTCAGGTACTACATTGGAATATATGCAAATTCTATGAATTCGACTACAATGATGAGTGGTACAGGAGAACGACAATGTCGAACATGCGCATACATTCTAAACCTTACACAACTCAAGAGAACATAGCCTGTCCCTTCAATACCAGAATGCAGGAGAAAGAAGAAGAAAAATATATCAAGATCTAAAATGGGAATTAGTTAGACTATGGAAATGTAAAGAAGTAAACGTCATTCCTGTTGTAAGTGGGATGCTTCGAACCATGACTAAACTCCATCATAAATGGCTTAAACAGATTGACGAGACAATTTCTTTTCCAATTCAACAAAATGCGTGCCTATTAGGAACGACGAAAATGTTAATATACAGCTTGAATGTCTAAAGCCAAGGGAATTGACACAAATAATCGTGAAGGGTCAAGGAGGATGAAAAAAACGAGACAAGAGAGTACTAACCAGACATCCACTGGAAGGGCACGGAGAGTACTGGGATATTATGAGGCTTATTGCCATTCAAACCCCAGAGAGAACCAATGGTTGTTGCTAGCGAGTAATCAATGATCAGCGCCATAGCGCCAAATCATTTGCAATGGTTATACTTCGAATATTGATCTGTTAAACCTGACATAGTGATATGGGACAAGAAGGAGAGAGTAGCAATTTTAGTTGAAGTCAGCGTCTTTAA
>OY744527.1:58783597-58808597 GCA_963556195.1 Sepiola atlantica
TGTTTGTATATCCATATCCCAGATGATTTTGTGTTTTTCGTTTTCCAGTACTGTTTCTGGTTTATGTTTGTACCATTTGTCTGCGTATTCGAAATTCAATTGTTTGCACAGTTCCCAGTGTACTGCTTTACCCACACAGTCATGTATGTTCTTGTATTCTTTTTGGGCTACTTTGCTACATTCACTTATTATATGATATACTGTTTCGTCTCTTTGTTCACACATTCTGCATTTCAGTTTTCCTGTTTTTTAAAAATCTATTTTCGCTTTAATGTTGTTAGTCCTAATCGCATTGTTCCATGCAGCCATCAGTAAAGATTCCCTTTCTCTGTTCAGGTGTACTTTTCTTAGCCATGCCCAGCTATTTTCGTTGGTTTCTTTTTTTGCCAGTATTCTGAAGCGTCCAAGTAGTTGATTTCTTCCCACTTTTCTTTTCTTGTCGTTTTGTTTCTGGTTCTGCTGTTTCCCGAGATGCTCGTTGGACGGTGTCTCTTGCTGCGGTGATTAGTCTTTCCGTGTTCTGAGTTATGTATTTCTACTGCTCTTTTTTGAGTCTTCCACGCAATCTTCTATACTTACCAGTCCTCTTCCCCTTTCGTTTCTTTTCATGTAGAGTCTGTCCGTATCGTCTTTTGGGTATAGTGCGTTGTGCATAGTCATTACTTTTCTAGTCCTCTGGTCAAGGTGCCTGAGTTTTTCTTTAGTCCAGCCTATGAATGGTCCAGAGTATTTTATTAGCGATACGGCCCAGTTGATTATACCTTTTACTAGATTCCTGCTATATAATTTCGTTTCTAGGAGTTTTCTTGTTCTTTCGTAAATATTCTTTTCTAATTTTCTCTTTCATTTCTGTAGATTTGATGGTGTCTGCTTCCAGAACTCCCACATATTTGTAGCTATCTTGTTCGCCTAGCACTCTCATCTCCTCTTGGTTGGGGAGTTCCATGCGCTCTGTTGTATCCAGTTTTCCTCTTTTTATTTCTAGTAGTGCATACTTTTCCATTACGGGTTCCATTTGGATGTCCTGACTAAACATTCTGGTCGTATTTATCAGCTTTTCCAGTTCTTTTTTGTTTTAGCAAATAGTTTCAGGTCAATCATCATCATCATCATCATCATCATCATCATCATCATCATCATCATCATCATCATCATCATCATCATCATCATCATCATCATCATCATCATCATCATCATCATCATCATCATCATTGTTATAATTGTTGTTGTTTCCCACAAAAAGATCTCACACAGGCCATTACAAGTGACCGTTCCCTGAAGTCTGAGTGACAGCAAGTCTCCCAAGATTTCAAGTACTCTTCGCTTCACCATTGCACCACGCTTTGTGGCGTCGCAACAGTCGTTTTCCATTGAGTGCTCTCTGATAACGGCTGATAACTTCCTCTAGAATTTGAGTGACAATAAGCCATTATATCCCAGTACTCTCGGTGCCCTTCCAATCGTGGCTCGGATGGGGCATATCGTCTTCGATATTTCCCTTCTTGTCGCTGTTGTTATCATTATTATTATTATTGTTTTTTTCTCCTTCTTTTCCATTCCATCTTGTTCTCTTACTTACACTTCTTTCTTTTTTATTCTTTAGTTCTTTCTTTCTTTCTTTTTTTCCTATTCTTTGCGTCTTCAACTTGTTTTCTTTCTTTTCTTCTTCTTATTTTTCACTTCTGATAATTTCGTTACTCTTTCTTTTTCTTCTTTTATTACTGATTATTTCTTTCTCCTTCTGTTCTTTTCCTTCTTTTTTTCTTCTTTTTTGATCTTCTGCCTTCTTTTTTCTCTCCTTCTTCTTTCTCCTTTTTCCCCTCACATCTTTATTTACTTCTTTCTCTTCTTTTTCCTCTTTTTCTTGACCTCTATTTTCTGTTCTTGTTTTTTTCTTTACTTCTTTTTCTTTCTCTATTTCTTCTTCTTTTTTCTTTACTTCTTTCTTTACTCCCTCTTCTTTTTTTTACTTCATCTTCTTTACTTCTTCTTCTTCTTCATCTTTTTTCTACTTCTTTCTTGACTTTTTCCTCTTCTTTTTCTTTCACGAATAAATGCACTGGGCGGATAATACGTCAGAAGTTACAAATAATTAATTCTTGCGCTGTGAGATGGAAAGTCATGCCGGAAACGTTGCCTTCAGCGACCAGTGAAATAATTCGCCGGTTTTTCATTGTTTTCTTTTGCCATCGAGTAACACGATCTGCGCCTCGCTATTCTAATAAGGTAGAACACTCGAGCGGCCATTGAAAACAGCGAAAGAGAAAAGAGAGAAATGGTTGGTATGAAGAGCGCGCCACTCAAGAATGTCGAGGTGTGGGCGGTTTGGCAGATCAAAGCCAAATACCTGAGTGTCAATCAAATACGAACAGAAAATGCAGAAATACTATGCTATCAAAATAATAAACAGTTAACAGGAAAAGAAAACAGAATAAGACGAGTAGGAATTTGTTTTTATATCAGCTCTATTTTGTCTACCTACCTACCCACCTACCTACCTACCTACCTACCCACCTACCTATCTCATTATTTTCATTATATAAATCTTTTTATCATATTTCTACCTAGCTTTCTATATATTGCAGGCGTCATTATTTCACTATCTCTCCTTTTCGCTCTCTATATAAAATATAATCTTTTGTTTAGTTTGGTAGAAAGAAATCCAAAAGAGTGCTCAATTATTTAATGATAAGAGCATAATATTTATTTTATAACTATATAAAATATCGTTGCACACAGACATATATATATATATATATATATATTATAATATTTATCAATAAATATTAATTATTTATTACCTACAGACATCGATGTTTCATGCCAACGCAATCGTCAGTGCAGGAAGCTAATTCCCAAGGGTCGGCGGGCGCGAACCGCGAACACAAATCGCCACTGATTTGTAGTCAAGACTCTTAACCCCTCGGCCATAGTGAACTAGTTCTTAATTAGGGAGGAATTTAACTTTGTAAATAGCGAATCGGCGGCTAAATTTACCCAAGCAGTTTAGAGTGATCAACGAATGTATTCGGATCGTGCATTTCGCTATTAGTACTGCTTGTTATTAAAGTCACTCAGAGTGCCCGGCCTTTGGTGGAGGGGGTTTATAATAATATTTATAAATAAATATTAATTATTTAATTATTTATTACCTACAGACATCGATGTTTCATGCTAACGCAATCTTCAGTGCAGGAAGCTAATTCCCAACGGTCGGCGGGCGCGAACCCCGAACATATATATATATATATATATATATATATATATATATATATATATATATATATATATATATATATATATATATATATATAAAGATTCAATGAATTTAAACATTACAATTGTTCCAAGAATTAGAACATCAAGTCTAGTATGGCGTACGATCGTTTCCAAAACATTTTGGAAATACTTTATTTTATAAATTAATAAAACTAATCCAAAACGTCTCTTCATCAACGCCTAACATCGTTAGTCTGCTTGTAACAATTGATTTCTAGTACAAGTATTATGGGGTAGGGTTGGGTTGAATTTTGTGAACTTAAGTGAAGTACTAGTGCGTTGAAATTATAAATAGATGTTAACGGGGGAACAAATGGACCATTTTATGAGTAACCAGGGAACGTAGTTTAAAGGTGAGAGAAATGAAATCTATGAGAAAAATATTGTCGGTAGAGCGAAGCGTATACAGAGTCGATGGACTAAATACAAAGGAGATAAAAAGCAATGGATGAATGTGTGCGAGGGTTGGCAAATAAATGAAAAAAGAGGAATAGGAATTATAATGTAGTAAAAGCGGTTAAGGATTGGTGGAGTGGAGGAGAATAATATTAGTTCTCAATTTACATTAAGTGCTATTGGGTGTACAGGGGAGGATACGTTATGTCATTGGGATAGTTATTTGTAAGGTTGAAAAAGAATTAAAAATTAACAAATTAACAAATTATAGAATTTAAAAATTAGTCTAATGTGACAGAGGGGGTTGTTGGCTGGGGGGAGGGGTGTCAGAAGGAGTAATGAAATTTATGTATTTAAATTTTCACTTGTGCCTGCAATTTGAGATGAGTTAATTTTTAGAGTTAATGATATTTTTGCTTTTAGCTGCTGTAGTTATCATAAATGTTTCTAATGTACATAGTTGGCAGAAAGCGGATCCTGGAGTGTAGGAATTAGACCTTTTTAATATTGCCCAATGTAGGGAGTAGGGAGTGTTTTACTGTTAAGGCTTTTTATTAGATTGTATAGAGAGGTGCTAGTGACATTGTTATTATTGTGTTTGAAAGAGTAGATATGGTTTGAGATTCGGGTCTTGGCTTCTCCACTGCCAACTTATCTATCTATGTAATTCCTCAGATGATAAGATTTTAATCTTTGAAAAGCCTTGGCTTAAGGAAAGAATGATATACATATTTTTATTTTTACTAAGTACACCTTGCATTGAACAATCGAAGTTGAAATAAATTTGTCATTCGTACATGTTTATCCTCTTCTTTCATCTATCTTTATCTCTCTCTCTCTCTCTCTCTCTCTCTCTCTCTCTCTCTCTCTCTCTCTCTCTATATATATATATATATATATATATATATATATATATATATATATAAGCAAGACTTGTTCCTTGTATTACACGAGAAAATTGAGTAAACCAAGAAACTATTGTTATCATCCCTGAACCCTATTTTTATTCTATTTTTTACTCCACATAAAAAATGCTAAACATTTTTTTTAGTGGGGGTTGAGAAATAATTTACTATGGGGGCTGGGGGAGAATTTGACTAAAATGTAATCCAATTTTATGTTTGCAACTCAGCCGAACATCGAAATAAACAATTTATAAACAAAAATAGTGCAAATAATTCAGGAATGTCCATTAACTCATAATCGAAACATGATGTGTATTGGTTTGTCTTCATAAGGTCCTCAGCAGTAGGCGGCATGATACATGTTAGTTGTGTGAACGCACTATTTTAATTATTTTCCGGTGAATGTGTTGGAAAGTATCCTATTAATTTAGGGCCTCGATGTACGTGAGGAGAGGAAGAGTACTTATCAAAGAGTCACTAAGCTTACTCCAACTTCTCTTATTCATGGCAAAAAAGCGAATCAAATATTCATGACTAAATATGACAATGTAAGAAGTCGATCGAATTAAATGTTTTCTGTCTGACAACACAATATGTGACGTAGCTGTCTTTTAAAATAAATAAAATAAGATTTTGACTTACTCTGTTAAAATATGTTAAAAGCGCATGTATATACTTTTCTCTCACAATATTTCAAGTATCGTGACAAAAATAAAAATGAACAGGCCTCCAGAGCGCTGCCGAAATCATCCTTTCCGGGTAACCCCGTGGAAATATGTTATGTTTGTAAAAAGTAATTGTAAATAATTTTTCTCACATTATTTTAAGTATAGTAGTACAAAAAAGTAAGGAAACCTCCAGAGCACTGCCGAAAGCATTCTTTACGTGGAAATATGTTTTTGCTATAAAAAATTGTTATAACAATTTCAGTATAGTATCAGAAAATAAAACTAAAGAGAAATCCGGAGCACTGCAGAAATTATCCTTTACCGGGGGAAGGCAGGCTTGGGTACACCTCGTTAAAATATGTTGTTGCTATCCAAAGTGATTTTATATAATTAGATGTTATAAAAGTTTTACAACGGTGACAAACTTTAAACTAATGACGGTCTCCAGAGCACCAATGAAACCATAATTTCCTGGGAAGCAGGCTAAGGGCCCACCCAGTTGGAATATTATGTTGCTGATAAAATTAACTGTATAGAATTTGTCCTTACAATACTTTAAATGCGATGACTAAAAATAAAACGAAGGCGGCCTGCAGAGCACTGTAAAAACTATCCCTTCCGGTTAACCCTGTGGAAATATGTTGTTTCTATTAAAACCCACTGTATCTATTTTTTTCTTATAATAATTGAAGAAAAAATCACATAAAATAAAAATAAGAGAGTCTGAAAGGCGTTGCCGACACCATAATGTCCGCCGAAAGCACGCTTCGTTACCCCGTAAAAATATGTTTTACTGTTAAAAACGACTGCGTATAACTGTTTCGTTTTACAATAATTTAAATACCACGAAAGAAAGTTTAAATTAAGGAGGCCTACACAGCGCTGTTGAAACAAGCTTGGGCCCATTCCGTAAAATCGAAATTATATAATTTTATGTCATAATATTTTAACTACAGCGACAAAAAATAACTAAAGAGGCCTCCAGAGCATTAATCATTTCTTTTCCGGTAAAGCAAGCGTAGGTATACCCTGTGAAAATATCTTTATTGTTAAATCGCCTGTGTATCACTGTATTTTACAATAATTTAAATAATTTAACAGCAAATGGAAATTAAAGAGACCACCACAGTGCTACCAAAAGCCGTAATTTCTGGGGAAGGCAGGTCTGGGTCCATTCATATAATTTCATGTTAGCAGGAAATAAAGTTTACGACAGCTCCAGAGCACTGTTGAAACCATTATTTCTGTGGCAGGCAGGCAGGCAGGCAGACTTAGGCACATCCCGAAAAAATATGCTGTTGCTATTAAAATCGACGTTGTATAATTTGATGTTAGAATAATTAATGTATGGTGACCGAAAATAAAACTAAGGAGGCCTCCTGAGCACTGCTGTAACCACCCATTCCTGGTAAAGCAGAAATATTCATGTTACCATTAAAATACATTGTATATAATTTTATTACAATATTTTAAGAGCAGTGATTACAAATAAGACTGTTCGGGATAAATGTAACATTTTTTTAGAAAGGAAAGAAAAAAACATCTTATCCAATAATTGATGTATTCTAAAAATTTCAAAATAGATTTTTAAGTACATATGTTGCCGAATAAGGCTTATTCGAAGACGTTTCTCTGAGTCTTTACCACGGCCTCTAGGCGGAGCTTTAACCCGGAATACGCTGTTTTCACGGTGTCTTTCGAGAGACGCTTGGACACCAGTTTGATCTTGGGAATCAGCAATCAGCGGTACATTTGGTATTACTGAAACCGTACTTATCAACGATACAGTATGTATTACTGAAACCGTACTTATCAACGGTACATTATGTATTACTGAAACCGTACTTATCAACGGTACATTATGTATTACTGAAACCGTACTTATCAACGGTACATTATGTATTACTGAAACCGTACTTATCAACGGTACAGTATGTATTATTGAAACCGTACTTATCAACGGTACATTATGTATTACTGAAACCGTACTTATCAACGATACAGTATGTATTATTGAAACCGTACTTATCAACGGTACATTATGTATTACTGAAACCGTACTTATCAACGATACAGTATGTATTATTGAAACCGTACTTATCAACGGTACATTATGTATTACTGAAACCGTACTTATCAACGATACAGTATGTATTACTGAAACCGTACTTATCAACGGTACATTATGTATTACTGAAACCGTACTTATCAACGGTACATTTGGTATTACTGAAACCGTACTTATCTGGGAACCCGGTGTAAAATATGTTATTGCTGTTAGAAATCACTGCATATAAAAAGTTTTCCTATAATATTTTAAGTACAGTGCCACAATATAAAAGTAAGGAAGCCCCCAAAGAACTGCCAGAAATAATAATTTCTTGGAAAATCATGTGAAAATATGTTGGTTGCAAAAAAGAGAATGTATATAATTTCTGACATTAATTCTAAATGAATAAATACACAATTCTACTGTGAAGGTTTTTATTAAATTTTGTTTACATTAGCCAAAAAACGCGGACAGATCGATACATTGAAAAATATATTTGAAAATATGACCATAGGGATGGCAAATGGACCGACTTATTGACGGTATTTCCCTTCTCAAACGAAAAGTTGTCCTGTCGACGGGGCCACGAATTTGGCGACTGCAACCACATGCAGAGGGGTACCTCCTCCGCCGAAAACGGGTTCAACTGTTAGCCGGAGAAGCCTTATCCGATCAATCGGCTGGTCACGTCATGCCCTAGTATCGATGGATACCTATTCCTAAAAAGCACCGTGTTTTTCTTTTTGGTAATAATAGTAATATATTTTTGAAAAAAGTTGCCAGATCAGATTAGCAAATGCTAAAGTATATAACATTTTAACATGGAATTAGATGAATTCAGAAATAATGATAAAATGAAATACAAAAAACCTTTGTGGGAACTATCGGATGAACTATTCAACAGAATTTTATCTGTTTTATTGATGTTGTCTTCATGGAGTAAATGTGCGTTGCAGTGTATTTTATGTGAGAAAGGTTTCTTAAGAAGCAACACACAGAACTAATAAAGGAAGCCGTTCAAAACGAAATTTAAACACTTTGAATTTTTTGTTATTTAATTTAGTTGTGAATTGACTCTGATTGAGGACGCTGTTTGCATCCCGTCCCCATTGTCGTCCAAGTCCTATGAGAGACAAACCGTCTGTACGAATATAAGCAGCGGCAAACATATGTAGACAAACCGGCAAATGCCGTGCACCGTCTCCTGCAATGTTTGCAATAAAAGAAAACACTCAACGCATATGCAAATCTCGTTGAAGGAGCGCCACCGAAAGAATGTATTAATAAAGAAAGTGTCAGGCCATTCTGTGGTTTCATTTCGGCTCCTTTTTTTCAAGCAATGGATGCGGCCCCCATGCCTTGTGGCATATAAAAAACATCTGCAGAAAAAAACATTCTTCCTTTTAGTTTTTTTTCTCTCACTCATTTATGAGGTTCACAAACTCGACGCCTACGCGCATACAAAAGCATTTTTTTCAGCTTTACGTTAGGGTACGTTTTCTTTATTGAAATACCAAATCACTCAGGAAATGGTTGTAACATTTAACATTAAGTAAAAGAAAGTAAACCCTATCTATATCTATATGTATTAAAAAGTTATGGTAGTTTGGGAGTTTGTCTGTTCGGACGCAAATAGAAACAAGTGATTGGTTGACAAAAAAGAAATAGGTAGAGTACACATTACTAAGAAAGTAGTTTTTATGATGTCAATACAAGAGTTCGAATCTCACGAAAGTCTAAAGGATCTTTTAAACGGATAGTGTTTTATAAATTTAAAGAAATTAACATAACATAATAACATGAAAACAACATTATATGAACTAGCAAAAATATGCTCCCTCTGGTCGCATATTTTTGCTAGGCTGCCGCGTCAGAAATGAACGCTGACGTGTAAACCGATGTCATATTTCTCTGGTGGTTAGACGTTGATATTCTTTGTTTATGACCAAGAATATTTTTAGATGAAAAAAAAAAAAAAAAAAATTTCGACCCCGCCCCGATTTTTGTATTACCCTTCCCCATAAATAGAAGTATTTTTAGTTTAAAAAATAAAGAAAAATTTGCATTTATTGAGTGCTGAATTCTGACTCATGGTGTGCAACAAGGAATCACGTAGACAAGGCTGAATTTTCACTTGCTGCGACCTTAAGTTATATAAAATTTTAAGCTCTTAATTAAGACGCAATCATGCTTAAATTGATTCTATATTTAAGTTATGTTTATATATATATGTGAATATATACGTAACTAAAATATCGAATCAATCTAAACATTAGGAAAATAACGGTTGGTGTGAATTAATTATTCTTTTATGTGTGAATTTTGGCATATGACTTTTTATCAATTTTATATGCACATTTAAAAAAAAAAAATGAACTATTAAATACTAAAGAAAACAGAATTTTAGTAAGGTTTCTTTTTGATTGGGGTGAAAAAAGAATAAAAGAAAAAGAATAGAGAAATGAAATATATATAATTTATTTTATGAAAATGGCTTTAGACAAGGCATGAAGCCCCTTGATGCTAGGAGTAAAAAATACTACTTCAAGGTCAAAAACTGGCCCCCAATAAGTGTTAAATGGATAGATTCTTACCCAGAAAGCATCAATTCTTACCACTGTGTCAGAAACATTGCTAATGGAATGTGAGGACCAAATAGCAAAATAAGGAAAGAGAGAGTGTCGAAGCTGCCGAAAGTAAACTCAATGCCCACTTTCTACTCTCTTTATATAGTATTGAAAAGGAATTATAGGTTTTATGTGTGTATACACATGCACACATATATAATATACAGAGGAAAATCAGAAAAAATGTAGAAGTACCAAGAGAATTTGAACCTGATTTTCTATTAGACAAAAAATGCTTTAACCAATCGGTTACGGAGACAGGCAGTTAAAACAAGATTAAGATTAAGATTAAGATTAAGTTATGCCAATTATCTTCATCGTCCAGCGATCGAGATTTGCATGTTTTGTATCTGAAATATGAAGATATTTGGATTATCTGAAATAAAATAGGTTGGATTTTTATTAATCCATTGATATATATATATATATATATTGCTTGCTAATTTTTTAATTTTTTAATTTTTAATTTTTAAAATTTTTATTCGGTTTAATATAAAACGGTGTTATTTTTCTCGTCATTCATGTCTGAATCGTAGTTGAAGGTACATCTGAGGAGACCAAATTAAGGTCGAAATAGACTATTATGTACACAGCCGAAATGTGCATCTAATTCATCTCATCTTCAAATTTATACATGCTCTGCTTAATTGGACATCGAGCTCTCTTATTCGGATTCCTACCGAAACCATTCGAACCAGTATACTATATATATATATATATATATATATATATATATAGATAGATAGAGAGAGAGAGAGAGAGAGAGAGAGAGAGAGAGAGAGAGAGAGAGAAAGAAAGAGATTACAATAAAACTATTTATTCATAGAGAACTCATGTTTTTAGTTTGGATAGCAATCTAAGTGCACTTCTTCATTTCACTGTCTCTTCTTGAGAGGTTTGCATATGTTAACAATACCACACACGCACACACACACACACACACACACACACTCACACACACAGACACACACACACACATATATATATATATATATATATATATATATATATATGATTACATTAATATTGGATGCATATTGATTTTGCAGCCTGCCTGTGGCGAATTATACACTGATGAAGCTTCTTCCTGAATATTCTTGAAACTTTTTATATCATAAAAATGCATACTTTCGAAATGGACAAAAATAATTATCTGTTAATGAAGTGTTTTGGATGAAATAGGGAATGGTTTTCTGAATAACTATTTATTACACGATGTTATATGTGAATATATATATAAGATTAGAAGAAATAGCCATTAAAAATATTGTACAGAGATACATATCCGCAATTGATAATAACAATAAAATTAGACTCATTATTTACTATAAGAAATTAAAAACCCAAAATCTTGTAGTAAAAAAACAACTCTCTAACCCCAAAACCACTAGAAAGAACCAATGTTATTTATTAGTTTAACTGCCCTTTGGGAGAATGTAACTCCCATAATAATAATAAAGCTAATAGCTATATTGGTTTTGCAACCACTAACCCTATCCCGCCGCCGCACCATGCATCTTGTAAACTCTAGCTCAATTTACTAACATCTACAAAACCATAATTGCCCTCCCTCTGATTTAAGACAAATTCTAGTTAATAACACTAAAATAATACATTCCGAAACCAATTAAGAAAAAAACTTCAAAATACTGGAAGCTATCTACATAAAAACACAACAACCTAAAATTAATAACATCACGTATCAAAGCAGTGGCAACATTTTACAATGCTTAACGTAATGCGATTTTATTTTGTGATGCCACTCCAGCGTCGCTGAAATTAAATCGTCAATGACTTTCCTGGAACAATGCGAGAAACGTTCTCTGTGTGTCTCTCCGCCGTCGCTTTAAAAATTCTCTTCTTTCTCCAGCTTTTTTGTTCATTTGCTTTTGACACCTGATAATGATTCGACGAAGAATCAAAAACGTTCGTGAAACCTATGGAACATGTATTATCTTTTTTTGATTTTAATACGTATATATGAAGAGTTTGAATGCAAAACGCGATAAATCCAATCAGTTCAAATTGAGACATTAAATAATAAAAGGACGAATGATTTAAATATAGACTTAAAAAAAATTATTTAAATTGAACGCAACAATAAATGATGCCAGTATCATATTATGTAAAACAACATTTTGTGAGTGGTCGAGTCTTTAAATAAAATACTTTTTGTAGTGATAGTTTTCTTAATTTTGGAAATGGCGTTTATCGCGTTTTGCATTCGAACTCTTCATATATATATATGTGTATATATATATATACATGTGTGTGTTTGTGACTGTGAAGATAACAATCCGATCAAAATGCATGGCGGGAGGGGGCGTTGGTTAAGTGGATAACGACACCAAGTTCGAATCCAGTCGATTCCATAATACTACTTTCACTTAGGGATGTTGGCAACCTTCTCGTGGTCCTTCCCGTAAGTACCCGATGTCTTTCCAGAAAGATTTCTTACTAGTAAAACATCGGGGAAACTAATACCAACACCAGAATCATCTGATTCACACGAAAGAAGAAAATGCATGGCCAAATTAAAATGGATAAAGAGAAGATATCAGTATTTCACCTAAGATTTATTCAGGCTATATCAGGTGAAAAAGACATGTTAAAAGCGGGACAAATATTTATACATACACACATGAGTGTTAACAGAAGAGTCGAAATAACGCAGACGGGCGTTGTGCGAGAGTGGATAAGCATATATGCTGAAAAAACTGAAGTATGAGGTGAATAGCAAGACTAGTAGGTAGTAGCCGAGAAGAAGTGACGACAAACTAAAATGGTAAGTGGATGGAGGTCAAAAGGTCAGGGTTAGTATCAATAGGGGCGGGACGTAATGGGTGAAAATTTCAGATTCATGCGAGTAGTATTTTTTTGTGTTCATTTATACATAAATAACACTAAACAATCAAACATTTTGATAATTTTGCAAAATTCAGAAGGTGCAGGCCAAAAATAGCCGTTAGGGCTCCACGGGACTCAAAATCCATCATTTTTCGGTGAAAAAGTGGTTTCATGCGACATTGCAGATGCTAAAACATCCTCAAAAGCTATGAATGGATATAGATGGTTAAATCTGATATAGTACTTAAATTTAGGACCATTTTCAGGCTGTGAAAGGGTTTTCATGAATGTAAAATAGCCAAAAACTATTGGCCTGCACCTTCTGAATTTTGCAAAATTTTCAAAATGTTTGATTGTTTAGTGTTATTCATGTATAAATGAACACAAAAAATACTACTGGCATGAATCTGAAATTTTCACCCATTACGTCCCACCCCTAGTATCAACAAATGTATTTGATTTGACAAAGAACTTACCTTCGACCAATCATATGTAATCCATTTAAAGCAGTCGGTTCGACATTTTCGTATTTTTTCTGGTTTCTTTAAATTTTTCTTTTTACAAACTACGGGAGGTAACTCCTCAATATACTGACTAGTGATGATTTCGCATGACACACTACGTTCTTGACGACCGTATCTTTTGCAAACTCTAGCCGAACATGGTGACCATTTTCCAGGCACGTACTGTACCCTTCTTTTCACTTTATCGTAAGGGTCCGTCACTTGCGGATGAGACGAGGACGGGTCGCTGGGCAGGTAAAGGCCCCGTTCGTCTTTGGCCGGCAAGATGTCGGCTAGATTTATAAAATAGACGGTTAACATCGAAGAAAGAACGTTGCTTATATTGTTGTAGAATGTTTCAGTTTTGCACGTGTAGTTTACGCTCCCCGAAGCATTGTAAAACGTCTTGATGAAGATTTTCTGACGTGACTTGTATCTCGGCTGGTTCACGTCAGAACTGTTCGTGTCCATCGGTTCTTCGTCTTTCAGCCAATCGATTGAGTTCCGGTCGATACCTCTAGCTAGACAGCGTACGTGAAGCGTGGTCCCGGGGAGGATATAAGCCTGGGAGCCGGTGAACAGATTGACGTGGTCCTGTTGCGTCAGCTGGAAAAACTTTCGCACCGGTTCGCGCATTTTGGGCCACTGGCACGGGAACGAGTTGCACACACGAACCGAACGGGCCCGGGGTATGTCGGCACAGTCAGCGTCGCTGACGCTCACCCTACTTCCATCCGGCAAGGTCTTTTGACATGTGACCGTTCGTCTCTGGATGCCGCCATGACATGTCACAGAACACTAAAATAAAAAAAATAAGAAATATCATCAGTATTGTAATCACGATTGAAACGCTTGCAAAATCGTCGCATTTATAAAAGTTTATTTTAAGTTTATTTTAAGTTTGTTTGTTTTAGGGTACATAACCCCTGTTGGTTATTTAGTGATGATGTGAACTTGCGTTTCTGTGCATTCGCTGTACAGGCCGTGCTCGTCCGTTCGTTGTCTTTGTCTGATATCTTAGCTTTATTTCGATACTGGCTGTAACAAAAGGGTTTTCCTTCCAAACAAAATCACAACTCAAGTAACAATTTTTTATTTTGAGAGTTTACAATGATACTTGGTTTCTCTAGCGAACGACAGACTTGCACTCAGAACAAACATCGCTTCCAACTGAACACAAACAGTCCCCCCGTTAAAGGCCCAAAAGTCTCTCAACAGACACCAAACCAACCTCTTCTGCTCCTTTTTACTGAAAATGAACCATTATACCATTATGCATGACTATTAGTAAATGACCCATTAAATGAACTATTGCTCTGATGATCAGCAATGTTAACTAAAGACTATATATATATTTTGCTTTTGCTATGAAACGCACGTAAGATATAGAAAAGGCATTAAATTTGGAAATAATTGATTAAAAAATAGTTTGTGAGACGTGGAAGAAATAAAGGTATGAAATAAAGAAATTGTAAGAATAAATGAAAATTATGGTTTTGGATTGATTTTTTCTTATGGTTATTGGAATGCAACTATAAGTATATATATATATATATATATATATATATATATATATATATATATATATATATATAAATGAATAAATGCGAAAGTTTTTCCATTTATCCCAACTATATTCATATCAAAACACTTTACCTCTACCTAATTCAAAATATTTTTAGATACCGTATATATACTCACAGAAAACCTGACTAAACACTATCAACGCTGTAAATTATTTGTATATTTATTCTTAAACATAATAAAATCATATTCAGTACTATTCATTTATAATTTTATTTTGCGATTTTATTATATATACGAAAAACTTTTCTTGGTATTCATTTCTTAATTATTATCAGTAGTAATATTATTTTAACCGATTTAATGAATTAAGTTTAAAATTCAAAATCATAACTTCCGTTTCATTATTTGTGTTTTTTTCGGTTACGTTTTCGCACGTGTGTATTTACACATAGCAACAATCTCGATAACTTTCGAATAATTACTGTTTAAAAATAAAGTTTGCATTAAACGCAATAATTACCAAAGATGTCCTGTTAATAATAAAATACATGCGTCTATTATTATTTTATTTTAAATTGTTGTTGTTGTTGTTGCTGTTCCTATTTACTTTCTCCCACGAGAGCAGAGTTAATATTTAACGTGGGAAAAATCCTTCCCCAAAAGGAGCACTCTAGATTGAAACCCACACTTCAATTATCTCTGTCTAGAAGGATTTCTCCTTCACTGATCGAGGAAATAAAACATAAGTGCAGATTCAGAACAGATACTACATTTTGCTCCTAATCAAAAGGCCAAAGGGTCAGCATGTTGCTAGTGATGATGATGATAAAAACTTTAAAATTTGTCATAGAACAGAAAAAACCCTTCTCTAATCTTTCTAAATTACAAAAAAAATCTTTTACTTTTCGCCTTTATTATAAAAGACAGAAAAAAACTAAATGAATATTTAATATTCATTTAGTTTTTTTGTCTTTTATAATAAAGACGAAAAGTAAAAGGTACCCATTTCGAATTACTCAGTAATATGAAATTTGTTTATTTGACCAAATCGACCTTCCACCCTATGTTTATTCATTTCATTATATAACTAGTTTATAATGGGGAATTCATTTTGATTTTTATGCTGAAACAAAATAAAATTCCTCAACTTTGAATATCTTATAGACGATATCAATTAACATTTTTTGTTGTTTATTTCCTAAAAATTGAAATTTGACTATGTTTATGCACAGTAAATTTTCTTCACATTGGAATATATCAAATAACACTACGACAATCATCATTTTGTTGCTTTCCTCCAAATTACTAAAATTTCAATTGAAAATTATTTATTTGGTTTCTGTAAAGAAGACCAGATCCTTAGTTTTTGCTAGTATACGCACACACATACACACACACACACACATATATATATATATATATATATATATATATATATATATATATATATATATGTGTGTGTGTGTGTGTGTGTGTGAAGGAGAGAGAGAGAGAGAGGGCGAGGTAGAGTAACCGAGCAAGATAGATAGCTAGATAGCTAGATAGCTAGATAGCTAGCTAGATATATCCTGTTATTCCAAGTAGGCCACACAGCAAGACCACTGGATAATTATCATAGAGTTAATCTATTGACATAAAAGTCTATCATCCGGAGTGGACATTAATTCAGTAGAATTTCAAGTGGTTAACACTCTCAGAATGAAACCTCGTATTAAAGAGGCAATTAGTTTTCCAAGTACATAAACTAAATTATGGGTGGTTAAACCCCGGGCCAGATATATTTCCCATTACTGGTCTGCCGTCTGATTGCATCGTAACCCCACTAAACATGCTTATTGTATCATTTACACTCAAATCAATTACTTATTGTAAATGATTCTTTGCAAAAATCTCATTGAACGCAATTTGTTATTTTACACATAGAGAATGTTACACTGGAATTGAGTTCGACTCAGTCGATTACATATAACACCACTCGACCGTTAATTACTAAATGTTATTATTTTACTATTTCGCGATATGACATTAGTAATTTACTTTTGTTGATTAATTAGTCACCATTTATCAATGCCCAAACTCCACTCGAGGATAACGGTTAAGGAGATTGTCAATTGGATTGATGAACAGTACGATGAGAGGATTGAAAACAACGGGTGGGAAAAGCTCGATTTAATTACTTAAGAAGACGGTGGGACAAGTATTTACTAATATTGGACTCGAAGACGACTATGTTGTAGTCAGCAGCGAAGCAGTCCTGTGGTATTATTTTCCGCAGATGTAAAGTTCTATAGAAAAGAAACTTTGTTTATTAAAGTTCCGTATGATTTTAAGTACAAAGGGGAACAATGGAAATTTCTTTGCAGACGAATTTTAATTAGGTTACCTTGCTATATATATATATATATATATATATATATATATATATATATATATATATATATAAAGATAGATGAACGAAGAGTGATAAACATGTACGAATGTCCAGATTTATTTTAAACTTCGATTGTTCAATGCAAGGTATGCAATGCAATGCATCCTTATAATTGCTCTATCTCGTATATTGAGCTTAAACCATTTCACTATAGTTTCTATTTACTAAAAGCTTAGTTTTAGTTTCATATTTATTCTATATATATATATATATATATATATATATATATATACGATAATCGCATAAACGTTATATTATCCCCTATGATAATAGCCATGATATAACAAAAGACAGAGATCCAAATCCAGCATCTCAAATCTCATGGGAACTTCTGTTTTATATTATCTAAAAGAAATATATATTTGGAGCTATGTAGAGATACGATTCTACAGTTTGATGGGTTATACGGTATGATTAACAGGGGATGGCCGTTGAGTAGGTGTTAGTCAAGTTTAAAGGATATATAGTGGATCGGTTACTTTAACCACGTGATGTTGAAAGGATTCGGGTTAGAATTAGTAGCTGCGATGATTTTAGATACGTTTGATGTAGTACGAAATCTTCCAGAGAGATGCAAGTTATAATTAGGAGGAATAAAATATGTTTAAGTTTAAATATTCGCCATTTTTTTAATCCTGGACGCACCAGCGTCTCTAGAAAAGAATCAGCGGAGCAGCTACACTTTTGGCCCTCGTGGCGGACAACAGATCATCGAGGTAATTTAGTATACGTAGCACTTCGATCCCTAGTGGTTGTGTATAGAGCGTCACATAATGAGCCATTTGAAAAAGCAACAAAGTAAGAAAATAATAATAGAATGAAGATCAATTAAAATGAATTAAGAGTAATGCTTCTTTAGCTATCTGCGATTTGGGATTATTTTGTCAATGTGAACATTAAGATTTGTTATCGGCTATGTAGACAAGTAAACTAAAACAAAGTTAGTCATATTTGCGAAAAGGGTCGGAGTAGACGGTCTGATGGAAGACGATCAGAGACACGAGTGTATGCTTTCTACTAGAGTTGATACATTTTATCTCTCTCTATTTTAATTTTCGTGCAAGGCTCTAAACAAATAAAATGTGTATTAATTTCAGTTAACGAGATGTTTGTTAATTGTATATGTATATAAACAATATATGTATATGTATATCCGCTTGTAATCGTATAACAGATGCACAGTCCCATTCATAAAGATGTACTTGTTTTGCTTTCGTAAATGTCAACGTTGAATTCCAGCAGTCAGTCGACAGGCGAATCATAAACATACTAATAAAAGTAATACGCCCACACGGAGACAAAGCAAACATCCCAGGAAACTAAAGTGACACGCATACATAAAGATGGAGCTACAAAACGCTTTAAGTGTAAATAAAGTCCTAAACCAGATTTAACATAAATCTGAGACCAACCACCAGAAGACGATGACTATCTTAGCTAATGTAATCGCTCTATATAAATTGGTATAGAGCAATGTTTTATGAAGCTTCTATGACAAACTGGCAACAGTAGGTATACCGATATGAATCAATGAAAAGTAAAAGAAAAAAACTTCAGATAATTTTCATAGTGGATTACCTTTCCCCAAGGACTTAGTCCCCAACTCCCTCGGCATGTATCAGCACTGGTGCACGAATTCAACATCTGTGGCATGGGACCAATACAGAACTTTCCCGGGACCGCATAGAAAATCCGCTGATCAGGTTGTTGCGTATTCTCCTCAACACATTCGACTAATCGCTGCTGTGTGCTGTTTCCACACGTTGGTTGGCAAGGCGTGTATTCGTCGAGGTAGTACCACCTAAAGGAGAGAAATACATACGAATTTCTTTAACATTGAAGACAATTTTATATAAAAGACAAAGCATTTCCCTTAATTATTTAAAAATGAAAAAAAAAACAAAGACATAAGTCAGTCCTGAGAGTGCATATGTTCGTCTGACAACATAAAGATAGACCAAAGACTTATTCGAGCCTTACTTCTCCATATTGTATGAAGTATTTCCGAAGTTATGTCATGGAAACGTTGATAACTAAAAAACTATTTATCTGATCAGACGGAAAACTCCGAAATAATACCAGTCCGCTCCTATTTATTCCAGTCGTCTTGCATTCCGTCTGTCACTAGAATTGAGCAGTGCCGGCTCAGAAGAAGTGCGGGTTTATCGCGCATGAACTCTCTCAGACAGAAATAAACATACAAAAACTCACGATGTATGTCTGAAAAGTAACGGATGTGAGTTTTCTATGTAAGCTATGAAGCAAGAGCAATACCTTGAGCGCAGGTCATGGCATTTTCTTTCATTTGCTTTTGTTTATAGCTATTTTTCACCACGACAATGCTCCTGCTCATAATGCTCTAAGCACCAAAGGTTCATGACCGAGAAGAGCATCGTTGTACTGGAACGACAACTTTTATTCGTCTGATTTTTGACTAGTTCGATCTTTTTATTGCTCTCAAAGTCACATGGATCGTCAAGAGACCTGTGTTGAAAGTGTTTTGAAGGTGTGATGGGCGTAAGTAGTCTAGATCGTGTATTTTCACGGCCTGATCTAATTCGCTTAACGTCGAAGCGTATCTCAGACGTTTCAGATCGGTTCCCGGACATATAAATTAATATCCAGGAAGCGTAAGCTCCGTAAATACGTGCTGATACTTTCGTTTTAAGTCCATGTATCCCGTTTAATGGCGGTATCTCTATTTCTGGTCACGCGATTAAAAAAATATCGATCTTGAAGAGTTATCTTCCGTAGTTATATCTTTGTTTAAACAAACGCAGTTACAAAAATAATAATGTTACTATTCATTCCTGTTATATTAACGGCAGAGTTGTGGTTTCATATACACACACAAAAACAACAACAGAAATCATAACCATAACGTAATCCAGAATAGTCCATCCAACAATGTAGAAAAAGCCTGGCAGAGGAGGCTGGAAAGAGTGCATTAGATTGAGGAAGATTACTTTGACGAGGAAAACATGTAATATGTTGTTTGCCATTAAAGTACATTGTTTGGGAGTCCCGTTAATTTACCGACAAACTTCGCATATTAAGTATAGGAGTAGTTATAACATTAAATAATTATGGAACATGACATCTGATATCAGATCGTGTAGAAGAGTCGAGAGGAATTACGTTTTTGTTTGTTTGTCCGTTGAGCGTTGGCGTCTTGTCGATCAACGACTGGTCCAACTAAGAAAACGAAAAGAGAAGCGCCGAGAGGTCGCACAAAAAAACATAGAACGTTTCTCTTTGTCCATCTTTTTACATTGTTCTAATCATCAGACGCTTTCACCTTCTTTTTCGCCATCTTATACATCAGCGTGGTTGGAAATAAGTCCACCCTCAATCGTTATCAGAAAGCATCATGTTGGTCGTAATCTGAAACAAAGTCTTTTTCTCGTGATTAAAATAGTTTTGGAATTCCCACTGGTGCCAGACGGACATGATAAAATGGCGGGCGCGCTGGTTGCATATTCCTATGCATGGTCATTATAATCACGCCATTATAGTCTGTCTCAAAAAGCTATCTTTAGAAGGCTGAAAAGGATAAAAGTCGAAAGGTCGTAATAATCGCAACAACCAAGACAAGTCCGGGGATATTCCATTAAACACTCCTTTCAGTTTGTTAAAATTGTGCCATCATGTACCTTTTTTCATCCGTCTCTCCAACTAAATCACAAACTCAACCATCCGTGCAAGATGTAACACCGCCAGCATCACAGAGACTTTTCTTAAATGGAGACTTCGCTGGTTTGGTCCCGTTCTTCGACACTGAAGAGGAATTCATTCGCAAGTTGGTAGCTGCAATCGCACCCTCCCAGTTGGAGGGAGCGCAGAAGTGGCTAACTGAAGACTTGAATACAGTGAAGATAGACATGGAGCTGGTGGCTAACCCTACGTTGTAGGTGTTCGTCTCTGGAACCCGGACGAGCTGAAGTATGCCGAAGTCTCAACTGCTGATCGGCGTGAGTGGACCACCCTGACGCGGGATGCAGTGAACTCATTTGGAGCCGGCTCACCTACTTTCGGGGTAAATGCAGTTACAGTTACAGTATCATGTGCCTTGACAAATTATACGTGGTTTAAAGTGTTGTTAGATAGTTAAGTCGAATTGGACAGGTGTTTCTCTTTCCTCTTCATAGCTTGAGTAATGCTCCTATTGTTTATGGAGCTGACGGCGGTTAAGTGGATAACGACACGGACCAAATCCATGTGCCAAGTTCGAATGCAGTCAGTTCCATTGCACCACTTTAACTTATGGATGTTGGCAACCTTCACGTAATCTCTCCTGTAGAAATGCCAACAACAGAATGAAACAGTCAACAAAGTTGTGCCATGCTGATTCATATCTATTTACATTTTTATTTCGTGGGTACCGGCATCCAAATAAAGTTTTGTTCTTCATCGCATTGTGAACAAATGCACCGTATATATTCTGCTGTTTTGTTGCATTCAGGTTCTATTCTTCTGTTGATAAACTCACTCGAACACCGATGTTTATAACAAAAAAAGGTTTATTCAAAAAGACAGACACCCACAGAAAATATGGGATGGGTTACTTGTATACACGCGAGGGAGACAGAAACACAGGCAGATAGATAGACGGATTGCTAATCTCGTTACATCTAGTTACAATGTGCGCGCCTGCTCCCCATTAGGGACAGCACCCGGACACGTCTTTCCTCCTTGAAATCTCGCCTACTAAGAGAAAGAAAATCTTCGCCCGGAAATCACGTGATTTCGCGACTTCCGTCACGTGTTACCTTTAAACGTGTAACCCAAACTTTTCCATTCGAACACGGCCCTCATCATGTAACAGAGTGTCTGTCGTGGGCCAGATGTCGATGTTCTGGGTTAGGGTTAGGGTTAGGTTAGGGTTAGGGTTAGGGTTAGGGTTAGGGGTAAATGTTCTGTTCTAGAAGAAGGAGCATTACAATGTAAACTATAAGTCACTCACTTAACTACTTTATATCTATTTCCTTATCTAGAAGTTGTCCACATAGGGTCTGTGCCCTTAGTTCTTCGAGCGTTACGCGTTTCTTCACAAAACTCTGGTTCGCAACTGAAATGTGATTGGTTCGTTTACTGATGCGACACAGAAAATATTAATAAATATTTTCTGTGTTACATAAGTAAAAGAACCAATCACATATCTACCGTCATAGGAGACTTAAATAAACCCTTCTTCAAATTCTATCAATCATACCTTTTAACGCCATCACACCTGGAAAATCATATCTACACTTAAGATCATCTACGTTTTTGTACGGTAATAATAATAATAATAATAATAATAATAATAATAATAATAATAATAATAATAATAATAATCATCATCATCATCATCATCATCATCATCATCATCATCATCATCATCGGTTTAACGCCCGTTTCTACATGCTAGCATGCGTTGGACGGCTTTAAGAAATTAACTTCCAAAGTAATCTATTTCTGGCCAGGTCTTTATTTATATCTCTTTCTCTCAGGTCCATATTTATTACTTCCTTCCATGTTTCCCTTGGCCTTCCTGTGTGAACTTGACCTGTTACCTTAACTGTCCTACATCTACTAACCCAACAACTCTCATCCATTCTTTCAACGTGGCCATACCATCGAAGTCTACTCTTCTGCACACATCTTCCTATACCGTCCAGATTTAATCTTCCTCTAAGGTCATCGAAACTAAAACTTTCTTTAAGACTCACATTACACATCCATCGTATCATTCTCATATCGTTTCTATCCATGCAACGCATGTCCCCAATCCTCACTGACCAGGTTTGACTTCCATACATCATCACACTTACACGTTACTTAAGATCCTAATCATTTTGTCTTTTAACCCTTAAAATATTGTGTTTTTTTCTAATGTTCAACTAAAATAATTTCCCATAACATACAGAAACATTTCACAATCAGATATTTTCCCGATTGTCCAAAAAGCAATTTCAACTTAGTTACACATATTAAAGGTCGAATAGTGTGTCTAATATTGGTAGCCTAACCCTAACCTTAACCCTATCGTTTGACTGATACTTTAGCTAGTAGTTGCTATTTCTACAATTGATTAGAAACACAGAAGAAGGGATGCAAAAAATAGAGTCGTAACGCTTCACTTGTCTCTGTCCATGGCTTCTTTTCTTTTTCTTTCTGTTTTTAACTCCATCCTTTCCCTTCTTCGCTTCTTCCTTTTGATGTTCTTTCTCTAGTTTCTTATCCCCTCTCTCTCTCTTCCACTCTCTCTAGTTTCCGGTCGTAATAAAACATCGGCCTTTACCACCGGATATAGTGCGCAAGGTAACCACCCCAACTCACCCGTGTGTTTTTAATAGTTGAACAGGCATGAAAATATCGACTTTCCTCCGTTTTAATTGCTGCTTGGAAAATAACAAAAGGTTGGATAAATGTTAATAAATAGAAGAACCTTATCGCAAGAGGTGGCCATTGATAATAGAGCGGTTGTTGTTTTTTTTTAACGAAAATAAGTATAAAACAGCAGACGACATGAATGACGGCATTTTGCACTACTGACAATAATCCAAGTCAAAAATAACTCCATTGCGTTTTAGGTGATTATACTTTATAGTTGCTATTTTTACTGTTTTTCAACACACTTTAGCTTCCTTATAAAAAAAAACCGTTTGTTAGTTATACAGTCAAAAATTAATCTTATAATAACTGTTTATTGATTGTAATATAACAACAACAACAATAATAATAATAATAATAATAATAATAATAATAATAATAATAATAATAATAATAATAATAATAATAATAATAATAATAAGCCGCGCATGTGACTCGATGTGGCGAGTGTAAAATGCAATAAATTTGGTCAATTTGGGGCATTTTTGACCCCCATTGTACCCCCTGGGGGCGCGAACCAGAATTTTTCTGAGGTCAAGGATGCTCATTTTATGTCCAAAACAATTGTCTCTATATTTTGGCCAAGTTTCAGAAAAATTGAATGGATGGATAAAAAGTTATGGGGCAAAAAATCTATTTTTTGCCATGTTGGGGCCTTTTGACCCCCTGGTGGGCTAACCAGATTTTTATTTCAGAAATCGGAGAATGTCATTTTCTAACCTGACCAAAGTTACAACTTCATGCAAAATTTCAGAAAAATTCAATGGATGGCTGCGGAGAAAAATCCGGACGGACGGACGGACGGACGGAAATGCCTCAAAACATAGGTCTCCCGATTTTATAAATCGGGGGACCAGAATTTTTCTGAGGTCAAGGATGCTCATTTTATGTCCAAAACAATTGTCTCTACATTTTGGCCAAGTTTAAGAAAAATTGAATGGATGGATCAAACGTTATGAGAGAAAAGGGTCATTTTTTTGCCATTTTGGGGGCTTTTGACCCCCTGGAGGCGCGAACCAGATTTTTTCCAAGATCAGCGATACTAATTTTATATTAGGAACAATTGTCTCTATATTGATAATTAGTCTCTATAATGATAATTAGTGGTAGTAGTATAAACATTATACACACACGCCATTTCAAAGATGCTTGATGCTAAGTTGGTTAAATCAAAATCTGTAAATTTGTATAATTTGAATTATTCGGACTACTGTTCCCATCTTGTGTGTTATTCTCACAACGTTTCGGCCGATGTAATCTCCGACCTTCTTCAGTTGTATCTTGTCGAACTCGGGGATCTTTCTGTCGAACTCGTGAATCTGCACGGAATTTCGAACGGAACCCTTAATTTAATCCACGGAGTAGCATGTTCTCGTTCCGTCAACAATGACT
>OY744527.1:58813597-58853597 GCA_963556195.1 Sepiola atlantica
GACTCTCTCTCAATATATATATATATATATATATATATATATATATATATATATATATATATATATATATATATATAATATTTCTACATCTTCTGCCAGATCGATTCTAATCGAAATGAACCTAAACCTATATGATAACGGATAACTTCTACAACTTTAGGTCCGTCTTCCTCCTCCTCCTCCTCCTCCTTATTGGTTTAATTCCTTGCTATCATTCATTTTAAATTACTACTAATCTTCCTTTCCACTTTATTAACTTACAACGTTTCCGATCGGCGTTTATATGCTAACTGCTGATTTTCTTTTTTAACATTTCTTTCCTTTTCTCTTCTTTTCTACTGTTTATTACACGTGACTATATTTTCCCAAATTGCGTTCTTTGCATAAATTTGAAACCTTTCTGTTTTTAATTAAAGTTCTGCTACCAACCGATGATGATTGTATTTTAACAATCGAAATATGTTGGTAGAACTATTCAATATGTGTTTTTAAGTTTATTTTTGCTATTTGTTGATTTGCTTATCCTTTATTCCATTTATATTTTTACACACACACACACACACACACACACACACACACATATATATATATATATATATATATATATATATATATATATGCAAACATTGTTAAAAATAACAGAATTCGTCTGTTTAATTATACCTTTTTATATTTTACATTTTTCCGATGGTCTTTTTTGTATTAAAATCCAAAAAATTAATAAATGTTCCATAGGTTTCACAGGTTTCACAGGTTTCACGAACGTTTTCGATTCTTCGTCGAATCATCCTCAGGTGTCAAAAGCAAATGAACAAAAACGACGGTGGAGAAGAAGAGAATTTTTAAAAGACGGTGGGGAAACGCACAGAGAACGTTTTCCCCATTGTTTCAGAAAGTGGTTGTCGATTAAAATTCAGCAACGCTGGATGGCATCACAGAACAAAATCGCATTCTGTTGAGCATTTTAAAATGTTACTACTGGTTTCATATGTGATGTTATTAATTTTATGGTTGTTGTGTTTTTATGTAGATAGCTTCCAGTATTTTTAATTTTATAAAATTGGTTTCGGAATGTATAACTTTAGGGCAGTTATATATATATATATATATATATATATATATATATATATATATATATATATATATATATATATATATATATATATATATATATATATATAAATATAGTTTCACATTATTTAATATAACTACGACGACAATTATTACTATTATTATTTATGGAGTCACTTATTACATTCTTAATTTGAAGATTTGTTACACTTAAATAGAAACTATTCAATAAATTGTTCATTTAATGGACCAGAGAATTCTAACCCTCTTCCCCCCCCCACACACACATATATATATATATATATATATATATATATATATATATATATATATATATATATGATAATTATGGAATTAATAATACAACGTAATGAAAAACGAACGAAAAGAAAACCGAAAAGTGTTTATATGTTCGTCGACGTTTCGTCTTATTTGTTCAAAGACTTTCTCAAGATAACTTATTGAAGAAAACATAGAAGATAAAATTTGAAACACGTAAAAGCAAACTTTGCAAACCGTTAGCGACCTGGCAAAGCCAGCTAGTATATATATATATATATATATATATATATATATATATATATATATATATATATATATATACATATAAATATATATATATATACATATAAATATATATATATATATATATATATATATATATATATATATATATAATATATATATATATATAAAGCTTTTGTGGATATATATATATATATATATATATATATATATATATATATATATATATATTCTATTACATGTCACCTCTTCTCCATATCATACCCCATTTCCACAACTTGCCATCTCGTCACACCGACCCATTTTAAATTAAGTGAATATTCTCCTTTTAGAAATTCAACTTTGATATTAATTGACGTTTGTGCTTCAGTATGAGGAAGTTGATCAGATGACCCTTACATATTTTAATCCTGCTAATTTTCTTTTTTATTGTATTTTTGTCTTTCTTCAACATGATGAGATTGCAGCTTATTAAAGCTACGATCGAAACACTTCCAATTGATGTGTAACCTTGATCTGTTTGTATAAATAAAAGTATTATTATAAAAAAATAGCTATATACTTTATTGAGCACAATTATATAAAGACAGTAGATATTCTCTAGATTTTTACTTGTGGATAAAAAACTTAACTTTGATTAATCTATATATAACAATTTGCTAAGCTACTCACCCATAGCAGACGGCCTCTGTGTTGCACCATTTCTGATGGAAATATAAAATCGGTTGACTCGTACAGTAGGACCTGTTGACCTCTGATGCGAGGCCCGCATCGTAACAGGCCAGCCGCAATCTCAGTTTATCTGTTGTGAATAAAGGAGATACAATATAGAATACAGATACATTCGAAATATGCATTTTAAGGGTTCAACTCGGCGAAAATCGGATTAGTAATAAACTGATGCAACTAAAAATGGTAACTTATATATTTTCAATTCTTATGCTAAATTGTCTGTCTATCCCCTCAAAAATAGAATACAATAAATATTAAATCTGTCACGTAGAGAAAAACGTAAAAGTATGACTATTTTGTCTTGATAACAATTATGTCAATCAACGAAAAGGATGAATCATTGAGCAAGATATATGAACTCGTGTCAAAATACTGACTTTAGCACATTAAGTACATTTTGTTCAAATTGTTAATAATATATAACGATTTATGGATGACACTAAAGGTGGGAATGAAAAGTTGCCGAGATAAAGTCTTGGTAGGAGATCGAATGAAGCAATACACTTATGGTAACATTTAACTATTTGTTATACTTATCGTGCTCTGTCTCTGCCCCCCCTCTCTCTCTCTCTCTCTCTCTCTCTATATATATATATATATATATATATATTAGCATACTACTATATATATATTACTTATATACGACGATTGTTGAATTCACTACCATAAACCGTATTTTCGTATTTGATCTTACGCAATAATCTTATAATAATAATAATTACCCATATTAATTTCAAAGTTTAATCAACTGCTTGCTATTTCAATTTTTATGTTTTTTTTTACCTTTGTTATTGTTTTCTAATTGCGATCTAAAAGCGTAGCTCCATACTGTGAATTAATAATGGTGGCTTGATGTGATTGTAACATTTTACACGTTGCGAAACAATTGTAAAACCATCGTCAATTCGGCCATTAAAAATATATAATATGAGTAAAGACTGAATTTTGGTAATTGAAATATAAATAATCATTATATATACTGGTTCCGCGCGAGCATTGAACACTGTGGACTATTGCTTCCCCGGGTAAGTGTATCTTAATTTCAATTAATGCCTGTGCTGAATGTCGGTAGCCGTGTGGTCCTGAGCGTTTTTCTAGTAATTCTATCCTGAATCTTCGAACTGCGTTCGATTCCATGCGACTGCATGTAACTGCCACTCTTGCACTGATGAGAGTAAAATGTTCGAAATGATATCGTCTGTAGGTAAAAACCCTTTAATATTTAATAACATTTTTTTAGTATATATATATATATATATATATATATATATATATATATATATATACACTAAAAGAATACACATCCCCGAATAGAACAGTTTTGCCCCATTTTTCATGTCCCCTTACAAAGATTAAAATGAAGGTATAATGATACTAAACCTTATGTTCAGAATCCTTATTCCAATTTTGATATAAAATCCATTACACAATTCTAGAAATTGTGTAAACTTAATGATTAAGTGTCAGTGGTCTTAAGAAATTGAAATTCATAGAATCTTTCTTAATTGGTGTCAAATGACTATAGATCAAATTTAATGCAGGTCTGAAATATTTGAAATTTCAAATGGGAGGTTATTCCATATTATGC
Source organism: Sepiola atlantica (assembly GCA_963556195.1). Taxonomy (NCBI): domain Eukaryota; kingdom Metazoa; phylum Mollusca; class Cephalopoda; order Sepiida; family Sepiolidae; genus Sepiola; species Sepiola atlantica. The sequence goes on from OY744527.1 coordinate 58,817,514, forward strand.
TCCTAATAACTCTTTAAAATACCCTAAAGGAACTATTAAGTGATGCCTAATTGCTATTATCAAAATTTCCCAAACATCGGAACTATCTAAATTCGTGAATGTGTGTATATTAGTATAAATAAAAAGAACAAATATTCTTGAAAATCAATCAATTGAAGCTGCGGTCTGAGTAATCAAAACACTATTTCAATCTTAAGCGTGTTAGACCGACGGACGCTTGTTGGGATACGTGGGCGTATCTAAAATACATTATTTCAAACTTAAGACAGACTGACGAAAACGCTATTGCAAACTTGAGCGTGGTGAACAGAGTCCTTTATAAAATTAGATGCGTCCATACAGTCTGCTCGTTTATCGCTGAAAAAGCTGTGCCAGACTGACAGACTGATCCGCTGACCAACAGACGAACAAAAGTGAGGACGAATCTAACGATCCAATCAAGTCGTTCTAGTTGAACGAAATCATATTTTTGTTGAAATATTTATTATAAATTAGTTTAGAATCAGGAAAACATACAGTTAATGATTTGTTAATGCAATGTACATATGAATTTGAAAAATATACAGTTGATATTTTTTTTATTGCCACTTGAACACATTGGGTTAGAGAAAAAGTTGAACACATAGGGTTGGAGAAAAGTTTTAACACATTGGGTTAGAGAAACGGTTGAACACATAATGTTAGAGAAAAGGTTGAACACATTGGGTTAGAGAAAAGGTTGAACACATTTAGTTAGAGAAAAGGTTGAACACATTGGGTTAGAAAAAAGGTTATACACATTAGGTTAGAGAAAGGATTGAACACATTGGGTTAGAGAAAAGGTTAGAGGAGAATAAGAGGAAAAAAGACCTTGACGATAGATTATTTCCGTTATACTTTAAGGAGACAAGACCGTTGGTGTTCGGAATTTCGCAGTTTATAAGCACGTGCTATAAAGCTGCTTTCCTGAAGGTTCAGGTTTTTACAACATTTATCAAAGAAATTAGTTAATTGTTGCAAAATACCAACTAAATGAAAAATAGAATAGAATAGAGATTTTCTCCGAACACTTTCCACGAAATATTCTATGAAGCAGATACATTTTGAATTTACCCATGAAACAGGATGCAATTTAAATAAATCCCTAACTAATCGAAGGCCAGAATGACAATATAACAAAATTAATTAATGTAATGATATAAGTTACCTCCTTTCGTAGAGATTATATTCTTTTACTAAGAACTTTACAGATTATCTCCCTTGACTTATAACTATTCAGTCTAAGTAGATCTAACTTGACTATCTCTTTCTATATACAGTTATATTGGCTCTATCTCCTATAAAAGTATCCAATTATCACACAATTTTTCATATATATATATATATATATATATATATATATATATATATATATATATATATATATATATATATATATATAAAGATAGATGGACGAAGAGTGATAAACATGTACGATTGTGCAAATTTATATCAAACTTCGATTGTTCAATGCAAGGTATATTCTGTAATAAAATTATAAGCAAATATTGTTGTAGTGTGCTGGGTTTTAATGAATAACATTACGTATGAAACCATTAACAATATTTTACAAAATTAACGTAACGCAATTCATCCTGTGATGCTTTATCTGGCGTTCAGGAATTTTAATTGTTAACATTTCTCCTGAAACAACTTCGTACTTTGACATCTGACTTCACCTGTTTCGTTCTCGGTTAGTTTTTGAAATTCTCTTCTTTTTCTCCCTATTTTTTTTGTTCATGTGATTTTGTGACCTGAGGATTATTCGACGATGATTCGAAAACGTTAGTGATACATATGATACGTACATTTATTTTGTAAATTTTAACATAAAAAAGATCATTAAAAAAAATGAAAAAAATAAAAAAGCTATAATCAGACAGTATAATTCTGTTTTGTTTAACAGTGTTTGCTTAGATGAAAAACTGCTGACTAAATACACACAAACAACATATATATATATATATATATATATATATATATATATATATATATATATATATATATATTAAACTTAAAAGAAGAGGAAAAATACCTTAAAAAACCATGTGTTAAATGCAGATATTTTTATTAAAATCGAAATCACAAATAAAAACAATATTCATTTTTTTTCTTCTTCATCTTGACTTTTTTTAATCTAATATTTCGCTTGATTTAACATGCCTCGACAGAGCTTTAGACAAATAAAAGGTATTAATTTTATTTTGTTCCGTACCAATCCTTCCTGGTCTTGTAGAAGTGACGTCCGATGTTGTGTGGACTTAACGGTGTAAATGTCTCTTTTAAATTGAACTTAAATGGCGCATGGTCGCTGATATATATATATATATATATATATATATATATATATATATATATATATATATATATATATATATATATATATAAAATTATTTTCAGTTAGAGAATACTTATTTTTTTGTTCTCTCCTGGTGCACATTTCTTCCATTCCACGTTCCATTTGTTGTAGATCATTAAATTTCTTTCGCCAGGGATTGAAAATATTCGTGAGAGTAGAATGAGAACAATTTATCCCTGCTTATTGACTAAAGACATAAGTTCGAAATTCCTACAGAAGAAAATGTATATAAAGAAGATCTCAGCGTACCACTACTGACACTTCGAAAAGAGAACGGGAAACAAACAGAGACATGTAGATAAATGCCAGTAATGCCTCATCTTCACAAATACAACAACATATTGATCTTGCGCCATCCTCAACCGAACTTCTGCTTACAATTCATGCAAAGGGATCGTTCTACTAATGAGCCACTTGTCGCTCATAGAAACCATGAGTATAAAACAAAAAATAACGTTCGAGTTTGTTTTAACATCGAGCTAAAGTTTCTTCTCCGTTGGATTGACATTTGAGAATTTTTAACCGACCGGAATTTGAGAGTGCCGGCTTTAAAAAAAAAAAGAAGTAAATACCGTTTCTCTGGAATTAATCTTTTAGCTATTTAGAAATAAGTTGTTTTTTTCTTTTATCGCGAAAATATCTACGTTTTATTTATTTATTTTCGACTTTTTCTACTATCGTACAATCTAAAAGAAAAAGTAAAGTCTGAGTTTTTACTTCATTATCATTCTTCCCTGCCCCTCATTTTATCCTCCACCCTAACACTACCCTTTTTACGCACACGAGCGAGCAATATACTATTCATGAGGATACGTGCACTTAACTAATATATACATATATATATATATATATATATATATATATATATATATATATATATATATATATATATATATATATATATATATATAAGTATAAATTGTTATTTATACAAACATAATTGGTGACATATGTGCATACATGTTTCGGTTGTACTCAACCTCTTCAGACCAAAGAAGACAGAGTATCTGTCTTCTTTGGTCTGAAGAGGTTGACTCTCTGTGAAGAGTACAACCGAAACATGTATGCACATATGTAACCAATAACGTTTGTACAAATAAACATTTATACTTAAGAACAGCTCTACTTGTTATTGAGCACTTTTTATAAACACTGGAATTTCAACGGATTTACATCTACAGAAACTAATACAATACATGTACAATATATATATATATATATATATATATATATATATATATTATATAAAAGAGGGTAGTGCAGTATTAGTGCAGTTCCAACGAGAGAAAAGTATATATGTAAAGGAGTAAGGCTACCAACATTTGTAAAAAAATGTTTTCAACATTTATTTATTATTTTGCTATGTTATAATTTTATAATTGGTCCGCATTCATCAGATATGTAAACGCGTTATATAAAATTATGAAATGATAAAATAACAAAATAATAAATAAATGTTGAAAAAACATTTTACAAATGTTGGTAGCCTTACTCCTTTACACATACACACACACACACACACACACACACACACACACACATATATATATGTATATATTTAAATATTTTCTTTGTCGTACAAAACTTTAAAATAGCATTGAAGAGACAATATTTATTATTCATAATGAATTTAAGAAATTAAAAAGATGAAAGGGCAGCTGACCGTTTCGTACCTCGCTCAACAGAGCCAAATATCGAGGTAATGTATAAAAAATATAAAAAGATGCTATGAGAATTATAGCGAGGGAAAGGGGTTAAAAAAAAAAAAAAAAAAGTATATATATATATATACATAAGATTGTCCTACAATTTTTGGATTTTCTCTTTTCACACGATGACACTAACGAACTATTAAAGACATTTGTATGACGAGAACATAATACTATACATGTTTACTAATATCTTTTATTAATACTATTCACTTTTAACCGATAATTATAAAGTTGAATTACAAATTTAAAAAAATTCTTTAAATATTAAAGTTTAGTTTCAAATTAAAATATCTTTACTTATATTGAAAAAAAGTTGAATTTCAACTAAAAAAATCAGTAACAAGAACGAATATTCAATCATCGTGTTTCGCGGTGAAAGTTCTATTCCAAGCTAAAGCGGCGTGACAAACGAACTGTAGGTATTGTGAAGTGACAGGTTAGCAATGGTTAGTGGCCAGTTTGGCTTCCATCCCAACGTTTATCTTAGAGAGAGAATTATATAGGCTCTTTATTGCACTTATGCTAATTAGGCAGATAAATTTACAAGCATGTTAGGACTTCTTTAGACTTATTTAAGCGAATCTGAACAATTGAACTTCAAATAAAAAAGTTTTATTTCAAATTAAAATGAAAACAGATCAGCTGCAAATTATACAGAGTTAACTAGTAACTCGCTACAAATTCGAGGGAGCATTTTTCTGAATAATCTATCTATCTATCTATCTATCTATCTATCTATCTATCTCTCTCTCATATATATATATATATATATATATATATATATATATATATATATATATATATATATATATATATATATATATATATACATATATATTAGTATTTCATGTATCCACAGATAATTTCATAAGGAGATATAATTTTTTTATGTATCAATTTTCAGTATTTATTTTAACAGTGCTCGATACGTAAGTAGAGCTAGGTATATATATATACTAGACCACCCGTGACCCGTTGGGTCAGTTTGTTATATTAGCTATGGAATTCATGTATGAGCGTGACACTTGTGGCATAAAGAAAATAGGTTTTTTTTTACATAACAGAAGCATTTCTATGAAAGTATATTAAAATGAAAAAAGAATATAGGTAGATATCTATGAGTCGTTCTGTTTAATATAATTGTTTTTTTTTTTGGATGTAATATGTGTAAAACATTCAAGTATTTGCTGTTTAAAAAACAACAAAAGGAAACACTATTTAATGTAATAGAAATGTGTGCATTTACCGATTCAGCTTTCTCGCGTACGTAACGAAAACAGAGGGAGTAGGAGTGGTGAAATCTATGAGAGGGAAAGTGGGAGGTGGTTTCGTTCACCGACCTCTAGTATGGCTGATATTAATAATGAGTGTTGTTTTTTTGTTTGTTTGTTTTTGTTTTTTAAAAGGGAGGAGTTTTTTTGAATGTTTTTAGCCGTGTAGAAAACAAAAAAACTATTTGATGAAATTAAATGAAATTGTTTATATTAAAAGCGATATAAAAATTTCCAGAATGAAAAATTTCATGCGTTCGTTAATCATAATAGAGAATAACGGAATTGGAATAACAGATTGAAGACGATGCTATTTACGTATGCGCAACCGGATGTTGAAAACCGGAAAGCTGAAAGCTGATTGCAAACATACAAGACAATAGACTTTTAGTATTATATATATATATATATATATATATATATATATATATATATATATATATATATATATATATATATGTGTATATATATATATATATATATATATATATATATGCTATTAAAATTCTGTGGATGTTGCTTATTTGCTTGTTTTTTTGCCTCCTTGCGCACTGGATGCGGTATCGTTTTCTAACATCATACATTAAAATAAAGATTGATCTATAACGTGCACAGTGGATGACACCTTCCATTAATGGGGCATAACCGTGAACAGTGTATGACGTCAGAAAATGATGACGTTATCCATCAAACCATAAGAAGAGAGAAAAAGAGATACTTTATGACGAACCGTCTAGACTCCTTAGGGTCTAGTATACTATTAAAACTCTATGGATCGTGTTTTCTTTTCTTGGCTAGGGAGTTCGCTCATGGGTCAGGGGACTGGGGTTTAATTCTCGGTCGAGCCATACCGAAGACTAAAAAAATGATACTCGCTAAACACTCAGAATTATAAGGTGAGTATCAAGGGTAATTGGAGTAATCCTGGGAAATGAGTGGCGCCCTCCCTTACATCTCGGTTTAGTAGCTAATGAAAGAGGAGGCTTCGGGTCGTCCTCGACTATGGTCGAACACTACTTTTATAAAATTTAAAAAAATATATTCATTTCCAAATCGGAGAAAATTCTGACCATTTTAAGAACACCTAATATTAACTTCGCTGAATGAACTCTTTTCTAAGTCTATAATTTAAACATGTAGACTAAACCATTCTACCTCTACAGAAGGTACTTCATTTCTGAGGCAATCTTCTACCTTAATAAGAGTGAGATACGTCATAAGATAGAGTGCCGCTGCCGTAGATGGAATGGTACCACTTAGAGCACCCTTTTCTTGCCTTGACAGAGTGCAAAAACGACTTAAAAATCTAGTTAGGAGTGACCTCTTCCCTTCATTACATTTTCTTTCTCACTGAATAAAAGTTGTTAGCCTTTCTCTACTTTATCGTAATTTTTATGGTAGGTGTTCGACTGAGCTGAAATCTTTGGGTCTCATCTGTAAAACCTTCAAAACAAGTACTCGTTGAAAGGGAGTTTTTCAGTGGTCGTACACTGAAAATATCCCTTTCTTTCGCTGTTTAACTAAAACTACACAGAACTTCCATTACAAAAGCATATTTCCAAGAACATCCTCCTGTGGAACACAATACAACAAAACTTCTTCTCTGCTGACTGCAACATAGTCCTTTCAAGTCCAATGTCAACAAATACCTGTTAAGCCGCCCCCTTCAGTACCTAGATCTTTCCTCTTTTACCCAGTGTTTTCAATCCTCTCATAGTATTGTTCTACACCAAATTGATAACCTCACTAACCCTGATCTTCGAGTATATTTCTGGCCTTGATAATCGGTGATCCATTAGTATTAAAACAAAACAATTTCATCATAACATGATGTTATTTAATTTATTTCACTCATTTTAATGTTTAGCTTTTGAAAGTTTTAAAAGCCTGAACCATCTGATAACTAAAAGTATTTAAGTACTGATTTGAATGTAATGTTGACCAGTGGTAAAGTATTTTAAGTTATGTAATTTGAACCAATGGTAAAATATATCAAATTCTGTAATTTGGACCAATGGTCGAATAAACAAGTTATGTAATTCGGATCAATGGTAAAATATACAAAATTATGCAATTTGTACCTATGGTAAAACATAAAAGTTATGTAATTTAGATCAATAGTTAAATATACAAAGATACGTAATTTGTACCAGTGGTAAACTACACAAAGTTATGTAATTTGAACCAATGGTAAAATATACAACATTCTGTAATGTGTGACCAATGGTAAAATATACAAAATTATGTCATTTGGACCAATAGTAAAAGATACAAAGTTATGTAATTTGTGGCCAATGGTCAAATATACAAAGTTATGATGATTCTCAAAGTTTAGGAATTGTTGCTCATTTGAAAACCTCAGTTGGAACTTAATGTTAAAACTAGAAAACTTTTCTCAGCCAATGACTTCAGTTGTAAAAACTCTATTTGTAACACAGTTTTCACTATTGTAGTACGTTTGTTTTTAATTGTTTCAAATATCTGTTAGATTTCAATTTCCGAAAAGTGTATCAATTTTATAAACCCTTCTTAAGATGAATATTTCAACTAGTATATGAACTTCAAAGGCATCTTTAAATGCGGCCACTTACACACATGCCCCCATACAGTAATGATCCAGCCCCCCCCCCCAAACTTTGCTATGCCAATCTTTGTTCACTTCTCGATTGATATCGATTGTCAACACGTACGAATCAGCAAGTCACGAGTTTTGGTTTGGATCGATTCTTTTTTGGTATCATTGGTTTTCTCAACAGAATCAGATCTCCCACAGAAAGGAACACGTTATAATTGCCAGCATTCCAAGTGAAATGAATCTGATGGTCGGCAGTGTTCGTTGATATCAACCTCACAATCACCACCTCCCGAGACTTAGTGTGAGTCGCCTATATGTCACATTTTATCGCGTGTTTTCTTTAAAAATATTTATATTTCCGGTTGATGTTACATTGCAGGGAGCTTGTCAAAACACAGTTTCCTGCTATGTTCTCTTTTATGATGTCTTTTGGTGTTAGGGTCAGATACAATGAACTGGTTAAAGGGGTCAGCCATTATGAACTGGTTAAAGGGGTCAGATACTATGAACTAGTTAAAGGGGTCAGATACAATGAACTGGTTAAAGGATTCAGATACAATGAACTTGTTAAAGGGTTCAGATACAATGATCTGGTTAAAGGGGTCAGACACAATGAACTAGTTATAGGGGTCAGATACAATGAACTGGTTAAAGGATTCAGATACAATGAACTGGTTAAAGGGGTCAGCCATTATGAACTGGTTAAAGGGGTCAGATACAATGATCTGGTTAAAGGGGTCAGATACACTGAATTGCTTAAAGGGGTAAGACACAATGAACTAGTTAAAGGGGTCAGATACAATGAACTGGTTAAAGGGGTAAGACACAATGAACTAGTTAAAGGGGTCAGATACAATGAACTGGTTAAAGGGGTCAGATACAATGAACTGGTTAAAGGGGTCAGATACAATGAACTGGTTAAAGGAGTCAGATACATTGAACTGGTTAAAGGCCTACGATTTGTACTTGAAATCACATCACAATAAAATCTCTTCATAGCGAATTTAGATTTCAGCTAAGAGTTATTATTAATACTCGTTATGTAGTGGTTACAGGAGCAGACTGTATCATTTTCATACGAGGTTCGAGTTCTGTCGGGGCTATTGTGTCACTTTCACTAATATCTTTAGGTAGGTAGAGATTCATATATCATTCTTCCATGTATGAATTAAATAGTAGGTTAGACTCGACTCTCAAGCATTACTCGTGCAACTAATTTAGGAGAAGGAAAACTCCAAAATAACATTAGTCTTTCTCTGCTTATCCTGGAATAGTTTGCAAACGTCGTGGACTTCTCGCTATTGGACTTAAGCAATGCACTTCAAGAGTGATGTGGGGAGAGATTTCGCAACCCTTGCTTCACTATAGACTTGCCACGCAAACACACTTACATGGGTTTCCATTGTCTTTCGAGACTGAATGAAAAAATGGCGGCACATGTTTTTTATTGCTTCCCAACTGACTCTAAAAGTTGTCTTGTTTACATGAAATACTAATACTTCAAGTTAGCTGCTGCTGATGCTTAGTTTGATGTCGCTATAAGAACAGATAGATACACATGGCAACATAAGCAAACATATTTTGCTATTACAAATTACGCATAGATATTTAAATAGAGAATTTACTTACACAAAAACGGGAATTTTGCAAACATTGTGTTAACCAAAACACACCAGTTTCCTCTCCAAAGTATGGTACCTAACTTACTTTCAAAATTACCTCCCTTGGTGTTACACGCAAAGGAATAGCTATTTATACATGTAGATATTTAAACAGAGGCAAAACGCGTGTTATTACCTCCGCCAAGCAGGTTATGTATTCTGTCGAATTTCTAACTATGTTTGTTGGTTTGTATGTGTACAGACTTGTTGTTTTTCGGGGGTGGAAATGATATTTTCCTACATAGTGTCATATTTTACTTAGGTTGTTTCAGTTCGCTTGTGTTCGTCTTCATATGTAACTTTTACTACTACTACTACTACTACTACTACTACTACTACTACTACTACTACTACTACTATTACTATTATTATTATTATTATTATTATTATTATTATTATTATTATTATTATTATTATTATTATCTGTCTTCGCCCCCGCTCGCTATCGTTTTGCAATTTAATTTCTATTCACTGCTTGAATTTGCGGGAACGACATTAATCGATGAGAAAAAGAAGGCAAAACAAATCTACAAGGAAAAAAGACAGAACTAATAGAAAAGAAGACAAAACTAATCGATAAAAAAAATAAAACAAATGTCTCTCACTTTCTTTCGCTTTCTTCTGTTTTAATTCTTTGTTCTTTCCACTTTCTTATTCGTTCCCTCTCTCTCTACCGACTCTTCTTCATATCGCGAAGCGCGCCGGACACACGTACGTTCAATTTTATTATTATTATTATTATTATTATTATTATTATTATTATTATTATTATTATTATTATTATTATTATTATTATTATTATTATTATTATTATTATTATTATTATTATTATTATTATTATTATCATTATCATTATCATTATTATTATTATTATTATTATTATTATTATTATTATTATTATTGTTGTTGTTGTTGTTGTTGTTGTTGTTGGATTTCATTTGTGGTCTCTTTTTATGTCTCCTGACTTCCCCGCTTGTTTATCGCATCGTTGATTTGCTGGATTGCTTGGAACGTGATCAACATCACAAGATTTACTGACAGGCCACCGGTGGGTAGATCCAACAGCCACCATATTGCTTAGGTCGTCTACGTTCTCAGAATAAAATAGGCGAAATAAGAGAGAGAGAGAGAGAGAGAGGGAGAGAGAGGGAGAGGGGGAGGTGGTGGGAAGTGAGAGGTGAATGCGTGCGTAGTAAACTTACGTTCCATGTCTGATTTTCAGATAAGCGCATCTACGTCGATCGCTCAATTCAGTGCAGTAAAACGCCTTAAATCACGGTTTGTCATTTTCTGAAATTAGACTGATATTCTCTCTCTCTCTCTCTCTCTCTCTCTCTCTCTCTCTCTCTTACGATTTATTTTAGTGCATTCACATTATCCATATAAATTGGTCCATTCTCATAAACTAGCAATGACCTGGCGTTATCCGGGATTGAATGAGTAACCGTGTCCGTCCGCCCCCAGCCCATAACACTAAATTACTTTTTTAATTCTTATTTTTTTACATTTTATAACATTCAATTTTTGGGATTAGGTCCCAGGGTGTAATCATTGCTTGGGTGCTGAAGTGGCACCAATTGAAATAAATTTCGATACATTCATAGTCTTTAATCTCCTTAAGGCACATCTGGCGTTTCCCGGGAATCAATGAAGACTGCTGTGCATTTCTGCATAAAGCCATGAACAACATATAAACATGTCTACTCATACGTTTTAATTTTTATAATTGAGAAGTTACGTATGAAATAAAGTAGAACGTTATATTTTCTTTTAATGGATATCCGGCGCGAATGCAGACCACAAACTAATTTTGATTATAATGAAATATAATTATCCAAGTGATTTGGTTAATGGTGTTTCAGAATATATAAAGGTTATCGAGGTTTACCTCTAAAATTATAGGAGGAGTTCGTGAACAAACAAACAAATAAAGAAAAATGATGAACTGAAACTATATATATATATATATATATATATATATATTGTGTCTATTTAGGTAGCATTCTTTTATTTAAGCAAACATTGTTAAACATAGCAAAAATTATTCTGCTTAATTATACATTTTTTATTGTTTCAACGTTTCTAATAATCTGTTTGTGTCAAAATATAAAAAAATCAATGTTCCATATGTATTACAATACTTTCGATTCTTCGTCGAATTATCTTTAGGCGACAAAAACAAATGACCAAAAAGCTGGAGAAAAGAGGAGCATTTCAAAAAAGCAGCCGAAAACGCTCACGTGAAGTCAGTTACACGTCAAAACAACAGACCGGTGAAGTTCAAGAAGAAACGTTTACAATTAAATTTTCGAGTTACCAGAATAAGCATTACAGGATGAATTGTATTATGTTATACATTTTAAAATGCTGTTGCTGGTCTCATACGCAACGTTATTTGTGGTATAGATAGTTTAGAGTATTTTTAATATTTTAAAATTAGTTTCAGAATGTATTATGTTTGTATTATTAACTCAAATTTGTCTTAAATCAGAGGGGGACAGTTATACCCTTTATAAATGCTAGTAAATTGAGCTAGAGTTTACTAGGTGCATGATAAGTCTATCGGATAGGGTTGTGCTACTAAAACCAATGTAGCTATTATTATTATTATTATTATTATTATTATTATTATTATTATTATTATTATTATTATTATTATTATAATAATAGGAGTGACATTCTCAACAAGGGCCTTTGCATTTATAAATAACATTGGTATTTTTTAATGTTTTATAGGTTTAGTTGGAGTTGTTCTTTACTACATGATTTATTGTAGTAAGTAATTAGTCTTAATTTATTGTTATAATATTATCAAATAAGATTTCAAAAGGTATAATCAAGCTGCGAAATTCTGTTAAGACTTCCTCAAGAAATTATATTTGGTACGGTTTGAATACTGAAACCGATTAAATAAATTTGAGTAATTTATGTAAATTCGTTCCCTGCATTTGCTGAGGTTATATAATCCCCCTCACACACACACACACACACACACACACACACACACACACACACACACACACACACACATATAAATATATATATATCTATATCTATATATATATATATATATATATATATATATGAGATAAAATTGAAATATATATATCTCAACATTTCCCCAACTGTTTCGATGGCTTTACCAAGAGAGACGATTTCGTACCAGTTATTTGTCATATATATATATATATATATATATATATATATATATATATATATATATATATATATATATAATGAGAGAGAAAAATAGAGATAGATATATCGAGATAGATATTGATATATAGACACATTTATATTAATAAAATCAGTATAATTCCATTTAATGTAGTAAAAGGCATGCCTTGACGATTCAATTCCTCAAACTAGGCAGCTTATTTATATATCTATCAGTCTACCTCCGTCTATTTATATTTATTTATAGCCGAGGCTTCTTAGAATAAAACAACATTGTCTAAAAATCTGGCACGCCCACATATAAAATACCAATATTTATACACTTGATGAAACACAAGTGCAAATTTGTGGCACAGAAAAGAAAGAAAAAGCTTCACTAACTCACATTCTTCTCGCCCAAAATACATGCAGACACAGAAATCATTAAAAAGTTTATGTTGAATTATTTATTGATTACAAAACGCGACACTACTACAAATTGATCGTCGATGGATATCTCGCTGTGCCGGTAATGTTATGTATGCTGACGTGTGGCCATAGCATATTATTGACCTCCTCTGCAGGAAGTTAGACACAGGGTGAGGTGTGGTTTTGAGAAGCCAGCTCACAAGTATAAGCGCAATTATGCCTGCAAAAATGCCTAAGCAGCCCAGTCGGCATCGCCTGGCAGAGCGTCTCAGGCGATTAGTAGTAAACTGACTCTCAGAGAGAAGGTAAAGCCTGGGAGGGTTTACCTCCTGGGACTGAACAGAACCATATCTCAGCCCGACAACCACAAAGCCACTGTCGAACTGATTTGTATTATAATTCTATACCTTAGAATGTTGGGTTGAAAACCCGTCGCAACTGTTGAGCAAATCACATTAATACAGCTTTGAAAACTATAACCTTATCCAATGTAAGACAACCAAATCAAGTCGTAACACAAAAAATATCGAAATTGTCTACATTTATTAATGTAGACAATTTCGGTATTTTTTGTGTTACAAAACAGTAGAAGTTGGGAGCCGAAGTCGGGAATTTATACATTTTGCAGAAGTGACAAGTAAAAGACTGCTTGTTAGACACCGAGTCTTCACTCTAAACAATCCTAGTCTTGCCAGTTTGGCTAGGAGCAAATGCCAATCTGTTCTGATACTGTACTTAATTTTTTTAAAAGTCTTCTAGACTGAGGAATCTTTTATTTTTGTCCCAATCCAAAGTGCCCCTATGTGAGGAACTGGATTATCCCCATATTAAAAACCGACCTTGTTTCTAACTCTGCCCTTGTGGTGTAGAAAGTAAACAGGACCCTTGACTTGAGAATCATCTTTTTTTTTCAGTAGACTCCCCATTACTGGAGTTTAGACACGGACGTTTTTTGCAGGACTCTTTAGTTGAAGTAAAAGATTGGAGTTTTAATTTTTTTCTTAAACCTGTGTTTTACAATTTTAAGTCCTTGTAAAACCGACTCCGAAGTACGCAATTGAATTTTTTCAACCAGATTTTTATCTCTGCCAATCGCATTTCTTAACTGAATGAAGTTATCCAAGATATTAGCGCATGTCTGCATTCTTCCAGCGCTATTAGGTTATTATAATAGGGAGTTGGTGTCTTAATGTGCCCTTGTTACCGAAACTAAGCTAAATGTTTCAAAGACATTATGTTCTGTTCTCAAAGATTGGGTTAATTCTGTAATAATATCGTCTTCTTAAAATATTAATACTATTGTTACTATATGCGTGCACTGTGGGATTCATTCAAAACTGACTCTAGCATTTATACGTAGTCCACACGAAGACAACACATTACACAAGATCTTGTTTATTGCGTTGACGAAGGCATTATTGGTACTCGGGGTCGGATCAAAAATACAAAAGGCTCATTGGCATTTCCTTACAAGCGGGGCGCGATACACATTGGTATTGATTCAAAACTTTAGTAACGTGCACTCATACCAAAAGACATTAATAAGCATGGAAGATTTCATATATATACATATATATATATATATATATATATATATATATATATATATATATATATATATATATATATATATATAAAACAGAAGATCAGAACAACATTGGTATATGTATTACATTAGATAAGAACAACGTCGGCTATGTATTATATATATATATATATATATAATTAATTATAAATATTATCTTTTATCTATCAGGTTGGAAAGAAGGTAATGTCGTATTTTTCACTTCATCACATTGCAGCCTCCTAAGTTGTACACAGTTCTAGATTTTTTGGTGAATTTGTGTCTGAATATCTTGCTTTGCCTTTCAGATATAGTAATTAGTTGGAGATAATAAAGTTTAACGGTCTCTGCCGTCAAAATATGGGTATTAGTGAGGAGCATCTGAGACATTGCATGCTCTATGAATTCAAAAAAGGAAACTCAGCTGCAGAAGCTATAAGGAATATTGGAACTGTCTATGGGATAAATGTTCTGAATGATCGAAAATGTCAACGGTGGTTTGCAAAATTTTCTTCTGGAGACTTTAACCTGTCAGATTGGCGACGTTCGGGAATGAAAACATCAATTGATAAAGACGCCATTAAAGACGCTGTGGAGGTTAATCCAAAGTTAAACAGCAGAGAATAACCTCAACAATTCAATACAACCCATACCACAATTATTTCATGCCTTCACGAATTAGGAAAAGGTTCAAAACTTGGACTCTGGGTTCTCCACGATTTGACCGATGCTCAACGAAATTAAAGATTGTCTGTTTGCACATCTTTGCTTTCCAGGAATCATCGAGAACCATTTTTGCAAAGAATTGTGACTGCAGATGAAAAATGGGTTCTTTACAAGAATACCCAACGCAAAAAAAAAACAATGGTTAGATCGAAACCAAAGTCCACAGTCTGTTCCAAAACAAGGACTACACCCATAGCAGGTTATTCTCTCTTTATGGTGGGACATGAGAGGACTGATTCATTATGAGTTACTAGAGCCTAATCAAACAATCACAGCAGTAAAATATTGTTCGCAGCTGGATGATCTAAGAATTGCTCTATCAAAAAAAAAAACGACCAGCATTACTCAATAGAAAGGGTGTAGTGCTTCAGCATGATGACGCGAGACTTCACACAGCAAAACTCACCCAGGAAAAGGTTATAAGTTTCAATTGCGAAGTTTTGCCTTATCCGCCTTATTCACCTGACAGTGCTCCATCCGACTACTATCTTTTCCAGTCGTTGCAGCATCACTTAATAAAATGTATGAAAATGACAACCAACTCAAAAATGACTGAAATTTGTTTTTCTCTAAATAATCAGAGAATATTTTGAAAGCATCAAGAAGCTAGTTGATCGTTTGACAGAAGCCATAGAAAATAAGGGAAATTAGGGCATTTTTAAATGCCCTAATGTGAATTTTTCAGATGAAATAAATGCGTTGAACGAAAATGACATTACTTTATTTCCAACCTGATACATACGTATACGTTTCATTCTTACGGGAATCGTCAGTGACGAAAGAATTATTTACACCGGAGCACGAGTTATATTTCAATCTCAAATCCCAACGTCTTTTCCCTCACGACCGCTGTCAACAACTCGGTAAATCAGCGAGAGATTAATCTCACTTAAAAGCAGCTGTCGTAGGGAGTTTGACTTTTGAAGGAAACACACACACACACACACACACACACACACACATATATATATATATATATATATATATATATATATATGTGTGTGTGTAAGGTTAGTGGGAGAGAACCCCAGCAGAGTGCTCAATTATTAAGAAAGTTAAAAACTAAAAGCGTAATATTTATGTTGTTTTTATCCTCTGTAATAGATATCCCGATTTTGTTCTGATCTTCTGTAATATATATATATACATACATATATATATATTACAGAAGATCAGAACAAAATCGGGATATCTATTACAGAGGATCAAAACAACATAAATATTACGCTTTTAGTTTTTAACTTTCTTAAAGTACAAAAAGCTTCATGCAAGATCCAAACACAGTTTGTTGATCACTTTCAACTGCTCGTGTAAAATACCTGCCGACTCGGTATTTACAAAGTTAAATTCTCCTTAATTATTAGCTAATTCGTTGTGGCCGACGGGGGAACGCTATTGACTACAAATCAGTGATCGGGGTTCGAGCCCGCTGATCGTAGAGAATTAACTTCCTGCACTGAAGATTGCGTTAGCATGAAACGTCGGTGTCTGTAGGCAATAAATGATTAATGTATATATATATATCGAGGCAGCATTTTTTTCTTAAGACACGTATTATTAAAAATAACCGACAATTTTTGTCTGGTTATTTTAGTATTGATCCCTTCAATTTTCCGGATTAAAATTTTTCTTCCGAGATTAAGATTTTAATCCGGAAAATTGAAGGGATCAATACTAAAATAACCAGACAAAAATTGTAGGTTATTTTTAATAATAATAATAATATATATATATATATATATATATATATATACTAACTGTCCCTAGTCGGCGTTGCCTGAGATTATTTTTTTTATTCATTAACAATTTACGATATGAAATGTAAATAAATTTGCGTTTTCTTTAAAAGGGTGAAAAGTAAAGAAAAAGGGGAAGTAACTCTATTAGTCAATGCCGAGTCACAAAATTATGTACGAATCAAACATTGATTTTGAATGACGAAATATATATTTTGTTGTTGTTAAGTACATAGGACAAGTTCCCACAAAGGAAACTGAAGAGTCGGAAAATAATATATTGAGTTTGTAAACCGCAAGCTATTGATAACAATATATGAAAAATAGATAGGCTCTTCTTTATTATAGAGATGGACAATGAACATTGAACAATGAAATGAAAACCTGAATTTAAAAATGATGAAATATAAATTTCAATATAAGTCTAATTTAAAAAAAACAAAAACTCTTAGATTTTATTTTTGCAAAATGTGATTATTTTGTGTTTAAATTTACTTGTTAAAGTTAAATTTTATTATCACATTGAATTATTAGTTTCATTTGTTGACGAGTAACCAAACAAAGTCAATGTTTTTTACATTTTTAAACAGAAACTCCTCATCAACCTTCAGAGTGTAGATTTAAGAGTTCTTCGCCCTAACACACACTAGATGATCAAACTCACGACGTTTCTATAAAACACTAGCTTTATCTGAAATCTGAAATCGATCAAATCGGTCCAGATCACAACAGGCGGCCTAGGACAGTTAATTCTAGTTCCAGGTTTGTAGCCGGCCATCGGCTTGCAAGGGCACAAGAACCAGGTTTTACATACAGCACCTGGTATTCCCAGATAGTCACTTATCTTAGTACCGACCTTGTTCAACGTTGCTTAACTTCAGTGTTCTTACGGGAACCTGCGTGTCAACGTGACTATATCCGTATATACTATTCTATTTGTATTATTTAGATTTTTCGGACTACTGTTCTCATACTGAATGTGATTTCCACAACGTTTTGGACGATGTAACCTCCTACCTTCTTCAGATGCGTCTTATTGAACTCGGAAATCTTCATGTCGAACTTGGAACGGAATTTCTAACAGAACCCTTAATTTAATCCACAGGGGTAGCCGGCTCTCGTTGCAGGTAGAAGTCTTAAGTAATTCGTAATTGTATTCTTAGTCAGTCTGGCCCCTACTGAGGATTGAACCTTCAACCTCGCTTAAGGCTGGTCATTACTTAGCATTTTTATCCGTTGTACCACGGATTCTATTTGTATTTTTTCTTTTTATAAACTCAAGAATTTGATGTCTAATTTATTTCTCAAAAACCTCCCATAAAATACATGCCAAATATTTGGATAAGATTGGAACATTGAAAGAATGTGTGTCTTTTAAAATTGTGACATTTTGGCCTTTGTTGTCTGCGTGTCTGAACGCTCAATGTCCATTGACAAAATAATCAAGTGGAAAAGGCGTCAACAAACAATACGAAAGGAAAATGGAGCAGAAGGCGCAATTCGTTGGGACTCGAAAACAGGGCGCATAAAGAAGACATTGCCGACATTTTTCTTCTATACGCGATACAATACGGAGCAAAAGGCCGCATAACAGCGTTTCTTTTAGCCTGAACGAAACAAAAAAGCACAGAGACTACTTCTTTTTTTCTAGACATATTGCTGATTTCTTTTTGCTGGATATATTTCTATCTTACTTCTTTCTTTCTTTCTTTCTTTCTTTCTTTCTTAAACCCTTCGTCCTTCCCTTCTTTTCGTAATGTTAGTCACTATTTCGTTATATGTGTCCTTTTTCTTTCTTTCATATTTCTTTCTTTTTATTTCTTCAAATTCGTAATTTTCCTTTAATTTCTTTCTTTATCTCACCCCCTTCTTCGTTTCTGACTTCCTTTATTTCTTTCTTCCTTTCTTTCTTAACGTCAGTTTTTCTTCTTAAAATCCTTATTTCTTTCTTCCTTTTTTACATTTTGTTTGTTTATCTTAAAATTGTTCTTCTTTTCTTTTTTAAAATCATTATTTTCTTTTTTTCTTTTTCTTTCTTTCTTCCTTTTTTTCTTTCCTTCTTAACACTCTATTTTCTGTATTTTTCTTTCTTTCTTCTTTTTCTTTCCTCTTTACACTCTCTTTTCTTTATTTTTGTTTATTTCCTTCTTTTTCTCTCTTTTTTGTTTACACTCTCTTTTCTTTCTTTTTACACCTTTCCTTTTTCTTTCTTTTTTCTGTTCACCCTTTTTCTTTCTGTTCATTTCTTTCTTTCTTTTTTTCTTTCATTCTTTCTTTCTTTTCCTTTCTTCTTTCTTCTTCTTGAAATCCTTACTTTTTCTTGTTCTTTTACTTTTCGTTTGTTTATCTTCAAATTTCTTTTCTACTTTACACCCTTTTTTCCTTCCCCATATACCCTTTTTTCTTTCTTTTTTCTTTCTCTGTTTTCTTTCTTTTTGTATACCCTCTTTTTTCCTTTTTCCTTTTTCTTTCTTTCTTCTTTTCTTTGCATCCTTGTTATCTGCATTTATTTACATTTCTTTTCACTTCTTTCTTTACGCACTTCTTTCTTACTTTATATATTTATTTATACCTTCGGCTATATTTTTCTTTACATATTTCTTTCTTTCTTATTTTCCTTATATATTTCTTTCTTTCTTTTCTTACATATTTCTTTCTATTTCTTACATATTTCTGTTCTTTTTTACATATTTCTTTCTTTCTTATTTTCTTTACATATTTCTTTCTTTCTTTTTTACATATTTCTTTCTATTTTTTACATATTTCTTTCTTTTTTACATATTCCTTTCTATTTTCTTTACATATTTCATTCTTTCTTTTTTACATATTTATTTTATTTTTTACATATTTCTTTCTTTCATTTTTTTACATATTTCTTTCTATTTTTTACATATTTCTTTCTTTCTTTTTTTTACATATTTCTTTCTTTCTTATTTTCTTTACATATTTCTTTCTTTCGTTTTTACATATTACTTTCTATTTTTTACATATTTCTTTCTTTCTTTTCTTTTTACATATTTCTTTCTATTTTTTTACATATTTCTTTCTTTCTTATTTTCTTTCTTTCGTTTCTACTTACATATTTTTTTTAGTTCAGTTCTTTTTACATATTTTTGTCTATCTTCCAGTGTTTTCAGTTACCCGATGATACACCTTTCCGTCTATCCCCGACACACGACTAAGAAAATACTACCTCTCTTATCTGAACATCTTGAGGGAGGGATGGGAGCTTTCGGGATACCGGATTGAGGACATTTCTGAGTTGGGAGTTTCTCCAACTTACATTATATATTTGATAAACAATGACTTTGTATTTTAAATTCTGAAAATTGTTTAGTCATCACACTAGGACTTCTGTGCAAACTCGGTGAAATGAGCTAGTCTCTCCCCCTCTCTATATTATAGAATATGTTTTGTTAGAACGATTGTGTCAATAAGTAATAATATATGTTTTGAAAGTATTATAATTGCACATCATAAAATAAGATACAATAAGTACGATGCTAATAGTTATCAGTATATTTTCCGATAACATATCACTCAACAAGTCCCGGGCCTGATATATAGATGGCGCGACTACTAAAACTTTAACTATGAATTTTTGTAATAGACTAATCTTCAAAAGACACGCGTCAAAATTTGAGTCCAATCAGATTATTAGTTTACAAATTACAGTCATTATAGTTAATCTACTATTGCAAATTTTCAAACCAACGGAAAGATCTGAATTTCGTTGTGTTGATAAAGCTTTGCTTTCTGATGGTAAAAATACTGTTCAAGCAATGATATGTCTTGATAAGTGTTATTTGAACTTTGCTCCGTCGGAAACAGCGGTTAATATGTAGTATGCTGACTTTAAACGTGATCGTGCGGACGCAAATGATGCTAAACGCTCAGGTTGCCCATATTCAGCAGTTGTCCCGGACACATAAAAAAGTTCACAGAATCACTTATGCCCATCAAAAATTAAAGTTGCTTGAGATAGCAGACGAGTTTACGATATTAGAAGGCATGAACATTTTCCATTGATAAATCTGTTTCTAAAGTGGCTGACACGTTTGCTCACAGTCAATCAAAAGACAACGCGTCGACGATTGAAGGTGTTATTTGCAAATGTTTTCACGCAACATAAAATATGTTTTACGTCAATATGTGACAATGGATGATACATGGATCCACCATTCACTCTGGAGTAAAATCGGCAGTCAACTGAGTGGAGAACAGCGGATGAAAGCCGTTAAAAGCGACCTAAGACGAAAACATAAGCAGGCAAGGTTTTGGCCTCTGTATTTTGGGATGCCCAAAGTATTTTGGGATGCGCAAAGTATTTTGTTCATCGATTAACTTTAAGAAAGGAAGAATTGTCAATAGCGCATATTATATAGTATTATTAATACGTTTGACGGAAGAGATCGCGAATAAATCGGCCACAAATGAAGAAGAAAAAACTGCTCTTTTACGAAGATGATGCACCTGTGGCACAAGTCGATTGCAACGATGATAACACTTTATGAATTGCACGTTGTATTGCTGACTTTTCCCCAGATCTGGCCCCAGCACTAGTGGCTATTTGCAGACCCCAGAAAAATGCTCCAGGGAAAAAGATTTAGCTCCAGTGACGAAGTAATATCGGAAACTGGGGCGTCGAATTTTTAGCGAAGCGTTGGAAACAGTGCATTACTTTAGCAGACTATTTTGATGGATATAGTCGAAGTTTTAGCGAAGCGTTGGAAACAGTGCATTACTTTAGCAGACTATTTTGATGGATATAGTCGAATTTTTAGCGAAGCGTTGGAAACAGTGCATTACTTTAGCAAACTATTTTGATGGATATAGTCGAATTTTTAGCGAAGCGTTGGAAACAGTGCATTACTTTAGCAGACTATTTTGATGGATATAGTCGAAGTTTTAGCGAAGCGTTGGAAACAGTGCATTACTTTAGCAGACTATTTTGATGGATATAGTCGAAGTTTTAGCGAAGCGTTGGAAACAGTGCATTACTTTAGCAAACTATTTTGATGGATATAGTCGAATTTTTAGCGAAGCGTTGGAAACAGTGCATTACTTTAGCAGACTATTTTGATGGATATAGTCGAAGTTTTAGCGAAGCGTTGGAAACAGTGCATTACTTTAGCAGACTATTTTGATGGATATAGTCGAAGTTTTAGCGAAGCGTTGGAAACAGTGCATTACTTTAGCAGACTATTTTGATGGATATAGTCGAATTTTTAGCGAAGCGTTGGAAACAGTGCATTACTTTAGCAAACTATTTTGATGGATATAGTCGAATTTTTAGCGAAGCGTTGGAAACAGTGCATTACTTTAGCAGACTATTTTGATGGATATAGTCGAAGTTTTAGCGAAGCGTTGGAAACAGTGCATTACTTTAGCAGACTATTTTGATGGATATAGTCGAAGTTTTAGCGAAGCGTTGGAAGCAGTGCATTACTTTAGCAGA
This sequence comes from Sepiola atlantica, assembly GCA_963556195.1. Classification (NCBI taxonomy): domain Eukaryota; kingdom Metazoa; phylum Mollusca; class Cephalopoda; order Sepiida; family Sepiolidae; genus Sepiola; species Sepiola atlantica. Next base: position 58,840,179 of record OY744527.1, read on the forward strand.
CTATTTTGATGGATATAGTCGAATTTTTAGCGAAGCGTTGGAAACAGTGCATTACTTTAGCAAACTATTTTGATGGATATAGTCGAATTTTTAGCGAAGCGTTGGAAACAGTGCATTACTTTAGCAGACTATTTTGATGGATATAGTCGAAGTTTTAGCGAAGCGTTGGAAACAGTGCGTTACTTTAGCAGACTATTTTGATGGATATAGTCGAATTTTTAGCGAAGCGTTGGAAACAGTGCATTACTTTAGCAGACTATTTTGATGGATATAGTCGAATTTTTAGCGAAGCGTTGGAAACAGTGCATTACTTTAGCAGACTATTTTGATGAATATAGTCGAAGTTTTAGCGAAGCGTTGGAAACAGTGCATTACTTTAGCAGACTATTTTGATGAATATAGTCGAAGTTTTAGCGAAGCGTTAGAAACAGTGCATTACTTTAGCAGACTATTTTGATGGATATAGTCGAATTTTTAGCGAAGCGTTGGAAACAGTGCATTACTTTAGCAGACTATTTTGATGGATATAGTCGAAGTTTTAGCGAAGCGTTGGAAACAGTGCATTACTTTAGCAGACTATTTTGATGGATATAGTCGAATTTTTAGCGAAGCGTTGGAAACAGTGCATTACTTTAGCAGACTATTTTGATGGATATAGTCGAAGTTTTAGCGAAGCGTTGGAAACAGTGCATTACTTTAGCAGACTATTTTGATGAATATAGTCGAAGTTTTAGCGAAGCGTTGGAAACAGTGCATTACTTTAGCAGACTATTTTGATGGATATAGTCGAAGTTTTAGCGAAGCGTTGGAAACAGTGCATTACTTTAGCAGACTATTTTGATGGATATAGTCGAAGTTTTAGCGAAGCGTTGGAAACAGTGCATTACTTTAGCAGACTATTTTGATGGATATAGTCGAATTTTTAGCGAAGCGTTGGAAACAGTGCATTACTTTAGCAAACTATTTTGATGGATATAGTCGAATTTTTAGCGAAGCGTTGGAAACAGTGCATTACTTTAGCAGACTATTTTGATGGATATAGTCGAAGTTTTAGCGAAGCGTTGGAAACAGTGCGTTACTTTAGCAGACTATTTTGATGGATATAGTCGAATTTTTAGCGAAGCGTTGGAAACAGTGCATTACTTTAGCAGACTATTTTGATGGATATAGTCGAATTTTTAGCGAAGCGTTGGAAACAGTGCATTACTTTAGCAAACTATTTTGATGGATATAGTCGAATTTTTAGCGAAGCGTTGGAAACAGTGCATTACTTTAGCAGACTATTTTGATGGATATAGTCGAAGTTTTAGCGAAGCGTTGGAAATAGTGCATTACTTTAGCAGACTATTTTGATGGATATAGTCGAATTTTTAGCGAAGCGTTGGAAACAGTGCATTACTTTAGCAGACTATTTTGATGGATATAGTCGAATTTTTAGCGAAGCGTTGGAAACAGTGCATTACTTTAGCAGACTATTTTGATGGATATAGTCGAATTTTTAGCGAAGCGTTGGAAACAGTGCATTACTTTAGCAAACTATTTTGATGGATATAGTCGAATTTTTAGCGAAGCGTTGGAAACAGTGCATTACTTTAGCAGACTATTTTGATGGATATAGTCGAATTTTTAGCGAAGCGTTGGAAACAGTGCATTACTTTAGCAGACTATTTTGATGGATATAGTGGAATTTTGCCGAAAGGTTTTAATTAGGCCCGGGACTTTTTGACTAATTTTTAGATACATCTCATTATCAAAATGAAATGAAGAACGTCTTTGCTTCTTCTTTTCAACGTATTTGCTGTAATTGAATATCCGCAAAGGCGAATTATTTTATTCGTTGCTATATAATTATTAACATCTAAGTCATTGTATTTTATTTAATTTTAAAAAGTTCATTGATATGACTTTCAAAACACACACACACACACACACACACATATATATATATATATATATATATATATATATATATATATATATGATTATTTTTTATTTACACAGACATGTACAAAATCTACGACACTGGCATGTCGATGTTATCGATCTACAGTTTGTATAAACTGAGATCTCATCAGGCAGAGTTAGAATCCGATCTTAACCTTAGATCATACAACCTTAGATTATACAAACTGTTGATCGATAACATCGACATGCTAGTGTCGCAGATTTTGTACATATCTGTGTAAATAAAAATAATCATATATAAAGCTCTATTTTATATTGAGCACTTTTTATAAACCCGGTTAAAATTCTTCGGATTACTACCCTGTGGATGTTTTACCTGGATTATTATCATTATATATATATATATATATATATATATATATATATATATATATATATTTTTTAAAAGTCTTCACGTCTTATTGGATTTAAATCATGAAAGATCGTAGTCTTACCAACGTAGTCAGCTCAACACTGATCAAGGAATTCATGAATGACAAAATTCTTTTCGATGGTCGGAAAAATTAACCTTATGGAAAGAAGAGTAAAAAGTTTCAGCTTGTGTAGTCTACTCTAAACATAGTAAATGGAAAGCAACATTGAGTAGACGAAGATATCGTTCCACAATTCCATGGCCATCTGGACCTAACCATGGACATGTTAAATAAGGATACAAGCCAATAAATTCATCACTATTGGATTTTGAAACTTTCTGTTCAATAGTTCGTTTTACAATGGAATATCTATTATCAAGGAAGATTTCAGCGATTTTAATAAGTTTCACGCCAAGTCTATTGTGAGAAAAAATCATAAGAACTTGATGGGTGAGGGTACTGATAAGATTAGGTGTTTTCCCGATTAAGGGGAATAAGATAACCAATTAAAAATCTTATCAGTACCCTAAGGCTATCTTAAATTGTTTTAGTTCTTTAATTTACACTTTTCTTATATATATATATATATATATATATATATATATATATATATATATATATATATATATATATATATATATATATATATAACATATATATAATATAATATATATATATATATATATATATATATATATATATATATATATACTAGTAGAATAACCGTCCCATGATTCGGAAGATTAACTTCTCAAACAAAACAGTTTTACATCACTTACGTCCCCTTACGATGAATAAACACAAGATATAATACTACTAAACCTTATGTCTAGAATCATTATTCCAATGTTTGTCAAAATCCATTACGTGATTTTGTCTCTAGAAAATGTCTAGAATTTAACGTTTAAGATGAAGGGATCTTAAGGAATCTTGCTGAATTTATGAAAATGACTAGGAATAAAATTTAATGCAATCAGAAATATTTGAATTTTAAAATATGTGTTTTTGACTATACTATGCCCCTAAAGCCATTAAAAATTCTACAAAGAAACGGAAATAATTTGCTTTTCATAAAACTAAATATAGCCCAGATTTGGACCCCTTACACCTAGCAGCTGTTCCAAAACTCATAATGAGCGCTTTCATGAGTTTAGGAGTGAATCGTCTCTATACAAATATATAAATATATAAGCATATCTAACCATATATATATATATATATATATATATATATATATATATATATATATATATACAAAATAAATGCTCATCTACTGCCAATAAAATTAAACACACCAAAGACTTCCATCAAACCCTAATCACCAACGGCTACCCCACTTCCACAATAACCCACCTCAGCAAGACCAGATCACGCAGACACAACACACTCTCCAACACATGCTTCCTAAAACTACCTTTCTTTAACGACAGAATCACTAATGCCATCCGCAGAAAAACTAGACATTCAACTCACCCACACCGGCACCACCTTACGCCAACACCTTTCCAAAAAACGCACTACACGCACCCAAGAACCATGCTCCCTAGCCAATTGTCCCATTCCTACCACTGGACTATGCCACCGCACTAACTGTGTATACAATATATCATGCACTATTTGTAACCACTCCTATATTGGATATACTACAAGACAATTACACCAACGTATAAAAGAACACATGAATACAAATATATCTTCCTTCTTCAAACATACTTCCTCATGCAATACTACACAACAAGACATAAAAGTTTCCATTTTAGCCTCGACCAGGAACCTAGGCGACCTAAGACTGATGGAAGCTATTCTCATTTCCAAACTTAGCCCATTTTTGAACCAAAGACATGAATTAAATTCTACCTTCATCATATAACCTACCCCCCCCAGAACCCATCCCCAGATAATACCCCCCCCATAATAAACACTATTTGCACAAATCATATCCGTTATACTAAGAATTGACCATTACTTTAGTTAAATAAATTCAACATACAAAGCCAATTAACAGAATAACAGAATTCCCTTTATAAATTAATACCAAAAATAAGAGATTTGTCTCCCCTTAACCAGCAAACTTTCCATACCTAAAACAATAGGCATTTAAGAGATAAATTAAAACCAATAAATAAGGATTAAACTTAACCAGACATAACTAAATTTTAATATACTGCACCGACAACAAATAATTAGCTATCTACAACACATTTAAAATCTAATGCCGGAATCAGCTTGTTGACAAACATATATACTATAAGTAATATCTACGTTTTATATACGAAAAAAAAAAAAAATAAAAATAAAAATAAATAACAATAATAGTAAATATATAAATAAAAATAAAAATTAAATAAATAGAAACAACAGACAATTACATATATATATGGGTGTATATATATATATATATATATATATATATATATATATATATATATATATATATATATATATATATATTTAAAAAAAAAAAAATAAATAAATAAAAAGAATCTATTTAATTTTCCTCTGAATACTTTACTCTGAACACTTCCGGTTTAACCCCCCAGCGCTCCTGGCATTTTCTCGGTACCCGGGATTTTTCTTTTATTTATTTTTGACAAGGAGAGGAAGAAGAAGAAAAAAAAAATCTCTCGAAATATCAAATTGATTCTTGATAATCCGGACATTACAAACAAACACCCTTGCTGTCTAGAAAAATAAACAAACCTTTCGATCTATATCCGACTTATTTCGGTTTTGTTCTGTCTTTGTTCTTCACAGCTTCCAGCAACCCGGATCTTCGCATTGCCTTAAACCTTTTTAAAAACTTTTATTATTACTCCCAGCAATGCTTACAGCAAACTACCAATTTCTATTATATATATATATATAGTAAGCTATGAAAATATATTTATGGCAATTAAACTACACAGAGGCTCCTGTATTTCATCTCCGGGGGAATCTTCAGGTTAAAATGCATGGAGTTAGTTTTGCCGGGTGTTTTTATATACACGACTAGCTAGTTAACCAATCAGATTCTTTGTTGTTCTCTTAGCCAATCGTTGGGCTTCTCACGAAAAAAGGTCTGGTTAGTTTTACTTCCTATTTCTTATTCTATTGTTCATTTTTCTATAGAGTTGCTTATCCCTGTTTCTTTGTTATATCAATATAATGAGTGAATTTATTTTAACACGTGGTTCCTTATATTTCAATTTTAGGTTTTAGTTTTTGAGTTTTTAGGTTTTTGTTTAGTTTAGTTGTTTTATTTTACTTATTTGTTTGTTTATTTATTTATTTATTTATTTATTTATTCATTTATTTATGTGTTCTTAGCCTAAGGTAAATTTTATTCTGTGCAGGCAGCTGTTTGCTATCTTACTTCTACCATTTAATAGATTTTGGGGGTCTTTAAAGTTTAAGATTTCAAATTTCTCATTCAGACATAGTCTACACGAGTCGTCTAAATTTCTATATGTACTGACCTGCCGTATTATTTTCCATTCAATTATTGGTGAGCGTCCATTTTCTTTGAGCTCCGAATAATGGTTTGCTAGTGCTGTTTTAATTTGATGTTCTCTGTTACGATCACAAAAGCACATTTAAAAAACATATATATATATATAACTATGTATAAATATATATATATATATATATATATATATATATATATATACATATATATATATATATATATATATATATATATATATATATATATATATATATATATATATATATATATATATTAATATATTTATGAAAACATTGTAAAAAAAACAGAATTCGTCTGTTAAATTATACAATCTTTTCAATTTTTCTAATGGTCTTTTTGTATTAAAATAAAAATAAATGAATAAATGTCTCATAGGTATCACGAACGTTTTCGATTCTTCGTCGAATCATCTTCAGGTGTCAAAAGCAAATGAACAAAAAAGCTGGAGATAGAAGAGAATTTGTAAAAAAAAAAACAGCGGAAAAACGCACAGAGAACTTTTTTGCATTGTTTCAGGAAAGACGTTTACAATTTAAATTTAGCGACGCCGAAGTGGTATCATGTAATTAGATTGTATTACGTTAAGCATTTCAGGTTAGGTGATTTAAACTATGATGATTCATTTTGCATGGAAATAAAAATCCAGAAAATACTTCTTGTACTTTACAAATATAAGTTGATATCTAAAGAGATCTACGAGAGAATCCGACCTATTCGCTCTCACAGAACTAGAATGTACGGTTTACACAAGGTTCATAAACCGAACATCCCTTTACGCTTTATTCTATTAATGTTAGGTTCTGTACAGCATAAACTTGGTTTGTTGATATCTTTAAGTCTGCACTTGTATAGACAGAAGGTTATAGCTGATGTAGACAAGAGGTTTTGAAACATCAGTCGGAGATCTTCCACGATCCAAATCCTCTATGATGTTTAGAAATTCACACCCTTGTTTTCTCTCAACTGATTTCTTTAACTAAAAATAATTTTTCTACTCATTTCTCATCCGATTTTCTTAACTTTTGATTTATTTTTCTCACGTTTCCTCTGAATCAAACGATAAAGCCTTATGAAAAATCTTAGAAATGTCTTATCTTTCATCCTTTCCTTTTTCATTTTTGATAAAATAAATAAGATTTCCTCGGATATATATATATATATATATATATACATATATATATATATATATATATATATATATATATATATATATATATATATGTGTTTATATATGATTATTTTTATTCAAAATCTGTGACACTGGCATGTTGATGTTATCGATCAACAGCTGTTAGAAACTGAAATCTCATCAGATAGAATTAAAATCCGATCCTTAACTCAGATCGTATTTGGGAAAAAAGCAATGGGAGTGAGAAGTAAAAATGAAAATGATAACATTGGAAAGTCACGTGGTTATATTTTAGACAGTTCAAAATCAAATATAATATAATATGAAATAAAATAAAATAAAATAAAATAAGATATAAAATAAACTCGAAAAATATATAAGTTTTAGTTACTCTCTGTTGGTTTGTTTAGAAACTACTCCTTGGTTTTTGGAGACAGACTCTTATAACCATATATATTCTGGAACTACATTAGCGAGAGGGTACTAACATAAGTATATTTCATTTGATCAAAGGTGGTACAACATAATCGTGGGATCTGTGTTGACACTTAAAATCCATAAAAAGGAAACACATATTACGTTGTTTTATTTAATACTAGAAAACTAATAAGGGTTCAGGGTTTGAAAAAGGCGTACACACGGATGCTGACTGATTCATGAAATAAAAACTAAACCTCCAAGCTTTTGTCAAGAAACTACGTAATTAGAATAGAGTTCTCTTGGTAACTTACAGTGCGAATGTAAACAAAAAAAACGTAAGCGCTAAAATTTCCCTTACATCGAAACGAAATAGCGTAGGATTAAGTGTGCATGAGAAGAGATAGATAGACAGATAAGAGAGAGAGAGAGAGAGAGAGAGAGAGAGAGATTTTGGATGCTCTATAGAGCTTGCCTCATGCCAGACGATGTGCGAGAGAACCACCCTCTGACCACCTTAACCCCCCCCAAAAAAACAAGTAAAAAAAAAAAAATGAAGAAACTCAGAAAACCTATCACGTGCTTTTTCGCTGTTGTTGTCCTCTTTCGCCTTCACAACATACCAAACGGGACACCGAAAATAAAGGAACATGTTGAGAATACGCCCTTGCAGGAATGCTTAACATAGGCATGGATGAATAGCAACAAGCTTGGTCCTCACATTTCACAGCCCTTGTTCTTATTATAACCGCAGTCTAACGATGTACCCCTTGGTAGGGGACCAGAAAAGGAATAAATATGTTTAACAAACTTAATTATAAGATACTAGCTGTACGCACCCAGCGTTTGCCGGGTGGAGGCATGTTGCCGGGTGGAGACAACGTGTCGCTGGGTGGAGACAACCTGTTGCTGGGTGGAGACGACATGGTGTCGGGTGGAGGGTTTAAGGTAAACAATATCATATTTCATTTGAATTTGATTTTTAATTATATCATTTTAATTTTTCCTTTGGACTACCCACTTCAATTTTTGAATTCTTGCCTGATAAGGAAGCTCTATAAATAGCAATGACTTTTTTTATATATTGATTTCCTACGAATCTTTTGGATATTTTTTTGGTGAGTAATTCACTTTGTTGTCAACTGATCTTTTGTTTTGAACTTCATTCTAATTTATTCTCTCATACCTCGGATTTCGGACTGCCATCTGGACCTTATTCAATTATAACTCAATGCCCATCTCATCCCTGCCCTCCTGTAATTGATCCCTTGGATTGTTACATGGCCACATTGTATTTTCTACCCAATTTTCGTTGAAAATGGCTTACAACTTTTATATTTTCAAATTCATGCTAACTAGTAACACATTATTTTACTGATTTTTCTCATCTGATTGAAAGAGCTTATATTTGAAAATCCATGTATTAAGGGATTTTTTAAAATATTCCTTGCTTGAATATCTGATGAATTAATAAATATTGTAATTTATCCAATTTTTATTTTCATTATTTCTTTGTTCTCATATCGATGCTCTATCTATTATATCGAACATTCTCTTATCACGATTGGATATAAATATAATATAAAAGTAAAATATTCATCTTTATTGTTTCATATATATATATATATATATATATATATATATATATATATATATATATATGTGTGTATGTATATTTCGGCAGCAAGCCATTTATTATACATGTGTCGTTGAAGACCACGGAGTTTTCTTTCTTTGCTATCTTTCTGGTTAATTTCTCGACACGGCGAGCGATTCGTCGGTTTTCCGGTGTCAATTGTTAGGCGCCATAATCCACCAATTGACACAGGAAAACCGACGAATCGTTCGCCGTGTCGAGAAATTAACAGAATGATAGCAAAGATGAAAACTCCGTGGTCTTCAACGACACATGTATAATATATATATATATATATATATATATATATATATATATATATATATATATATATATATATATATATATATAATGTGCGTGTTTTAGGGGTAAAAACAAGAGTGCTTAATTACTTGTGCAATAGCGCATATATAGTGACTCTCACTATCAAAACATCGTTTGAAGTATCGATTACATTCGGGAGATTTATCACTGCGGGCTAAGTTCCCAGTGTTTATGTGAAACAGAAGGTATCGATGGAAGATCATACTAACGTATAGTGTAAATTGAAATAATATAGATATACATATTCTGTGTATATTTAGGCCACATTTTTTTTTATTTAAGCAAACATTGTTAAAAATAACTGAATTTTGCTTAATTATACCTTTTTTATTAAATTTTTATTTCTAATGATCATTTTTATGTTAACTAAAAAAAATTATGCTCCATGTGTACCAAATGAACAAAAAAGCTGGAGAAAAGAAGAGAATTTCATTAAAATTCATGATCGCTTTAATCAACTTTTATTTCCAATTAGTGAATTTCGCGATTTAATAATCAATCAAAATGTTAACTTTTTGATTGTATAAGCGCTTCGGGATTTTCCGGGCGTCTATGTAAACATGCGGAAACTACCGACGCAAAGTCGATTTTAGGTTGAATCATAATCTTGACCAGTACCGCCAGGTTTAGTGTTGTTGGCATTATTTTAGCACCGTAGACAACATATTTCAAGCAGCACTACAGGGAAATTGTTTCACGCTCTGCAGGAAAACGCTGGTGTGATTGGGGATTTATTCCTGTCAGTTATTTGAGCCGTCATGGGTGGACTGCAGGACTAGCTTGTTTTAACGGTGTTCCTATCTGAATGTCTCGTGATCTACTCGAATAATTTTAGCGATCTCTCTCATAGTACATTGCTGTATAACTTCTGGCCATACTAACTCAGACAAATTGTGAAGGATCTCCCTCATAAAATACCTTCAGTACTGACAAATATAATCATACAAAAACCCTGCCATGTATAGACGCACTTTTCCAGCTAACAAAATGACGTTGCAAACGTGTGATTTTGTTCTTCTTTTTAACATAGTTCACACTAAACAAGGCAGGCCGCCACTGTAGACGTAAGTGGCTACTGAGAAAAAAGAAAAGGGGAGAAAGTTGGGTGGGGGGTCAACCTAAATTGGGATTTGCGCAGCGAGATGTCTGTTTACATTAGTTTTAAATTTCTGCATGTTAGTACTGTCGGGGAAACAGAGGGGCAGAGAGGGAGTTTCAGAGGCCAGCAGCACGAGGAAAGAAGCTATTTGAGTAGAAAGTTCTCCGGGATCTGGGGACCTCCACAGTGAATGGATGGGAGTTAGTTGATTGTCGAGTTGATCTAGTGAATTTACATCGAGGGTGCACCAGAGTAGCCAATTCATCGAAGCATAATCCATTGAAGTATTTGTAAAACAAATACAAGGATGCTACATTGCGGCGATGGGACAGGGATTGGAGCTTGGTTGACAGTGAGGGACCTATTAGGTCGGCGACTCTTTTTTGGACCTTGTCAAGGAGGAAGAGACTACCAACAACGTGTCCGTAACATTAGAAAGTAACGTTGCAAATACTTTGTCTGATAACGTCAGAGTAATATTACTTTGTAAAATCTGCCTAAAATTGAAACACAACTAAGAGAAAGTTGGTAAACATATAGAAAGACATGAACCGAAAAGAAAACAGTTATTATCACAGGAATTATGGACAGAAGACTTTTAAAAATGGAGCCAAATAATCCACAGAAAATAGATTATAAATTATAGGAATCTATTAGAATATGCAGTTATAACTTAAATTAGTGATTCTCAATAAAAAAAATAACGAAATAAATGTTATACCTTCTACATATATATTTAAGTGAAGTTATTTCATCCAGTACGAAAACTTTCAGCCCCAGCACGTCACTATGTTACCATGTTTCTTAGTTGATTGGAACGTTCGAGTAAAGTCGCAATAACGTAACATATCGCCCAACAAAATAAGTAGCAGCAACGAACGTTGATTTTAGGTATCGACTCTCAATTCGACAAAAGCGCAAGTCAGCAATTTCTTTAAACAAATCACAGGCACAAGAATATTCACCTACTTATTTCGCGCGTAATATAAAAACCGAAACTCACAGATTGTTTGCCTTTTCATTTTAGACTCACGTATGTGAGGAAATCCTAAAAAAATAGCCTTGACATCTGAACCAACGGTAAGTAGCACAGGAATGGCGTTAAACATTCGTGAACTACTCTACTCATAGTGACAGCACATGCACACCGCTCACCGAACGCACGCACACAGTTTCTAACACGCACACTGTCTTATTGATAAAACAGAAGACAATAGATGTATACACATCTACAATGCTTACCCAATTTACACACACGCAAACTTATAACGGCACCAGCCTAAATAAACATAGATACTTAACTTCATCTTACAGACATACCAACACTTTCCTCACGTAGAACTTTCTTGGACACTCTGAACTCTCACCACTTAACTTTTGGTTGTCCTAACAAGTTGTCAATAAAATTGATATATTTATGTATGGATATAATTTGTCAGTCTCTCTGTGATGTTGCCCTATCTTCAACACAACCCTCATTTGTTCTTTATTTCTCACCTTTAACGTTATTTTCCGACTGGAAGGAAAAATCCTTTAGTTTCCATACATAGCTCGTGTAACTCGTACCATTAACATCACTGCTTGCCTCCGACCCATGGCCGGGTCTCACACCCGCTTGGCACTCCATTGTATCACGTGGTTTCACGAGGCCGGCCTCTAGAGAAGAAAAAGCAAAACAATGTTATCATATGATTTCAAATGGCAAATAAGGTGTTATGCAAATGTAGAGTTAGTCCCCTGGAAAAGGCCTAAAGAAAAAATGAAATCGAACAAAAAGAAATGAAACAAAAATAGATATTCTACAATCTGCGCAGATTGTAGAATATCTATTTTATAATTACTAGTAAATATATGCTCACCGGATTGCATATTTTTGCTAGGCTGGGAGGATTATATAACAGTGAAAGAACTACATACAATACGTAGTTTAAGCAAAATAAATTGTTTTGGACTGTTAAAATAATTTCCAACGCTATTCATAATGTTTACCTATTCATAATGTTTACCTATTCATAATTTTTACCTATTAATTTATTTTTTATTATGTTTGAATTTATGTGTTGTAAATCATAAATCTATGACGTCACGCCAAAGCTATAATTATCTTATTAAGGTAATGTTTTAAGCTCTATTTATAAGAAAGCCTAAATAGGTCAGTTGGTAGAACCCCAGACTGAAGATCTCAAGGTTTCGGTTTCGTTTTCCGGTCATGGCGTCCGCTTTTATTGTTGCGAATTTATTATTTACTAGGAATGCAATATTCTCTATTTCTAAAAGTAGTTAAGATCTCTAATATTTCGATAATGTTTTAAAAAATCTGTGACTGACGGACAGAATCTCTATTTATATAAGAAGTATGACAGACTATTTAACAGACAAGGAGACAGACAAACGGACATGCCTCTTATAGAAATGCATAGTCGCATTTCAAAAATAAAAAGGGAACTGTAAAAATGGAGAGTGTTTAATTTCTTTTAAAAAATAATGAAACTACAAACTTGAAAGTCTGGGAAGAATTTTTTACTATCTACTTTTTTATCTTTTTTCAGGGTCATATTTTGAAATGATTTCAAATTTCTAACTTCAAACATTTTCCGTGCTACTGCAAACGCACACACACACGCATATATATATATATATATATATATATATATATATATATGTATAATTGGGAAGCATTCCTTCTTTTATGCATGTTTGATTAAACAGGAGTGCCAGCTTCTGCTTATTCAGCTTTTGATCCGTTTTTTTCTAATCTTCGTACGACGGATTTGATGTTATAATCCAAGGAGTGTAAAACAATCTCCGTATTTTGAAGTGTTCACCTCTCCATATTTGAAGCATCGTTTATACGCATTAATAAACCAAACATCAACCATTCCCGTTATGAGTGGCGTGAAAGGGGTATTGAATTGTTGTTGAAATAATTTAAAAGAGCGCCCTCTTGATAGATTCACCAATTTATTTCATTTTGCAACCGCCTGACGACGACCGATGTCGGTCGAAAACGTTCGCACAAAATACGGAGAT
>OY744527.1:58858597-58928597 GCA_963556195.1 Sepiola atlantica
GATATATATATATATATATATATATATATATATATATATATATATATATATATATTGCTGATTAGTTGCATTCCAAGTACAAATATAAATAATTATGTCCACAATAATAGATAGCGACCTAAGGATCGGATTACGCTATGCCAGATGTTTTGAGGGTTGTCTATGATTGTAATCTTTAGTGAGTGAGTTCTTTTCGTGCTTTTTGACTTGCCATCCTTCTCACCTTTCTTGGCCACCTTTGTTTCCGTTTTGTGTTGGAACAATGTGCTTGGTTGTTTTTTTAATTTTTTATTGTTGATTGATTGTCTCTGAAGAGCAGCAATTGGACCTAAAGCTACATTTTTCTTTACCGGGTTATGAAACTTGCGTAAGACAGAAATAAAAAAATATATGCATTCGCCGATATAAAGAAAAACAACTTATGATTCTGGACTGAGTTATTTATTTAATGTTTTGTCATTGAAATGCGAACAACTAGTATATATGCTATGAAGCCGGAAACTTCATTCTGAAGCAGATTTCTCGAACCAGCCGAAAACAAACGAAGCAGGTCTTCGTATGCATGAAGGAAAACTAGTACAGAGGACGACTGTTTTTTTTAACCCTAACCCTAACCCTAAACCCTAATCTAATCCTAAGCTAACCCTAAACTAACCCTAACCTAACCATAACCTTAACATATATACTAATTGACAACTGAGACATTTTCAAACAACAACAAAGAAAAGAAGAGTGTTTATAAATAATGAAAAAAAGCTTCCGATACAAATTCTGAAAAAAAACCCACTTCAAAAGTCTCAAAACTGAAAAGCTATGCAAGTCGATAGAGGATTACATTTTCTTGCGGTTGGTAAAAGTTATTTGTTGTAAATTTGTTTTCTTTACACCTTTATTGTTAACTATAATTCACTTGTCCCCAAATGTGCAAAGGTATCATTTTTACGGTTGTTTTCAACTATTTCTGTTACCGTTCAAAAAGCCGCAAATCTTCTGTGAGCTACTCCCCGCCTATACAAATGAAAATATACTTTTTCAAAAAATATTTTTAAAAATATATAGTTTTTGTTATTGATAGCTTTTTTCTTAGTTTTTTCCACTTCCTAAGCGATAAAGAACAATGTATTAAACACATAGTCGCCCTAGTTAATAGGACGTGTAATTACTTAAAAAAAATTCTACCTGTATATATTAATTAATTAATTTTTACGTACATATGTAGGAAGGAATATATAAAAAATATCTACGTATTTATTCTGGTTTGTTAAAGGGGGAGATCGGCCCAAACATTCACGACAAACAAATAATGATAAAAAAATTCGATGATGTGGATGTATTATTATTATTATTGGCATTGTTTCATTTCGGACTATTGCCCCTATCAACGTTGATATTTCTATTTCCACTACGGCTAATATATACCCCTGTCTTCTTGATTTGTATTGCTTATGCACGGTGATGTGTTTGCTCGTATTTAAACATGATTGTTGTCAGGTTTCTACGTTTCATCAATCGTATATATATATATATATATATATATATATATATATATATATATATATATATATATATATATATATATATAATAATAATACTAATAATTCAGGTAAAACATCCACAGGGTAGTAATCCAAAGAATTTCAACCGGGTTTATAAAAAGTGCTCAATATGAAATAGAGCTTTTATATATGATTATTTTTATTTACACAGACATGTACAAAATCTGCGACACTGGCATGTCGATGTTATCGATCAACAACTATTATAAACTGAGATCTCATCAGGCAGAGTTAGAATCCGATCTTAACCTTGTACATGTCTGTGTAAATAAAAATAATCATATATATATATATATATATATATATATATATATATATATATATATATATATATATATATATATATATATATATATATATATAAACAACAGCATCGTAATCGAACAATATATATAAAGAAGGCCGGAAGGCACGTCTGCCGAACCGTGGAAATATAACTTTTTATTCTCTGTATATCTCGCTCAATTGAGATCCGCACTGGATTAAAAAAAAAGTTTTTTTTTACTCTGACCGATGAATCGCACCATCTGTCGCCACAAAACGTAAAAGATACAACAACAATGATATTTGAATAATCTCTGGTTTCTCTTTGTAAGACATGCATAGCAAGAACTCGTCTTCAGCCACAACTCGAAAGCATTTTCTTTTCTCCTTCCATTTGCCTAGCGTTAAGCGGAATTTCCATGAACAGAGTTTTTTTTAAGAACTTCCCACCTGTAGAACACATTACTACAACACTGCTTCACTGCTAACTACAACATAGTCGTTTTCAAATCCAATGTCAACAAATACTTGTTATAAACAGTCCCCATAAGTTATTAAAGTTTTTTTGTTCCAGTTTGAATCCTCTCATGATATCCTTCATCATTAAATTTACAATCCTTTCATCTAATTAACCCTTATCCTTGAGTAGATTTTAGTCTTGATAAGCTATAACTCATGAATAAACAAAGCGAAAAAAACATAGGTAGACATGCGTTTATTGAGCAAAGAGTTCACCTTAATGACTGTCTGACTTGCTATCTCTGATGTTGACTCTTGATCAGTCTCTCTTCCCAGCCTCTTTCTCTAAAAATTCTCTACTCTATCTGTTTTTAGCTCATTGTCTTTCTATCGCTTTCTTTCTTTCTTGCGGCCCAGCCCCACGCAGTATAGTTAACATAGGGAATGCCGCCATCGGACCATTGGTTTGCAACGTGGAGGAAATCTCGTGGGACGCAGCAAAAGTGCAAAAAAGAAAAAAAAACGAGGTTGGTCTTACTTTTATCAACCTTCCCTTCTTCCCCTTTCTCCTCTACCCCCGGGCCACCGGCAAATGTGAAGATAAAGACTCCTTGAGTGGGCCAAGGGCCACTTGTAGGGCGTGCTCTCTTTTAAGCGTCTGTTAGCGCACTAAAGGAGTGACGCTAACCTGGGTACGGCTCTCATTACGTCGAGGGTAATTTCAGTCGTAAATGGCGTGTTTCCAACTGCTGTAAACATTTAGAATTGGCGGGAGAAAAAAAGTAGCATTGGCCACGTGATTTTCGAGGACTTTGCTTTTTCACGAAATAACTAGCAGAGTGTTGCTTCATTTATATGAAGATAAATATTTGAAGAACTCGTGTCATCTTTTATTTTATTTTTTACAAAATACCCAGGGAACCTTTTTGGGTTACACATTATGTAAAAATGTGAATAACAAAAACTACGGTCGTAGGGTTAGAGGCGGGCGTGTAAAGATAATGTAAAAAAACGGTAGTTTTGCACATAAGACTAGAGTATGCATAAGATTATAGTAATGTAACCTTTTATTAGAAGGTAACAGACTAGAGGAGTATTGACGACGTTGTAGGATATGACGTTATGGAAGGAAGTACGTGGCCTAAAAACAAGATCGGTCCTGCCTGTTCGGGTCTACGACGTTAAAGTAACCGGACGTTTTTTTTAAAGTCCACCACCACTGCAGGGGTGGGTCAGGAAATTACAGCTCATCCGGGTGTACATTTTGGACACAGTAAAAAGTAAACCCCAGAAACAAATAATGGCTTATTTAAAAAAAAAAGAAATAATCCAATTATTACAATTACCAGAAGGAAAGTAAAAACAGAAGGTGAAAGACGAAATATTCACAAAGCAATTTGCGACGTATCGCTGGAACAGGACTTCAAATAGGAACCCAGCCAGAGATCTTTTCTTCGAGTCTGGCATCGAAGAACATCTCACAGTATGTTACGCTATATTTGTGGTGTCTCTGTCTATTTTTCAGTCCGATGATACAATTGAAAACAAACGACGGAAACCAATAAATTACGTATTAGATTTTTGTATGATTAATATTGTGTGGGTCTGCGTTCGCACTGGACTGCATAAACGACAAGAAACAATAATTGAAAAATAATAGAAATGGAAACAGTAAGAGTAAAAGATTGTAATATGAGGTTCAGCCTAACCCTAATCCTAACCCTAACCTAACACAAAATTTCTTATTTATTTCCGGGCAACGTCGGGTTTGCCCGCTAGTACATATTTGTCAATATAATACTAAAACTCTAATAATCTTGCTTGCGTGTTTGCAGATTGAATATTTTAGTTCTTTAATAGTAATGATTCACTAATTACCAAGGCCAAAAGCCAATCGAGGATAAGGGTTAACGAGATTGTCAGTTGGGTGATGAAAATTATTATGAGAGGGTTGGAAACGATGGGTGGAGCAGACAGAATTTGGTTATTTAAGAGGACAGCTCGATGTTGACATTGGACTTTAAGCCGACCATGTTGTAGTCAGCAGGGAAGCATTCAAGTGATATTGTGTTCCGCAGACGATAAGTTCTTGGAAAGATATTCATGCTTATGGAAGTTCCGTTTGCTTTTAGGTACACAGGTGAAGAAAGGAAATTTCGTTGCAGTGGTGGTAGTTAGAGGAGTTCCTGCCGTGAATATTTTACAAGGGGATCAAGAAATTAGAGCATCTTCCATGGAAATAACGATAGAATAGAGAAAGACGAGCTGGTGCGAGGAAAAGCGAATGAGACAGGAAGTGGTGGGAAGGAGAAAGGAGGAAGAAACGGGAAGAGAGAATGATATTAATAAAGGACGAATGAGATAAGAAGTGGTGGGAAGAGAGGTATGACATAAATAATTTAATGACATAAATAAAAAAGAAATACATGTTGGAAAGGATTTTGATCGGACATGTCGAAAAAGTGGATTATATCAAGATTCTAGTTTGAAATTCTCGGAATATTATTGCATCCGAAGTATTCGAAGAACACTGTTGGAATTTTGTTTATTTAGTTTAAATTGCAGTGTTGCACTATTGTGGCCCGGGCTGCATCCCATGTCGAATCTTAGTTTGAGGTACTATTGTGACAAGATCCTGGCATGGTGTCGGCGATATACATCGTCTTGGGTAAACGAGAGTCCCATTTGCTTTGCCTATGTCTTTGTCAATAGTTGTGTGCCCACGCTGTGGAATAAGACTAAAAAACACTGGTCCGAACGAAGTGTATTTGTTTGTTCAGGAATGAAGAATGGTTGAATCTGCAATCCGGAAGAAAATGGCTGAATAAAAATCAACAAAACATTATTGTCTGATTTCTTAAAAATATAGGTTATTTTAAACCTTCCATTATTTTCAGCCAAGCTGCCAGCGCAAGGCACGCATCTCTCGACAACTGCGGCGAGTTGCAGACTGGAATAATTTAATAGAAGAAGAAAAAGAAAGAAAAAAAGGCTGTTCGACGCTATACCTTCTTTAGGCACAAGGCGAGGAAAAGCTGTCAACTCGTTGAACGCAGCGAGTCCCCCGTTTTACCCGCGTACACTCCACCATTCTCAGTTATTTCAAAACAGGACTGATGTTTTCGATCGACTCACAACAGGTTTATAAGACAATATTTGAATAATATTTCATATCTAGAAAAAGGCTTGCAACTACAATTTATCAAGTCTGACCTAAGGTCACGCAATATAATGTACCTCTGACGCCCATCGTGCCATAGCAGAGATTATAAACGATTATCTATGGAAGAAAAATAATGTAAAAAAAAACTCTTAAATGCAATGAAGTAAAACTGTCTAAAATAATTGTGGCTTTAGTGAAATATTTCTATTTAGTGATGTAGTGAAATGAAGTTCCCTGATCAGATAAAGAAAATAATCAGATCCTCACTCCATAAACGAATAGATTCACTAGTCATATCTCTATTTCCTCCTCGCAAATATTTGTTTTTTTATTAGTTAACGAACTTATTTGTTTTTTTTTCATAAGAATATAGCGCATGCTTATATGACATACATTTCATATTTTTCTTAGCTGGTGAGTATACTTGTACCAGTTCATTGTATAAGTCAGACGACATGTTTAGGTTATTTGTCTCATTACTGAGTCGTCGATTATGACGTGAAAAAGCACGGACAGCAACTCGTAGCAAACTCACGGGCAGTTACGATCGACACCCCTTGCTACAGCTACATTATTTAAATTACAAATGGTAATCGTATTATCATTTTAATAGCAAAATAATAGACTTACTGACATTCTTGTTAAAAAAAATTTGTTTCAAAAGTCTTAGTTAATTAAAAAACAAGCAAGTGAAAAAATGTTGGGAATTAACACGTACAAGTGTGCAAATATTTTTCAATAAAGGCAGGAAACGCGATATAAGAAGAATTGTAATATGTAAGTAAATTGACGAATGAGTTGATTTCTAAATATCCGAAAGGTAACTAACTTCGACAATAAGGCACACGAAAAGAAGGCCGGAGAGTAAAACGACTGAAACGTTGTGAATAACAACAACTACCAAGTGTGTGTGAAGTGAGAAAATATAGATAAAGATTATATCTTTAAATTATATCTTATCTTGAATAGTCAATGCTAAATTTACGAGGTAGAGCAATAGTGTAAGTAAATTAGTGATGAGAATAAAAATTGGATAAACAAAAAACCTTGTTGATATGATATATATAATATACTATTATATATATAATTGATGATATAATAAATATTGTATTTAATCGAATTTTTATTCTTATCACTTATCTACTTATATATATATATCAATATATATTATCAATATATATATATATATATATATATATATATATATATATATATATATATATACAGGGTGGCGCAAAAGTTAGTTTGAATCAGTAACAACTGATTCAAACTAATGCGTGACTTTTCCGGGATTGTTTGGCGAGCGCTTAATTAGCAGATTTTCTGATTTTAACTGGCCTTCACGTTCACCGAATTTAACAGCCTCTGACGTTTTCCTTTGGGGTTATCTTAAGGAAAGGGTATATGTGAACAAGCCTACAACGATTCAAGAGCTTAGAAACAATATCAGATATGAAATCCAAGAACTAGAGCCAGTTATTCTAAGGAGTGTAATGGAAAATGCGCTAACTAGAGCCCGTCTTTGTGAGGCCGAAAATGGTGGCCATTTAAAGGATATTCTTTTTTAAAACTACTGCAACAAAATCACTATTTTTTTATCAGAAAAGCCTAGTTTTTATCACCTAAAACAAACCCATGCGCGACTTTTGCGCCACCCTGTATATATATATATTTGTACAGAAAATTTTTACAGCACTTACGAATACTAAAATTAAAATACAATGATACTAAACCTTATGTCTAGAATCCTTATTTCAATTTTGATAAAAATCAATCACCTGATTTTGATTCTAGAAAATGTCTAACATTTAATGTTTAAGCATAACATGCATTAAGAATTAATTGAAATTCAAGGTATTCTTGCTTATTTGCTGTGGAATAACTATTGAATCAGATTCAATACTAATTTGAAATTATTGAATTCTTTTTACTAATGTGAAATTATTGAATTTTTTTTACTAATTTGAAATTATTGAATTCTTTTTACTAATTTGAAATTATTGAATTTTTTTTTACTAATTTAAAATTATTAGATTTTTTTTACTAATTTGAAATTATTGAATTTTTTTTACTAATTTGAAATTATTGAATTTTTTTTACTAATTTGAAATTATTGAATTTTTTTTTACTAATTTGAAATTATTGAATTTTTTTTACTAATTTGAAATTATTGAATTTTTTTTACTAATTTGAAATTATTGAATTTTTTTTACTAATTTGAAATTATTAATTCTTTTTACTAATTTGAAATTATTGAATTTTTTTTTACAATTTGAAATTATTGAATTTTTTTTACTAATTTGAAATTATTGAATTCTTTTTACTAATTTGAAATTATTGAATTTTTTTTATTAATTTGAAATTATTGAATTTTTTTTACTAATTTGAAATTATTGAATTCTTTTTACTAATTTGAAATTATTGAATTTTTTTTATTAATTTGAAATTATTGAATTTTTTTTTACTAATTTGAAATTATTGAATTTTTAAATGGGAGATTGTGCCCATATTATGCCCCTAAAAACCTGTTTAAAGAAACTGAAATTTGGTGTATTTTTATAAATTGATGATCTAATATCTATTGTTAAACATCAACAAAAATTAAAGTATTTTAATTTTTCATGAAGAGCTTCCAACTTCATTGTATTCCCTTTTCATGAAACTAAATTGAACTAAATATATCCCATACAACGACAACTTACGCCTAGCAGCTGTGTTCCAAAATTAATAATGATCGGTTCATTATTTTAGGAGTGAATCCTGTACATACAAATATATAAACATATACAAATACATTTATATAAATAGAGTGCTTGAGCATGACGGGAAAATGTTTAAGATCAAAACTCATAGCTATTTAGTGAAAGCAATATATTAAGCAGGATATTAAGTTGCCAATCTCATATATTTACAGTGACTTGCATAAGCATCAACTACTTATGCAAGTCATTGTAAATATGAGATTTTTAACTGAGTATATCGAACCGTTCCCCATTTCGTCATGCGACAACTACATATTTAAATATATTTTATGGAGGTTTTATATTATGAACCGCACGAAGTAGTGCAGCCTTCTGAAATAAGGGCAAACTATTATTTTCAAAATGATTTATAAGTCAAACTCTGAAAATTGTTGAGTACATCTGAATTAATTTCTTTATTATTGTGAAACCCATAAGTAAAATCCAGTGCAAGAATTGCCATTAGGAATAATGCGATATGTAAATAGATTCAAACTAATAAAAGCGATGCCTTGGTGCCATTTTAGTATTTGGTCTACCTTTTTGATTCTATAAGAGTATATGGTCAACCAATTTGATTCTGCATATTATGTGATCTACGTTTTTGATTCTGTTATAGAATGAAGTCTAGCTTTTTGATTCTGTTATAGTATGTGTTCTACCGTTTTGATTATGTTATAGTATGTGGTCTAACTATTATGGTTCTGTTATAGTATGCGGTCGTTCTTTTTAATTTTGTTATAGTATGTAGTCTACGTTTTTATTCACTTATAGTATGTGGCCTACATTTTGATTCTGTTATAGTACATGATTTAACTTTTAGATTATGTTATAGTATGTTGTGTACATTTTATATTCTGTTATAGTATGTTGTCTACATTTTGATACTTCTATAGTATGTCGTCTATATTTTTGATTCTGTTATAATATGTGGCATATCTTTTTGATTCTGCCCTACTATGTGGTCTACCAGTTTTATTCTGTTATAGTACGTGGTTTACTTTTTATATTCTGTTATAGTATGTAGTTAACTCTTTTGTATTTTATCATAGTATGTGGTCTACATTTTTAGTCCTGTTACAGTATGTGCTCTAACGTTTTGATTCTGCTACAGTAATTGGTCAACTTTTTTGTTTCTGTTATAGTATATATCTTTCAGTCTATTATAGTATGCGCTCTACCCTTTTGATTCTGTTGTAGTATGTGATCTACCTGTTTCATTCCGTTATTGTATGTAGTCTAGCATTTTTAATCAGTCATAGTATGTAGTTTAGCTTTTTTTTATTTAGTTATAGTATGTAGTTTCCTTTTTATATTCTGTTATAGTATGTAGTCTACATTTTCGATTCAGTTGTATTATGCGGTCTACCTTTTAATCTTGTTATACTATGTGGTGTACCTTTTTTTATTTAGTCATAGTGTATGGTCAACCTTTTTGAGTCTGTTATAGTATGCGATCTACCTTTTGTATTCTGTCGTAATATAGGGTCTTCCTCCTTGATTATGTTATAGCATGTGGTCGACCGTTTTAATTCAGTTATAGTATGGTAGCTATTGTATTAATGCTGTTATAGTACGCCGTCTACCTTTTTGATGCTGTTATAATATGTGGTCTACATTCTTGATTCCGTTATTGTACGTGATCTACTTTTTTGATTTTATTATAGTACGTGGTCTACTTTTTTGATTCGGTTATATTATGTTTTCTACCTTTTAGATCATGTTATATACCTTTTTTGATTCTGTTATAGTATATGATGTAGCTTTTTAATTCTGTTATAGTATGTGATCTACCTGTTTGTTTATCTTATAATATGTCGTCTACATTTTTATTGTATTATAATATGTGGTCAAAGTTTATGATGTTGTTATAGTATGTGGTCTACTTTTGTATTCTGTTATAGTATGTGGTATATTTCCTTGATTATGTAACTGTATTTGGTCCACCATTTTAGTTCTCTTATAGTGTGCAATTACCTTTTTATTCTGTTATAGATGTGGTCTACATTTTTAGTCTGTTATAGTATGCGCTCTACCGTTCTGATTCTGTTTAAGTATGTAGTATACATTTTGATTCTGTTATTTCATGTTGCCTACCATTTGGATTCTGTTTTATTATGTAGTCTACTTTTCTAATTCTGTAATAGTGTGTGGTCCATCTATTTGATTCTATTTTAGTATGTTGTTAAGTTTTTTGATTCTGTTATAGTGTATCCTCTACATATAATATTCTGTTAGAGTATGTGGTATAACATTTACATTCTGTTATAGTATGTGGCGTATTTATTTTGATTCAGTTATTGTATGTAGTCTACATTTTCCATTCTGCTATATTATGTTGTCTATTTTTGATTCTCTTATAGTATGTGCCCCACATTTTTGATTCTATTAAAGTATGTGTTCCACATTTTTGATTCTATTAAAGTATGTGTTCCACATTTTTTATTCTATTAAAGTATGTGTTCCACATTTTTGATTCTATTAAAGTATGTGTTCCACATTTTTTATTCTATTAAAGTATGTGTTCCACATTTTTTATTCTATTATAGTATGTGTTCCACATTTTTTATTCTATTATAGTATGTGTTCCACATTTTTTATTCTATTATAGTATGTGTTCCACATTTTTTTATTCTATTAAAGTATGTGTTCCACATTTTTGATTCTATTATAGTACGTTGTCTATCTTTTTGATTTTGTTGTAGTACGCGGTCTCCTTTTGATAGTCTTATACTACGTGGTCTACCTTTTAGATTCTGTTTTAGTATCTAGCTAACTTTTTTATTGTCTAAGTTTTTTAAATTCTTTTATAGTACGTATATACATCCTGCACTTAGCGTTAGTAATTAAATTGATTTAATGTATCTTGTAACCCTAACACTGACCCACTTTTTGAACCAGATGAAATTGACTTTTTGTTCTGTTTATTTCTGACCTTTATTTATTTTTCAATCACAAGTAAGTATTTTCTAAAATTTTCTTGTTATTTAATTTTTAACTGCCATATTTCACTCGTATGCCTCCCAGTGGACGCGCTACAGTAGTTCTATAACTATATATTTCCTTGGGGGTTTATACTTCCTTATAATACGCTTTTTAAGGTAGACCATATACAATAACAGAGACAAGGTTTCGTCGGCCATATTCAAACAGTGGACAACATACTAGAACGGTACAGATGTCTTTTGGGTAAAGGTGGGAACGAGAAACAGTTATAATCGTTGATGGTGGGCTCTACTTTTCGGTTAAATACATCGGTTTACTGAAAGCTGAAGAAAAGATTACCAATGAAACACCATCGCAAGACAAGCCGGGGATAAAGTTGTGAAAGCTAATATCTATTAACGTTTTGAAAATCTCCCGGGGCATTGTTACGTTCATTATCAAAAAATGAAAACAAACATCCGGTATGAAGGAGCTTCATGATACTGTTTTCGAATCGGGTACGCACAAGAGGGTCCACGTGAAGGTTGTAAACATCCCATAGTAAAGGTGAAGTGTTTTAAAGGTTTTTAGAGCTCATGAAATGGGAACTATTCCCATTTAAAATGAAAGATATATTAGATTTGCATGAAATGTGACCCATAGTCATTTCACACCGATTAAACAAGTTTCCCTGAACTGCAATTTCTTAAGACCCCTTAAATTTTAGACATTTTTTAGAATACAAAATTATATAATGGATTTTGATCAAAATTAGAATAAGGATTCTAGACATAAGGTTTAGTATCATTTATTTTAATCTTCGTTAGGGGAAATACAAGTGGTGAAGAACTCTTCTGTTCGTAGAATTAATTTCACTCGTTCCCAGATGGCATATTTATCACTCTTTTGTCTTCTCTCTCTCTCTCTCTCTCTCTCTCTCTCTATATATATATATATATATATATATATATATACATATATATATATACATATATATATACATATATATATACATATATATACATACATATATATATACATATATATATACATATATATACATATATATATATACATATATATATACATATATATACATATATATATATATATACATATATATATATATATATATATATATATATATATATATATATATATATACTGAGTTGTAAAAAACTCAGAAGAATTGTGTTTAGTACTATTTATTGAATCGAATATTGGTGTCAGTGTATTTAGTTTCAAATCTAATCTCTTGAAAATAAAATTAATTTTATCTCTCTCTAGATACAGGGTGGTCCAAAAGTAACTCTGCTAATTAAAATGACTTAAATTCTTGGAAATTTGCGGTTGCAAAGTTCAGCACAGTCGAAGGAAACAATTTTAGCATTTTATTTTGAAAAGCAAAAGTCTATTTTCTTTATTTGGGTCGTCTATATGCCTTAGTATGCGATGAGCTATCCGCTCCCACACAAACAGCAATAACCCATATAATGTTTAATTTTACAGAACAGGAGTCGATTATGCATGAGTTTTTGCGTCCATGTTTCATACGAACCCTTAGAAAAACAAGCCTGCGTTGCACAAAGCAGCGGAGGCAATTCGGTGCAGTTCATGAAGGCGTTTGGCTTCATGGGTTTCTTTTACAACAACTTCTTAACAAGGACCATTTCAGATTCTATAGAAATAGCAATTCATTCAAGAGATACAAAACAATAGTCGACCCACTCAAGAAGATTATTATGTATTATTTTTGGGTCTTTAACAAATCGTGAGGATATTTTGAAATTATATTTATTTATATGGAACATGTATTTGTTTTACTTATATTCACGCCAAATAAGACATATTGTCACTAAAACATAAGGGACTACTGTGAATTAGGGGTCATATTTATAATGTAGCATCTCAGTGGGGAGTTGTGCAGCGAAATAAATGGAACAGTCAATTTTTTTTTAATTTTGGCAATCAGCCATTCATTTTACCCATACCTATATATTTTTAATCACCACAATCCAAGAAAATAAACAAACTTTAATAAAACTTTCAGTATTTATAAATTAATAATCGCGAAATATAATGAACCCATTCTTATATTAGAGATTTTAGTATAAACTTATTATTTCGTGTAAACAAAAAAAAACATGTACTAAAGTTATATCTCAGGGTACAAAAACACCCATGTTTTTTAAAAAATAAAGCACCGTAGATGTTAACAGTAAAAATATTTTAAAATATAGTGCTTATATATTACGAAAAAGAAAACCTAAATTCCGTGTTAATAAAATCAATATAACTCGAAAAAAATTGATTTCTCGAATTAACAATATTATCATTTAATAAAGTATAATTTATTTAATATTTCCCCCCCAAAATAAAACGATTGAAAAAATATTATAAGATTTTAACAATAACATTGTACTTGAAATATATACGACGCGATTTTATTATATTTCCTTTTCGTATGAATATATAGAAATCAGTGTAAGAATTTTTTTAAATCTTGAAAAACAACAAGAAAAATAGAGATACTCGCCTATTCATAAGAAAAAATAAAAAAGTGGGCTAATTCTTACAAATGATTAACTTCAAATTCTATTATAGGAAAGTGATACAACAAAAAGACGGGATTTACACCGCCACTCATCACTCGACGTCATACAAATTTTATTTTCAGAGATTCAACAACGTCTGTTTCACTAAAAGTGCAGTCAAATCAGTGGAAAAAGTCAAACACATTGCAACACAAGGTGTTTTACACAATGCATTTCTATGAGGTGTTTAATAAACATATTAAAAGTCTAGAAAAATAGACCGATGCGAAAATACCGTGTGTTAATGACAAAGAAATGTAAACAACCTCGTTTTCATTTCACTTGTCTTGCTCAAATTTTTGAAGACATTGTTCGTCTTCATTGTATTTCTTGTCCTAAAATAAAATTCTGATTTACTTTTTAAAGTTTGGGGAATCGAATTTTACGACGTTTATGTTTTATTTGATACAAAAAACAAAGCTTTTGATACAAAAAACAAAGCTTTTGATACAAAAAACAAAGCTTTTGATACAAAATAGATTTTGAACATTTTTGTACAAAAAAACTTAGTTAAAACAAAATGAAACGTTTAAAACTAAAACATATTAGTGGGTGGCTAGTTAAAAAATGTAATATTAGTTTAGAATCAGATAAGAAAATAAAATCTCATTGAGGTACATAAAATATTAAATAGCATTAATAGGTAAAGAAATTAAAACTGTAAGAGTACCTTTTTAATAAAATAAATTAACTTGTAATTAAGGAAAAATTATTATGAAAACTATCTGACAAATGATTTTCTAATAATTTCCTATTACAAAACTATATCTTCTATAAAAAATTAAAAATAATAAAATGTGATATTATTGCGGTTATTGTCTCCCATACATGACTGAATGTCGATTACAATCTTGTTTACGTTTGACCGCTAACGTATTTCAATTTAGGTGTGACATTTTTTGGATAATTATGCAATTTTTAGAAAAAAGTAGGTACATTTTTTAAATTCAGTGTCTTAAAACTTTAACTCACAAATGTTTGTGTTTTTAGTCCCCGTAAAAATATTTTTCATTCTGATTCTTTTTTACACGTAACAATACATTTGTTTTTAGAGATAACTTTAGGCTTTTATCTTTCAACTACAATCAAATTTTAACTGAAACAAATATAACATTTTGTATATAATTCGATTTAAATGTACATATTCCGTATAAGCCATACCTACTTTTCACATTCTTCTTATTATATATCTATATATCTATGTAGCGAATATTTCGTATTAGTAGAAAAATAAGGCAGTTCTGAATTGTAGTAAAGAGCAAGGTAAATATTTCATTTACTATACAATTATAATTTAATCGTACGGTACCAGGGTTTCGCGAATCGATAATCTACTAGCGTGAGGACTAACAGAAAAAAAAATCTGTCAAAACGATCATCAGCCGTTGATGAAAAAAAAAAGTTCCAAAGAGCTCTTCAAAATAAGTCTAAAAAGGGTATCCCACCGCCGGTGCGTCGCCGATTTTAGCCGATAATATATCGCCCAGTTGTCACAATATGAGTAAGTCACAATATGAGTAAGTATATACATGATAGACTAAAATAGAATACTGCTAAAATATATAGGATCAAACATGTAAATAAGACAACACAATTAAAAAAGTCAAAAGAGAACAATCGTAAAAAACAATTGCTGCTAATTAAGTATGTCTGTGCACTTATCAAATAATCCACAGGCGACTCAGTAATATAAACCTGTCCTACGATGGGTACTCCCACTAGTATATGAAAGTTAGTTTTTATAATTTTTGTGTGATTCGTTCCTGTTTACCTTGCTACTTTAGGCAGTAAGTCTAAGGTAAGAACATCAGCGTTGTGTCTTTGTATTTCAGTAAACGGAAGTGTGTGAATATCTCCTCGGGTCAATCTAATTACGTGGGTGAGTGCTTTTGAAATCATTTTGAATGTCAATCTTTTCCCTTCTCTCACCATTTCTCTCTCTCTCTCTTCATTTCTCTCTTCATTTCTCTCTCTCTCTCTCTCTCTGTCTCTCTCTCTCTCTATCTCTATCTCTTTCGCTCTCCGCCCCGACAAAAATTAGATTAAATATTTGTCTGAAAACTCATATTTATCAACATGACATATTCCGTAATGCAATCTTAAACTTCATACACCATTAATTGAAATATGTCCAAGATAATTTCTACTTGAATCAAGTGGCTTTTGTTATACTAGTCGAAGCAGCCGTCTAGAAAGGGTGTTAAGCCATACCAAAAATCTGTAAATCTACATCCCTAACTTTACTGAGGTGTTATAAAACCAATATGAAACCTTTATTGATTATCAATAATGATAATGACGACATGTAGTTGTCTCTATTCACTTATCTCCCCACGAGGGAAAAGTCAGACACAATGTCAATTCTTTATTTGGACGATATCCATCCCCCCAAAAAGGGGCACTTTACCTGGGACAAAAATAAAAAAACAGAGGCTAAACTTTGATCCTACCCCGAAGGCGAGAAAAGTGTGTGTCTTTCCGTCTATGATCGTCCCCGTACGACTAATCACTGCCAAATATAACATAAGAAGTGAATGGGACGCGAAATGTTGGGAGGCGGGAAGAGAGTGTAGTAAACACAAAAGCCACATAATTTGAGGACTGTGAGTTCAATCACTATACATTGTTATAGAATTGTTTATTTAATTACATGTGAAATAAATTTCACTAAACTCGCAGAAGACCCTGGTATATATATTTATACAATCTTCAAACACACACACACACACACACACACACACACACACACACACACATATATATATATATATATATATATATATATATATATATATATATATATATATATATGTAGTTTGCTTGAAGCCTTGCGTGTAATATGTATGTAGAGAAGTATTAAAAGTCCATACAAATTTCAGAGGATTTGAAACGCACTATTTGATGAAGAGGTATTACCTCGAAATATATTATGGAACACGGTCACACACGTTAGATCACTGTGTAGAGGTTGAGATTTACTATAAAACTTTCTTTAAATCTCTTCGGTTTTGCCCTCCTCAACACCGACCGCCATATTTCTATTTGTTGCGTTGTGATACCCTTGTAATACTTCTCCCCTCTCTCTCGCCCCTTTTCTCTCATATATATATATATATATATATATATATATATATATATATATATATATATATATATATATATATATAAAAATTGTGAACAAAAAGTGAATGTCAGGCCAATTCGCTGAACCCATAAATTAATGGATCAATTCAAATAAAATAAATCTGACGAAAAGCAACTAACAAAAAAGTGATCACTGCCACAAAAACATAGCTTGTATTAACACAAATATTAGACGTCCGTTTGCCCCACCTGGTTACTCTGAGAAGTATATTAATACAGTTATCAGACCGGAAATGGTTTGCAAAAATAAACTACATAAATATAAGTAAACAGAAGATAAAAACCAATCTAATTGCCTGAATAAGCCTAAACCATTTAAAATACGGAGATTTATGGAAACAATGCCAACAACCACGCATCTATTTGATAACGGGATTGAATAACTCATTTTCTTTTTTGGTTAATCATGAATACTTCCTCATTCAATTTAGCAAATTGTATTCAGATTTTGTGGCGCCCCCACCCTCAGATATTGGAGCTCTGGACAATCCTATAGTTTGCTGATTGGGTAGCACCGTCGCTGTCGACAACGGAAATGTAGACTCGAGTTATTCATACATTCCTTGTTCTTAAATGAAAAAAGTGGAAGCGAAAGTATATATATATATATATATATATATATATATATATATATATATATATATGTATATATATATGTGTGTAATATATCTATATATATATATATATACATGTTATATATATGTATGTGTAATATATATATATATATATATATATATATATATATATGTGCATGTGTATATATACATATGTATATATATATGTGTGTAATATATATATGTATACATGTGTATATATATGTGTGTGTGTAATATATATATATATGTACATGTGTATATATACATATGTATATATATGTGTGTGTAATATATATATACATGTGTATATATATGTGTGTAATATATATATATATATATATATATATATATATATATATATATATATATATATATATATATACAAACAGTAAAATGAGCAATGCGATCTGCAAAAAAGGAAAATTAGCGCAGCTATTAATTCCGCCATTAACTGAAAAGAAAGAAGAACATGGAGAAGACAGAAAAAGAAAGGAAAATTCCATCGCCGTATACGTTATGACGAGTGACGAATGGGCGTATAGGGCCGCTGGTACACCGGGACAAATCCCGGTGGGCCGGTGAGCCTATCGGCTGATGCCACTAATCGTCTTGAATTATCGGCTGATAATATGGTTAGCCTGTATGAAGTAGTTTTTACTATTGTTGAAAGTCTGATAACTGTCTGAGGTTAAAGGTTTACTTTCTCAGGACTATGAAAATAAATCGATATCGTTTTATTGTGTACAGACATCTATTGTTGGTCTGTGTTCGCTGTAAGGCAAAGCACACACACAACCACACACAACCACACACACACACACACATATATATATACATATATATATACATATATATATATATACATATATATATATATATATATATATATATATATATATATATATATGTATATAATAATCCAGGTAAAACATCCACAGGGTAGTAATCCAAAAGAATTTCAACCGGTTTTATAAAGAGTACTCAATATCAAATAGAACTTTTATATATGATCATTTTTATTTAAACAGACATGTAACTCTGCCTGATGAGATCTCAGTTTATAATAGTTGTTGATCGATAACATCGACATGCCAGTGTCGCAGATTTTGTACATGTCTGTGTAAATAAAAATAATCACACATATATATATATATATATATATATATATATATATATATATATATATATATATGTATATATATATATATATATATATATATATAATAGCTGAAGTGCCGGTCTATGCCGGGTTTCTCACCTTTATTTTCAATTTTATAGCCAAGATTATA
Organism: Sepiola atlantica; assembly: GCA_963556195.1. NCBI lineage: Eukaryota > Metazoa > Mollusca > Cephalopoda > Sepiida > Sepiolidae > Sepiola > Sepiola atlantica. The sequence goes on from OY744527.1 coordinate 58,877,329, forward strand.
AGTTAAACACATTTATTAAATATTTTTCATCCATTCTTTTTATTAAAATAGATTTATTCAGGTTTATGATGATGATCGATATTGGCTACGAAATAACTGGAACGATATTGTAAAAAACAATCAATTTTTTATTGTGATATTCGAACACGTGATGGCATGACATATTGAAACTGAAGGCGAACGCTTTATCCACAAGGTCACCGATATAACGGAAATATTTCGTCTTTTAACCTACTTAAATAAGTTCAGCGTAAGGATGTCTTTTTACTTATTAACATAGATCGAAAATAGTTCGATTGTCTAAAATAGATACATAAAGAAACATAAATATAAAATAAACAAATTCTTATTTAATTAATAATATAGTAGTGAATATTTGTATAAATACTTTTATCCATTTTATACATTGGTAGATGTTGCTCTATTGTTGCTATTTACGCTAATCGATCCATTTTAGATGTGTGTCCGAATCCCTAATTTTATGTGGTTAATATTATAACCAGAACTCATACTAACGGATGGATTTTAGAAGTTTCGCGTATTTCCTAAATAGATGTGTCAATATTTAAGCTTTTTAGATGTTTGCAAGAATTATAAATACATTAATGGACCTATTTTAGATGTTTGCCAGAATTACACACAAATTTAATGGACACATTCTAGATGCTTGCCAGAAATGATTAATTACTTTAATGAATATATTCGAGATGTTTGCAAGAATTATAAATACATTAATGAACCGATTCTAGATGTTTGCTAGAATTATACACTAATTTTATGGAATATTCTAAATGCTTGCCAGAAATTATTAATTACTTTAATCAATATATTCTAGATGTTTGCAAGAATTATAAATACATTAATGAACCTATTCTAGATGTTTGCCATAATTATACACTAATTTAATGGACATATTCTAGATGCTTGTCAGAAATTATTGATTACTTTGATGAATATATTCTAGATGTTTGCAAGAATTATAATTACATTAATGAACCTATTCTAGATGTTTGCCAGAATTATACACTAATTTAATAGACATATTCTAGATGCTTGCCAGATATTATTAATTCCTTTGATGAATATATTCTAGATGTTTGCAAGAATTATACATACATTAATGGACCTATTCTAGATGTTTGCCAGAATTATACACTAATTTAATGGACATATTCTAGATGCTTGCCAGAAATTATTAATTCCTTTGATGAATATATTCTAGTTGTTTGCAAGAATTATGCATACATTAATGGACCTATTCTAGATGTTTGCCAGAATTATACACTAATTTAATGGACATATTCTAGATGCTTGCCAGAAATTATTGATTACTTTGATGAACATATTCGAGATGTTTGCCAGAATTATACATACATTAATGAACCTATGCTAGATGTTTGCCAGAATTATACACTAATTTAATGGACATATTCTAGATGCTTGTCAGAAATTATTGATTACTTTGATGAATATATTCTAGATGTTTGCAAGAATTATAATAACATTAATGGACCTATTCTAGATGTTTGCCAGAATTATACACTAATTTAATGGACATATTCTAGATGCTTGCCAGAAATTATTAATTACTTTGATGAATATATTCTAGATGTTTGCAAGAATTATAATTACATTAATGAACCTATTCTAGATGTTTGCCAGAATTATACACTAATTTAATAGACATATTCTAGATGCTTGCCAGATATTATTAATTCCTTTGATGAATATATTCTAGATGTTTGCAAGAATTATACATACATTAATGGACCTATTCTAGATGTTTGCCAGAATTATACACTAATTTAATGGACATATTCTAGATGCTTGCCAGAAATTATTAATTCCTTTGATGAATATATTCTAGTTGTTTGCAAGAATTATGCATACATTAATGGACCTATTCTAGATGTTTGCCAGAATTATACACTAATTTAATGGACATATTCTAGATGCTTGCCAGAAATTATTAATTACTTTGATGAACATATTCGAGATGTTTGCCAGAATTATACATACATTAATGAACCTATGCTAGATGTTTGCCAGAATTATACACTAATTTAATGGACATATTCTAGATGCTTGCCAGAAATTATTAATTACTTTAATGAATATATTCTAGATGTTTGCAAGAATTATAAATACATTAATGAACCTTTTTTTAGATGTTTGCCAGAATTATACACTAATTTATTGGACATATTCTAGATGCTTGCCAGAAATTATTAATTACTTTAATGAATATATTCTAGTTGTTGCCAAGAATTATAAACTACTTTTATGGAATGTTCTAGATTCTTTTCAGAATTATAAATACGTTAATGGACTTATTTTAGATGTTTGCGAGAATTATACACTTATTTAATAGATATATTCTAGATGTTTGCCAGAATTATTAGCTACTCTAATGAATATATTCGAGATGTTAGCCAGAATTATAAGCTACTTAAATGGATCTCTTCTAGATGTTAGCTAGAATTATAAATCCTTTAATGGACCTATTCTAGATGTTAGTGATAACTATACTTAATTTAATTGATATATTTGAGATTTTGCTAGAATTATCAACTACTTTAATGAAACTTTCTCGGTGTTTGCCAGAATCATAAACTAGATTAACTGACCAATTTTAAATGTGTGCTAGAACCACACTCTGCATCAATGGTCCTGTTTTAGTTGTTTGTCAGAATCTAGAACTAATGCAAATACCAAATGTTTACCAGAACCGTACATCATACCAATGTATTTAGTTTAGATGTTTACCATAATCCCGAATGATTTCTGTTCCAAACACCAACCAGAATGAGAATCCGAATACACAGATTGACTTTTAGTGTTTGCCTGAATCCATAGTTCTGTGTGTTGTTGATGCAAACGGCATAGTCATGTTGACACACTGGTTCTCATTAGATCACCGAAGGTAAGCGACGTTGAGCCTGGTTAGTACCAGATGGGTGATCATTTAAGAATACTAAGCGCTGTATGTGAACGGACGGCGACACCTCCTTGCAGAAAACTGCAAAAACTAACGTCATCATCTTGTCTAACCGAGATATACATGCGATTAGGGACCGCTTGTGAATTTAATATTCCCTAGAAACTTCCTCATTTGGAGGAAGCAGGCTCAACCCGCCCAGGATGAATACCGCACCACGTACCAGGTACCAGGTACCAGGTAACAGGTACCAGGTACCAGGTAACAGTACACGAGAACCAGTACCCACGTTGACGATTGCCGTATTTCTCACGTATATGTGCTTAATACCCCTTGTCTGGGATCAGGAACTACATTCGTGTGCCCATTGTAGATGCGCGTCCATTTTCTGCCTCCAATTCAATCCTGCGAGTGAGCCACTCAGTAATTGCGTAGGCAGAATATGCACCGGGAAGAATTAGCGATATCTTCCAGCTTACTGAACCTGAAATTGAGATAATTATGCTAAACAAATTCGATCCGAGTAGCACGTTTCTTCGAGTGTACGAATTAAGTGTCAACGTTTTCTTTACGGTAGCACCCCGTGTTTCCTTCATCATTGACAGGTCCTACGCCCTCAATCCACACACACCCCTACCCACGTTCCCACAACGCCCATTATCCAATTGCCTCGTATGAACAAGATTGGAAAGAGATTTTCACGCTTAACCTCTATTATTACAATTATGAATGGGGGGGGGGGACATTAAAGCGTATATATATATGTAATATATATATATATATATATATATATATATATATATATATATATATATATATAAAATTAATTTAGAAATGTATATATATATATATATATATATATATATATATATATATATGTATATATAAACTTAATAAAAATTAAAGGAAGGAAAAGTAATTATAAAAATAATAACAATGATAATACCAATTAGATAGGCTGATTACGATCGTACTCAGTGCACTTGAAACCGTACTAAACAAATTTAAATATAAATTAGTTGACTGTTAAGCCGACGAGAGATAAGGGATCCACACGAAAGTGAAAAAGGTACTATAGATATGATGAATCCTGGTGTCACGTCGTATTTAACTACTGGAATCTATTGCAGACATGCACAGTGGTTGAAATAATTAATATAATAATTAATCATGTTTGTTTGTTTGTCTGCTAATCTTTTTTTAAATTTTTACTTTGGTTATCTCCAAACTAGACATGTTGCCACTACAGAGTAAGACACTACTTTGATAGGGACCAGATTTATAGGGAGGCAACCTTGGTGGAGAGTTGAGCAGCAAGATTTCGTTCATACTACATTCAAATTTATGTATTTTAGTACGGTTGGGGAAACAGAGAGCAAGGAGGTAATTCTAAAGACAAGCAGGGCACGAGGAGACGGGCCTACATGTTATCGGGGCTATGTATATGGTTTCAGAGATTTTGTAGTGGCAATGTGCCCGTTGAAGATTAAGAGGATAAAGGACGCTCATGTACTTCTGGCAATGAACGTTTAAAAGCATTTTCTTTCTTTTTTCTTTATCAAAACCTGTATCGAAGTTCCAGAGAAATGGTTAAGACACTTGATGCCAGTATTTCAACGGCGTCCTACCATCTGAAGCATATTGGTAAATTAGTAAAATTCAATGAATGGGTCCAACAACAAATGTTCATTTTTGAATTCTGTCATTATTTTTTTTATTGAACAACATAACACTTTTATAGATTTTGAGAAGTTGTTTTCATACTTTTCCCGACAAAAATGTTGACCAAAATAAAGGTACGTATCTGTTATTGTACTAAAGCTGAGTTAATCAACGTTTGTTTCCCTAAGGTTTTTTTCCTATATATTTTAATCACATAAAATACATGTTAAAATATTCATTATATATTTTAATCACATAAAATACATGCGATTGAGTTTTGTTTGAAAATTAAAACAAATAAGGAATCTATTTTAATTATTCTAATTAGCCGTAATTTGCAATTTGCTCACTAAGTCATCGATGTCTTAATAAATTTCTGTCTATTGCTCCCGGCCTCTTTAACTGTGTGTTGTTTGACACACTGAAAAGAAATGCTGAAACATTATACTAGCCGATCTTATTTAAGAAAAAAAAGAAAAGAAAAGTGAGAAAGAATGATACGCCAATAAATGAAATGATACACCAATGAGTAAGAAAGAATGATACACCAATTAATAAAAAAGAACCGAATACTAAAAAAAAATGATCTACGGACTACACCGTTTAACACACACAGTAAAAAATAACGTTTACAAAATTGACCTTTGAATTAAAAGCTTCAAATTCAAATTAAAATAGTAAACCTTCAAATAAAGAAAGATCAACTTCAGATTAAAAAAGGATCAAGATTAAATTGAAAAAAAAAGCTGAATTTCAAAATCAGAAACGTCGGCGCCTGTGGAAGTCAATCACCGACGGCCGCCATTGCTTCTCCCCGACACAAATTAGTTGACGTTTCAAGTGAGCAATGACCTGTTCATAGTTCAATTCGTTTGAAAAGTGTTCCGCTTACATTAGCAGAAAGTTGGTTCGTGATTACTCCACTTAAAACTGGAATTGGTGAATAGGCCATTCGGAATGGTGAATGTTTACTGATGAATACCAGCTGCGACGAATATCGAAGAAGGAAAGGGAGGAATTAAAAAGAGGCGATTACAAGTGCTATACTGATATTGGCGTTTAAAATGGTGCTTTATCAGCTGGTAATGGGACCTGGAATGCAGTGGCTAATGAGGTACTAGCACAGACGACCAAGATAAAAATTTCATACTACCAGTATTGCGACAGGGAATCCACGTAATAGACGTTGATTGAAGAAAGTTTTACCTCATCAGATAAAACGAGCATTCGATTGGTTAAATGATTGTTCCTTATTTATTCGGACAACATTTACATATAGACTTACTGATTAAGAACAAATACATGTGCCAACGATAGGTGATAGGTCATAGGTCATCAAATGTGGAGTGCCCAGATAAGGTGAGTCCTCATTTACTTACCCCCCCCCCCAAGAAAGATAGAGTAAAACACAAGGTTGGGTTTTAACGTGAGAAAATCCAGCTCCCCACAAAGGGGGCATTCTGGATTGGGACACAAATAAACATTGGCTCAGTCGAGAACGATTTCTCTTTAAATAACCGAAGACAGAACATATAGTGTGGTATCAGAACATATACTACACTTTGATCTTCAACGTTATTTAAATATAAATGAAATGAAGGAATACAAAAAGATATTAACAATGCAAATGTTTTATATTAATTCAAACATACAAAATGTCTATATAGATCCGGAGGCAAGTAGAAAAATGTTATTTTAGGAATTCTTTGTGATGATAAATTTCGTTATTTTGGGTGCGGTGGATGTGAATGTAGGTGAAGTGAATGTAAACCTGTGGTTGCGTCTGTCTAAAGCAGGATGTAACCTTCTTTTTTATAGCCAGACGTACGTATGTCAGTGGCAAGTATGTGTGAAAAGCTTAATAATAACCAGAAACGTTCAACATAAGGATTGATCGTAGAAAGGAAGAGGAAGATATGGATACTTAAATATTTTTTAAACACAACGCTTTGGTGGTGAGTATATGTGGCGGTGAAGGTGGGTGGGTGTTGCACCGAGCTAGTGTTTGAAGTCAGTATAAGCCGCGACGGGGTGATAAGTGAATAAGTGAAGGTATGTACACCAAGTGGAGTTTTGTAATCGGGCCGTCGAAAATGATGATGCTTAATTTCTGGATTTTGCCATCTTTCTATTCAAACGAAGACGTTCTTGATTGGGTTAAAATATAAATATGTTTTCTATTTATTTTTTAACCGAAAATGCTGTGTGGAACCACATGCGTATGCACTATTTTAAAGCACCTCTCGTTATCTGAATGCCACTACACAAGTATAGCGATGTATAAACAAGATGTACATATTAAATCTGTCCGTTTAGCAACGAAAATACTGCTTCGAACTTAAGTGAGACGTGCAGTAAAACTCTTTTAGCAATGAATGGACGTATTTCAAAATGCAATTTTAAATAAACACCTGACAAATAGACGACAATTCTATTTTATACCAAAGCGTGGTAAAAAATAGAAGTGAAATAGTTTGTCAACACATACATTTAGTTTATTCACAGTTTGTCTAGGACAAGCATTAAAAAACGGTTAGAAACACATGTAATACATGAAGGATACACATAGGATGTAAATAAGACACGAAATTTAAACAAAAAGTACAATTATTTCATAGTAATAAGAGAATGCACGTGTTGTTAGAAGTGAAAATGAACGTGCGTGTTAATGCACGGATTATGTAAAATCACTTACAAGAATCTAAACGGTAGCGACATGTCACTAAGGGAGTAACATGCGACAACATCGTCTGGTTGTTCGACCATAGTCTGAGAGTTGGTTAACTTCATCAGAAATATAACCTAACAGGAACATCCGTTAGAGTTTATAACGGTATGTTCGGAATAAAAGCGGGTAAGATCACTTTGGAAGTCATGTCTATAAGAGAGAGAGAGAGAGAGAGAGAGAGAGAGAGAGAGAGAGAGAGAGAGAGAGAGAGAGAGAGAGAGAGAGAGAGAGAGAGACAGACAGACAGACAGACAAGTGCAGGACAAGCAGAGAACACCTTAAATCTGCTGTGAAAAAAGTACTAACACAATATTAGCGAACATTAATAGCAGACTCGTGTCTGTCTACATCATATGAATTCACCCGAATATATGCTAACATTAAAACGGATCGTATTATGTACAATTACGCTTTGTGGTCTGCAATACGTTCCATATAGTTATATAAATCATGTTTCTTTTGTTTTGTATTTAAATAATTGTTTATACATAGACGTAATCAAATACAACACAATTGAAATACCCGAAGGGACCATGAAAAACAATCATTTTGACATTTATTTTTCAAATTACGAAAATGTGACTATTTATATACGTCATAAAAGTATAAAACGTAGAAACATGTAAAAGCCATGAAAACTAGGCTGATAGCGAACAATGATTTGCAACGGTTACTAAAAGAGCGAAGAGTTCTGGAAATGTGGAGAAAATTATTGTCACACAAACGTCAGGGAACAACACCAATAGGGAATCACTGATAATAATCGTGGGAATACTTCTTGGTAGTAAAAATAATAATAATAGTAATAAATAATAATAATAATAATAATAATAATAATAATAATAATAATAATAATAATACAGAAATCCAATAATCTACCCCCCCCCCAAAAAAAAAAGAAATGGCAGCACCAACCTCGGTTGATACTAAACAAAATGGTCAAGGAGGATGGAGACACCGATGCAGGAAGAGCACAATGCAGACTTCCACTGGAAGGATTCGGAGAGTAGTCGAACCTTCGGAGGGATTATTTACACTCTAATTCCAGAGAAAGCTAACCGAAAAATGAACGGTAAACGGTTGTTGCGATAACGCAAAGTGATTTGCAGCGGTTATCGAATATGCGGAAGGGGGCTGAACATCTGGAAGACGTGTTGTTTGCCAGATCCCAAGGGGAACCACTTGTCATTGCAAATGAAATATCAATTTATTGATATAGAGGTTAGGGTTAAGGTCAGTGTAAGGGTTAGGGTTAGAGTTGGGGTTGCGGTTGGGGGTTAGGGTTAAGGTTAGGGTTAAGGTTTAAGGTTAGGGTTAGGGTTTAGGGTTAGGGTTATGGTTAGGGTAAGTGTTAGGGTTTAGGGTAAGGGTAAGGATAAGGGTAAGGGTAAGAGTTAGGGTTTAGGGTTAGGGTTAGGGTTTAGGGTTAAGGTAAGGGTTAAAGTTAGGGCCTCCGGTAACTAAACGAGAATCTGCACGTACAGCGATGTGTGTGATTGATCAAATAGATGCTGTTTTAGCCTATGGAATCGGATCTATCGAATTCAGAGAGCATTTCCATGAACAGAGTTTATTTCCAAAAACTTCCCATCTGTGAGACATATTACTACAAGAATGCTTCTCTATAGACTACAGCATGGCCCTCTTCAAATCCAATGTCAACACATACTTGACATAAACAGGTCCCATAAGTAATCAAATTTTATAATTCCACTCATTTTCAATATTTTCATAATACTCTTCATCATTCCACTGAATATCTATCTCATTAACTCTCATTCAACCATTATAAAAATGTCTTCTTTGTTAAATAAAAAAAAAGGAAGGTCACAGAGGTTAAATAGAGGGGTTATGCAGGGGATGGCAAAGTGTGAATAATATCGAATAGAAAGGGGGTGGGAGAGAAAATAAGAAAAGGAGTCGGAGTCGTATGGGAAGGAGTCGGGTTGTATGGGAAGGAGTCGGATGGCATGGAAAGGAGTCCGAGTCAGATGGTCTACGGAGGAATCGAAGGTTTGGGAAGGGCGCAATAAATTATGAATTGCACGGGATCATTTGTTCCACTCGGCATTGTCCTGGATAAAAAAATACTAAGGTTATGTAAATAATTTATCTTCATATTAATGTTAAATGGAGGGGCGGGGACAAAACATTAGGAATTTACCGGGAACATTTGTTCTACTAGGCGTTGTTCGGGATCAAAAATTGTAAGATTTCAGTATTACTTTTAGTAAAGGGTATATAGTAAATCTCTACGGACTACTGTCGTCATCAACATTACATATCTTCTTAATATCGTTAAATGGAGTGGGGTGACAAGTAATTAGGAATTGATCCGAACCATTTGTTCTACTTGGTGTTGTTCAAGATGAAAAATTGTAAGATTACAGTATTACTTTTGGTAACTGGTGTATATTAAGTCCCTTAGGAATGTTGACTTCATAAACATTACTTACATTCTTAATATGTTGAAATTGAGGTGGGCGGCAAGAAATTAAACATTGAGCATTAAAATAAGAGAAAAAAATGGGATGGGCAAAGGAGAACGAGAGGGTTGGGGAGAGGGATAGAAAGATGGGGAGAGAGAAAGAAAGAAAGATAAAGAGACAGAGAGAGAGAAAGAGGAGAGAGATAGAAGTTTTGTTACAAAGATTTACACACACTACTTAATTTTTTTTATTTTGTTTTTTATGTCCCCGGGCAACGCCGGGTGGCCCAGCTAGTAGAAAATAAAAGAAAGGAATTTCTGAAGAAATAAATACAAAAAGTAAAGTGGCAAGAAAGAAAGGAAAAAAGAATGTAGGAAGCAAAAAAGAATAAATAAATAAATAAAGGGAAAAAGAGAAGAATGGAATAGAAAAAGAAAGAAAGGGAGATAGAAAGAAAGTAAGAACGAAAGCAATGAAAATAATTGGGGGAGATAGAAAGTAAGTAAAAAGGAAGAAAGAAAGAATTGAAGACATGAAGGAAGAGAAAAAGATCGATCGTTATGAAAAAAGAAAGAAAAGAAAGGAGAAAAATCAATAAATGAATGGGAAGATACATAATTTGAATTAGAAAAGTAGAGAAGAAAAAGAAGAAAAATAAGAAAAATGGAAGAAGAATGATTCGTTTGGGCCAAGTTGTTTTCTCTCGAATGTAATTCAAGTAGGCAATAAAAGTGTGTTGGGCATTATTGTTGCATATTCCGAATAGTCAACATATGTTCGCACGTGTTAGTTATGCCACCCACGCAATGTATTCAGAGACGCATTCACTTGTTGGTCAGACTGATCGAGGGGGATAACGTGTTGAGAAAGTAAGAGTTACAAGAAGAAGAAGAAGAAGAAGAAGAAGAGAAGAAAGAGAGGTGTAAAGAGATAAAAAGGAGGACAGAAAAGAAGAACATAATATTGATAAGGAAAATGATGGAGAGGCGAAACAAAGTAATGGAAAAAAGATGGAGTTTGAGGAGAAAATAATCTGGTATGATTTGGATTATCTCCCTTATAAATTACCTCTCTAAGATGTTGAATACAGATTAAGGAATGATAACATCGCTGATCTGTGTTTGTTACTTTTAAATGTTTTTTTTTTACAATTGAATATTCAAATGACTGACTTTTCTCTTGGAATGTCTACCATAATACATTTGTTCATCTCTGTGTGTCTTTGTTTCAACACATATTTACCTACGACCAGACATGACTCTATTTTCGTATTCTAAAGTTTTGATAGCATAACATTTTGACAAGGAGTTTATGGTTATTTATGTGTTAGCCATTAAAAACTCCGAAATACGTGTGACAAGTCTTTTACAAATCTTTCGTTCTGACACTGACACTGACACTGCAAAGACATTTCCATTCTTCCTTTGTGTATCTAAAAGCAAATGGAACTTCCATGAGCAGAAATTGTTTCCGAGAACTTATCTGTAGAATACAATAGCACGTGACTGCTTCCATGCTGACTACAACAAACTCGTCTTCAAGTCTAGTGTCAAGAAATACTTGTCGAGCCGTCCTTTTTAGTAGCAGAATAGAAAGTGGACCTTGGATTTATTTTCGGCAGCCTCGTAACTCTCGCTTCTCTTATTTCGTCCTTTAGACCTCACATCCCATGAGCGATATTTCTAACAAAGGGGGAAGAATTGCTGTTTTCTGGGTCGGAATATATCCATCTAGCACTTATCGTTGGATGTTTTTGATCTTGAAGTAGTATTTTTTTTAGCTCCTTACATCAAGTGGTTTCATGCCTTGTCTGGAGCAATTTCCATCAAAAATCTAATATTGCCTCTTTCACCGATTGTTTCCTCTAATAATATTGTGTTAATCATTCAATTGACAATCTTATTAACCATTATCTTCGAGTTGCTTTTCCGCCTTGAATAGGTAATGCCCTCGTCTCTTTCGTAAAATACATTTTATAGATGCATCAAAGATGGTCTTTAGCGATGCACTCTCCTCACTGCCAGTTTCGGGTTGTGCATCATATCAGTCCAAACAGCAAGTCAACTTAACTTCGAACACGCCAGGCCGCCTCCTTGAAAGCGTTTAGATACGCACGTCGACATTGCAAACTTTTTCCCACCGTACCATATTACATCAGCACACCCGCTAAAAAGGTATTCAGTATCTTCGATGTCAAATCAATATAAAGAATAAAACATTTAAGGGTTACATTGATATTGGAACAATCAATTTTTAATGGGTCAAGTAGGAATTGTTTATCACCAATCATCATCTTTGCTGATCGGTAGAAATCATTTTTCAAATGTAGGTGAAAGGTGATAACGTAGGTATGAACATGAAATTGTCTTATCGTATTATAATATCGATAGAGAAAAAATCTGTTAAATTTCATAAAACATTGTGTTTTTGTTTTTCTCTGATTTCATTAGCATGTGCCGCCATTTTGCTCGTTTATTGTTTCGCATGTTCTTGAAACAAGTTTTACTTCATTTCTTTTATAAGTTATTGCAATTAAACTGTAAGAAAAAAAAACCCGAAATTACGTCAAATATATTTTACACTTCGAGACAATAACAAACAAAATTCGAATAAGCGAAAAGAAAAACACGTTCTGACAAAACATGACCAAATAAAAGAATGACATCACAAGTGACAACTACCGTTTTCTTTTTATTCTTATTCTTCCCCACTGTTGAATAAAAAACGTCGGGAAACTTTTTTTTATCGCCTTTGTATAGAAATAGAAAATTAGCATGTACGAAAACGATAGAATTCTTTGTCTGTTATAACATTAAAACCCAAATCTTACATAAAGATTAGAAACACACAAACAAAGATATCCAGTAATTGATAAGAACGCGAAAGAAAGAAAGAAAAAAACACGATTTACGGTTAAAATCCACCCTCGTGCTCTAAGTAGTTGATCTTGAGCAAGTAACATTCTGATGATGAGATTACCTTCATCGCTTATGTCAGCAGTAAAAACAATTATTTCATCACGTGATCAAAACTACACGATAAATAGATGTAAAAGAATCAGCAAATATGCTAGGCTACAGTGACCCGTTAGAGAAGCTAATAGAGGGATGAATACAATATGGATGTAATAATTAAGAGAGAAATAGCAGATAACCATAGAACGAGAAACCATAGTAATAATCATAGGAAGTCAGGTGATACTGATCAACCATGAGGAAGTTGAAATAGAATAATGCTGCGTAAACAGAACTAGAAATATAGAAAGGACATTACATGAATCCAATGGGAACTGAAACTACCAAGAAAATCCAATAATCTGACCGTCAGCCACCAGCTCGGTTGTTGAATTAGCATTGTTGTCTTGGGAAATCGAAAACCAGATGAATGCAAATACCATCCGAACCTCCACTGGAATTGTACGAAGAGTACTGGAATTAGGAGAAGGCTTTTTAAAATTTATTTATAAACATAGTTCACCCCAAATAAGGCAGGCCGCCACTGTAGACGTAAGTGGCTACTGAGAAAAAAGAAAAGGGGAAAAGGTGGGGGGTCAGCCTAAATTGGGATCTGCGCAGCGAGATGTCTGTTTACATTAGTTTTAAATTTCTGCATGTCAGTACTGTCGGGGAAACAGGGGACAGCAGCACGAGGAAAGAAGCTATTTGAGTAGAAGGCTCTCCGGCATCTGGGGACCTCCACAGTGAATAAATGGGATTTGGTTGATTGTCGAGTTAGTCTAGTGAATTTACGTCGAGGGGGCACCAGAGTAGCCAATTCATCGGATCATAATCCATTGAAGTATTTGTAAAACAAACATAAGGATGCTACATTGCGGCGATGGGACAGGGACTGGAGTTTGGTTGACAGTGAGGGACCTATTAGGTTGGCGACTCTTTTTTAGACTTTGTCAAGGATGGAGAGACTAGTAGATGATGCACCAGCCCAGATGTGGCAACAATACTCCATGCATGGGCGGATGATGGCTTTGTAGAGATACAGGATAATGTCAGGTGTGAGGAGTTTACTAGCACGGTAGAGGGAGCCAACCTTCTTTGCGGCAGCCTTGGCAATGTCTTCAATGTATTTGTTTGCTTATTCTCAATCGAATTCCAGAAGAGAGAGAGAGAGAGAGAAAGAGAGAGAGAGGGAGAAAGAGAGAGAAGGAGAGAGAGAGAGAGAGACGCCACGATACTATTAAACTCACACTCGAATACTCTCAAAACCCCGTACTTTTCCTCGCTGTGCTAATGCGAGTAGCAACGGCCGTACCATGACAGCTGTATACACCAACCCAACAGATGGACATAGGGTCGTATATTTCAAAACAATGATCACAATAATCCCACGATTTCAGTCATTTATAGCTCTTGCAGCAAACGCATTAGCTTCAGCCCCACCGAATACAACAATTATATTCTTTGTAGCAAGCGTCCCCTCAAAATTCATCAACGTTCTGAGAGCTTCACGACTAAACAGACAAACGCTCTTGACATACAAAAAAACATAAAAGAAGCAACAGAATGCCAATGGTTTCCGACTTCAACCAAAACACGTACAAACTTTCTCACTTTCTAGTGCAATATATCAAACACCTTTAAAGAGACCCCGAAAGTTGCTCCCTGTAAACTACACCGCTATCCGTTGTCGCTAATTTCATAAACCAACAGAAAACCACACTCCTAAGTAACTATGCATGCGACACACATCGTTGCTAACTCTGTAAACATCTGGTCACACATTCTTCCATCAATCTATCCAACTCTAAATCAAAGATCAAACCCTATAACCTCAAGTGTAATAAGCCTAACGTCATCTATCATATTTAATCCCCCAATTGCAGCAAGGGTAGATATATTAGAGAGACAGGCACCCGATTTTGCCTAGCAGCCTTAGTTCAGACATAAGAATATAACATTATTATTTTTTCAATCGATTCCCCCAATCAAAAAAAATTAAAATCTGTTAAACGGTTGAAATGTATGCACCAGTTTTGAACGAATAAACATTTGAACCAAAAGTAACGCGTTTAAAAGTATCATGTACATGTGTACCGGAATAAAAACGATTACAAGCAATAATATTATCTGAACCGATAAGAGCTTACTACGCCGCTCATTTCATCTCATTTGTTACTAACAATTAGAGGATAAATGAAATAGAAGATGATATTTATGAGGGCTTCTGAATACCCAACCAATGGCCGAACCATGACGAAGCAATAAAACAGTAAGTGACAGATTTAAGACCAATGCCCCACTCCCCTATATATATATATATATATATATATATATATATATATATATATATATATATATATATATATATATATATTAAGCTGAATTATTTCGACACTTGATTATTGGGGAAATGGTAGTTTTATCTGTATCATTGGAGAGCCATGCATATAACTGTCCTGTTTTTAAATCTCTGAAACAGTTACATGATAAACAGCTGATGATCCCCGTGTTAATATTAGATGCTTACGTTAAGGTCTCCTGCTTTTGTTTCACTGTTAGATACTTAATCCCCCTTGTTATTTTATTTACTTACTATTATATATTATTTATTTATGAATTTTCCAACAAATGTTAAGTCTACACTATTTTGGATTTAGTTAGTTTCTCTGGGAATTTAAACTGCATTTTCCTTTTTTTTTGTCTTTTTGTTTAAAATAACTCAAAGCTTCTTTAGACTATATATGATTATTTTTATTTACACAGACATGTACAAAATCTGCGACACTGGCATGTCGATGTTATCGATCAACCCCTGTTATAAACTGAGATCTGATCAGGCAGAGTTAAAATCCGATCTTAACCTTAGATCATATTTGGAAAGAATGAAATGGGGAGAAAGGAAAAGAAATTGAAAATTAAAATTTGGAAAGTCACGTGGCTGTGACTGTTAAGAATAAAAAATCAAGATAAAAATAATATAATAAAAATATATAAATATTAAATATAAAATTAAATTAAAACAAATAAAAACAAATAAAAAAGAACAAAAGGAAGAAAGTCGAAGAAATAGAAAGAGAGAGAAGTAATAGATAGATAGATAGATAAAATAAAATAAAATAAAATAATATGGTACGGGATAAAATAAGAAATAAAATTATTTAAGATAGAGAAAAGAGAGGGGAGAAGGTAGTGGGTGATATAGAAATGAAGAGGGTAAAGAAATGGGGAATGGAAGAAAGAGTTAAAAAAGATATGCAGCTATTGCTCGCAGGAGACTTGTCAATAACAATCTAGGGTCATTGTTAAACACGAGACATGACTTAAAGTCTGATCCTCAGTTTGGGTCGGCAATCATTGTGGTGGTGGTAGTGCGTGTATGTGTGTGTGTGCGTGTATGTGTGTGTGTGTATGGGTGGTCGTTTACACATTGGGCTTGGCTTTTGTTTGTTTTTATTCTTAGTCTTTTAATGTTTTTGTAGTTTTTTGAATTTATCTAATTGTCATTAATTAATTAGTAAATTTATTAACTAATTTATTAATAAATTTATTTAGCTTACACAATAAGTGGTAATAATAATAATAGTAATAATGATAATAATAATGAAAATAATAATAGTAATAATGGCAACAGTACTAATGGTAATACTGCCACTGCTCCCTAACAATAATAACAACAATAGTAGTAAAAGCTTAATCACGATAACAATGATAATAGTAATAATATTAAAAAAAATAATAATGGTTTTATTGTCACTACTGCTACCATAAACAATAATAATTAAAATAATAGTAGAAATAATGATGATAATAATAATAACAACAACAACAACAACAACAACAACAACAACAACAACAACAACAACAACAATAATAATAATAATAATAATAATAATAATAATAATAGCGGTAATAGTGCAGAAATAAAAATTAATTATATTGATAAATATTAATACTACTAATAAGCAATAATAATCAATAGTTGGATAATTAAAAAGGAAAATAAAATAAAATAGTAAAACATAATAATAATAATAATAATAATAGTAATAATAATCAAAATAGTAATAATAATAATAATAAATAAAATAGCTATAATGTTAATCATAATAGTTGTAAATATGATAATAAGAATAATTATATTGATAATAAGAATAATTTTATTGATAATAAGAATAATTTCATTGATAAATAAATATATATATATATATATATATATATGAAAATATAAAAATACTTATTTTATATAGTTCAGATCGATACTTATGTGAATCAAATTTCAGAGCTCAATTAACTTAATATTCAAACCTTTTAATAGTTATTTAAAAGTTAGTAATAGACAGATCAAAGTTATGTCGTACTGTGATTTATTGTCAGTTCCGAAGCAAACACGTGTTAGCTTCTATTTGCTTCGAAACTAGGAATACATTACAGTATGGCATAAATTTGATCTGTCAATTTATATATATATATATATATATATATATATATATATATATATATATATATATATATATATATATATATATTGAGGTAGATATATTTTAGATAGCGAGAAATAGTGTGTGGGTGTATGAGAGAGAGAGAGAGAGAGAGAGACAGAGAGAGAGAGAGAGTGAGGGAGAGTGAGAGAGAGAGAGAGAGAGTTTAAAAAATAATATATACAAACCGATGCATTCTCTTTCTGGAACTTCTGTGACTTCATTAACGAATTGTAGTAAGACATTACACGTGACCCGCCGTGTTTTGACTCCTGTCCCATAGGTGGCGCTGCAAGGGGACCAATCGTAAGAAATAAACCTGAAAGTATACACATTTCATTTCATATCATCTGATAATTTTAATGCCATAAAATCCCCTTATTCAAAAATATTTCAATCTTAATATTGTTAATATCATCTAAATATGTATTTATGTTTCAATATGAATGTTATAAGTCGATATAATAGGATTGTGGACATTACCTACACATGTATCTACTTACGTCACTCATAAAATAGGTACTGAGCAGTAAAGATGCTCAACTAATAGTGACTGATTTCGTTCGGGATTAGAATCTAGATATTAGAAGCGGAAGTTAAAATCTTAGACGAGTCGTGAACATTGAATATAAATATTTAGAAATTGATAAAATTCGCTTTAAGATATAGAGTCATAAAATTATTTAAAGATTAAGTTACAGAATGATCATCTTAGGAAGGAAACGATACACACCCGTTCCCCCCAAACTCTGGAAAAATATTAAGATCTGACAAATAAAAAATACAAATATAATTTGGATTAGTCGGACTAGTATTTTCATCTTGGGTGTTATTCTCACAACGTTTCGGCGGTTTTGTTTCTAAGATGATAGTTCTCGCCATACCAACAGGTTTTCGATAGAGTTTGGCACAAACTTTCTGCATTAGCTTGCTAACCATGGAATATCTGACAATGTCTTCGCAACAATCAAACCCTTTCTCTTTGATAGTCCCGTAAAAGTAATTCATGGACATAAATCTGAAGCACATAGTATCAACGTCGGTATGACTCAACTTTCTATTCTGAACCCAACCCTCTTTCTGATCTTCATCACTGATCTCCCAAATGGTATTCTGAGATCATTCGTTTACTTTATATGGCAGCAATTCGAATAGCATTGATGATCAAGATTTTTTTATCATTCTCTCTCTTCTGAGTAGAGCCACGTAGTTCAATCTCTAAAACCAAGCTTACCTCCTTTCACTACCAACGCTCAAATCGTCGTCTTGCCTCAGTTGAAATGTATGGTTCTCTCCTTGCGGAAGCCATTTGCCTTAATAAGCTCATAGAACTTACTTTCACCCCAGACCCGAAGTGTAAGCCTTACATCAAATCTGTTGCTAAGTTCGGTGAAAAAATGGTAACTGACTCTTAACGCAATCCCCTTCCTCAATAAGAGTCATATATGTACTAAGATGGAGTAATGCTGCCACGTCTGGGGTAGTGCCGCTAAGAGCCTTCTTCCCTGCGTTGTCAGATTAAAAACTCTCTTCACAATCAAGTGGAGTGATCTTTTCTCTTCCCTACGGTTTTTTTTATTATAGAGGAGGCGTTGGCCTATTCTATCATTATTTCCATGGAAGGTGCTCGACTCAGCTCAAATCGTCGCTTAGTCTTTGTTACAACAAAACCTCGTCTTAATGTCACCACTGTAAATAACTTTCCTTTCTTCTTCTTCTTCTTCTTCTTCTTCTTCTTCTTCTTCTTCTTCTTCTTCTTCTTCTTCTTCTTCTTCTTCTTCTGTGGGTAACATCAAACGGAACTTCGATGAACAGAGTTTATTTCCAAAAACATCACATCTGTGGAAGACATTGGAACAGGGCTACTTCCCTGCGACTACAATATGGTCGTCTTCAAATCCAATGCAAACAAATACTTGTCATAACCGCCCTCATAAGTAATCAGATTTTGATAATTTCATTCATTATATTAAACATATCATAATATTCTTCACCGTCAACTGAAAATCCACCAATCCCATTAACCGTTTTCATCAAGTTGCTTTTGGACTTGATAAGTGGTGACTCATTAGTTAAAAAAATAATGTAAGATTTTATTTTTAAACTTCTCACTTTCTGAACCTCTCTTCGCACCACAATTGGGGTGGGTAATACAAATGAGACCCTCCCCCATCTCAAGTAGCCTACATTGTTGTAATACGAACATAGAGCCTCTCTGTTCAGACTAAGTTTTTAAAGAGATATTGTGTATTTTCAAAGTACTTATCTCCTAGCAAGGGAGGTAAGCATATCCGGTTTGGTTAGAAGTCTTAGGTTTTATTTCACTAGCAAATATTTGCCAAGGAACTTCTGAGCGGGCCTACAGCGTTACCGCTGCTGAAAAGAAAGAAAATACTTACCGAGGAGTTGATAGATCGTCTTTTGATATATTCGGCGGCATGCCATATTTGGGGGGACTCGACTTCCGGTAATCCGTTAGCACAGTCTCTTGGATGTCACCTGTGAACATTATAACAAGCAGTAAAAGAAAAGAGGCATTACTTTAAAATACACGTATATATATATATATATATATATATATATATATATATATATATATTTATTTATTAGAGAATGTCAGATATCAAAACATACACACACACACACACATATATATATATATAGAATACCGAGTTTAAATAAATATGAAATCATATTTACCCACAGACGATGTCGTTCGAGCTTTATCTCTCATCATTGCACGGAAGTGACAATTTCAGACGCTCACAGAGCACGATCATGCACACACACATACACACACACACACACACACATATATATATATATATATATATATATATATATATATATATATATATCTATATCTACATGTACATTTAAATTTAGATCAAATAAATAAAGCTGTTTATAAGTTAACTTGGAAACACCGGCACTTCAATATTTAGTAAGATATAACTAATAATATATATGTATCTAAGTATCTCAAAGATAAAACTAGCTTAAACCCCTTTCTCTGCGCTGTACGGATGTGTAGGAAGAAACGGCCGAGCATACATTCTTCAATTCCAGAAAGCTGCATTAGGTTTAAAAGTATGTAAACGAGGTGACGACTCATATTGTCTCCGAGCAGCTGGTGCCCCTAGATGTACCATCTGTAGTGTACAATGTGACGTCTTCGTTGCCCAGGGAGAAACGAATGGTGTTCATCACGATCCTAGCCGTAGCTAGACTAGTTCTTTGGACCTTACGCTTTGACATATGAAGTGAGGGGATTGCTTTCTGATAACGATCTGATATCGCACTTTAAACATCAGCTTAAAGTAAAAATCAGATGTGATATGAGGATATTGCACTCTGCACTATATAAAAAGAGGGGGATACACCCGGCTAGCTTATGTTTGTCTGGACGAACAAAGTTTGAGTACGCGTTCCCTGCTTAGGCATGGTGCACGTCGACATGAGGATTTATCAAACCCCATCCCAGTTAGAAAAGTCTATTATCTAGTGGTACCAATGAGTCTTGTACCCTTTCCCTTACTTAGAAACTCTCTTGCTTGTTTTCGGCTATTGAAACAACCGCCAAAAAACCGTGAGCAGCTCATACCTAGATAGATTTAGGAAGGGTCCTACTAACCACCAAACTTAGCATTTTATTTTTCAGCAAATTCTGTTGTTTTTATCACCCTACCCACCAACCGATGAATTTGTACATATTTTATTGTAACGAAAAAAACGCCACCTCATTAAGCATAATGTTAAGTAGGTTTTATCCATAGAGTAAATGTTTTCTTTTGTGGCTGGAACTAGTTTAGAGAATTAACTAAGATGACCACAATCGACCCCAATTTATTTCGGCCTTGTGCCACATCTTATTTCATAAATAAAATTTACTATACTGAAACGTTTTTGTAAAACTTTAAAGATAAATAAAATCTAAGTTTACATAATGTATATATATATATACATATATATATATATATATATATATATATATATATATATATATATATATATATATATATATATGAATGACTCTTCTGTCAATTTAGCCGTATGATTTTTTGTCTAACGCCCGTATATATATATATATATATATATATATATATATATATATATATATATATATATATATATATATATGAGAAAGATAGGATGAGAGTAATCCGACGTAATGGGAAATGAAAAAGGAAACACCAAGAGATATATATTTTTTATATATTCATCAACGTTTCGTCACTCTCTGTCACTGACTTCTCTCAGCCCGGACCCTGGTCCAACGCTCTCAGTAGCCACGGCTACTACCTTTTCTCATCAACCCATCATGGCAACCCAATATTTCGATGCACTTGCATGACATTTTTCTTAAAATTATCATCTTGAGGAAGTCTTACAAATAAAGACGAAACGTTGATGAATATATAAAAAAAATATCTCTTGGTTTTTCCTTTTTCATTTCCCACACACACATATATATATATATATATATATATATATATATATATATATATATGATGGACTCTTCCGTCGATTTTGACGTATGAGTTTCCAAAAGCAAAATCAGTTCTTTTTTTACATTTCTTTTGTAGTGCTCATGGCGATTGTGCGATTTCAATCCAGCGAGTGATCTCCAGACGAGACCATAACTGGAGCAAGATAGAAATTGTGATTGGATCGAACACACTTTTGTCCTTCATCTTGCCCTCTCTCACCTATCAATGCGGTCCACTTAAAAAAACCTACTCCATTCCGAATGGCGGCTCTCAACTTGTTCCTGTCTTGTGCCAACTTCTCAAAGCTTCCAACTGGTATTTTAATAGCTGAATGATTGGACTTCAGCTTGTTACTCTATCGAAGCCAAGGAATGCCATTACTCCTTCTCCAATCCTTCAGTTCACCATACATAAGGATCTTTGATATTCGCTTATCACTCATTCTTACTACATGTCTAGCCAATCCCTACTGGGACTGAATGGGAAACGTTTCAATACTTTCAATCTTACATTCTGCGAAAAGATCAGAATTTTGCACTTCATCTTTAAGGGTGTATCCACATATGGAGTGAAGACAGGGTTTGTGGAAGACATCGAGTTGATTAATCTGCGATCGATATGGAGTCCACGTTCAGATCCATACAAAATGATGGAAAGAATGACAGCTCTATAGACCATGGTCTTGGTGCCCAGTTTCACACCCAAACGCGATGGCGAAGCTTACCAAAAGGATTAAATGCTTTGGATATGCGGTTGATGCAAATTCACAGTACTTTCCAAATATGTGAAAGTTTTCACATATCAGACTTTTGCCATCTACTGTTATTGAGATATTTGGGAATTGGTGAACGGGTGGTTTTTGCTTACACTTTTGATCCGCTTGAGAGTAACTGGAGGCTGATTCATAACCCCGAAAAGTCCAAAAGCCATGCAAGCATCTGAGAAGCGATCCATAATTTCCTGAGCCTCCCCAAGAGATGTTGCTACCAGAGCAGAATCGTCCGCGAACAGGATATCACGTATGCCATTCGAGCGCACGCGAGTTCTCACTCTGAAATGCTGATGATTAAAGCGACCACAATAGTGCGAAATTGGAACTGAACACCACAAGTCAAATCAACATAAGCAAAACGAGAAAAACAATGCGAGAACCAGAGTCATGACACAACACTGTTTTGTACCATTCTAAACATTAAACGGTTCAGAAACCTCCCCCGTCAGACACCACAGCACCCCACATACCCTGATGAAAGGACACGCTGACATGTTGTCAGGAATACCGAGTTTCTTGAGCATCTTCCACAATGCCTCTCTGCTCACGGTGTTGAAGGCAATTTTTTAAGACGCCGCTAGCACTCCTCCTCTGGAGTGCATACCCACTTTCCGACCTTGTGTCACATTCTACTGTGTGGGACGTAGATAAATAGCAGGCTTTTGTTAAGTCGATGAACACCATGTACATTTCCTAATTTTTCTCTCACTTTCTCGTCAACCGGACGATACGAGAATATCATGTCGATAACATCACGGCCAGCTCGAAGGCCACATTGCGATTCCGGGTAAATGTCCACGACAAGATGCTGAATTATTCTGTTTAGAATAAGTCGAGCTAAAATCTTCCCTGCAACTGACAACAGAAAGATCCTCTGGGAGTTGTCACAAACGTTTCAACTGCCCTTGTTTTTGAAAAGATGTTTTATCTGAAATCTTGTGGCACATACTTATGCTTCCAGATGACAGTAAACAGATTCAAGAGCTTTTCTTTATCAGTTTTGTGCCACCATACTTATAGATCTCGGGTGGAATTCCGTCCCTTCCTGGGGCCTTGCCCGACAAGATTTGCTTGGTTACATCTTTGATTTTCTTAAAGGTCGGAAGGTAAGAAAGCTGGGGTATTTCTGGTCAATGATGAATTGAAGCTATGAACTCTTCATCCACTTCGGAGTTGTAATTAAAAACTGATTTAAAATGTTCTCTCCAACGCAATAAGACATCCGTTTTGAGTTCTCTTGGACCATAAACCCTCCTTAAGCCCTCATAGAAGGTTTTAGTATCCTTCTCCTCCGATGCTTATTGGAGTTCAGCGGCTCTAGACAATCACTAAGAATCTTTCATATTGCGGAGAGAAACTTGAACCTCATTTTTGCACTTCCTGTATGTTTGATTTTTGACAGACGAGTTCTTATCATTGATCAATGTTCTATGCACCATCCACACTTCTTGGAACTGCTGATAACACACAGTCGGTGCAAAAGTCTGCCACAGATAGCATGAACATAAGACCTCAGGTTTTATATAAAGGTTTTCCTTCTCCTAGATGCTTGTCTTAACAAAAACTGAGAATGCATCTATCCCAGTGATTTAACCGCTCCGCCAGAGACTAACCTGGGTATTTCCACACCCCAGTGCGCGCACACACACACACACACACACACACACACACATATATATATATATATATATATATATATATATATATATATATATATATATATATATATATAATATGGGTTGGTCGTTCATTTAAAAGCATTGCTGGATTTGTTAATAAAATTGAAAATATAAGCCATTAACATTGCAAGATTAATTTATTATTATTATTTTTTTTACTTTAATCTTATTAATTTCGGAATAAAATTCCATCATCAGAGGTGACCAGTCTCAATACTGGTCACCTCTGATGATAGAATTTTATTCCGAAATTAATAAAATTAAAGTAAAAAAAAAAAAATTAAAAAAAATTAATCTTGCATTGTTAATGGCTTATATTTTCAATTTTATTAACTAATCCAGCAATTCTTTTAAATGAACGACCAACCTATATTATTTATATCAACACGAGCGATCCAGCGCTCTTCTTCGTTCGACACCAGAATTTGAACTCATAACCGCCAACAACACCAGCGCGGAGACATCACACCAAAGACGTTTATCAAGTAACAAAAGAAATAAGTTTGTTTATTCTTGTTTTTTGATGAAAAAAATAAATGACTCAATACTGGTCACCCCTGATGATAGAATTTTATTCCGAAATTAATACGATTAAAGTAAAAAAAAATTAATCTTGCATTGTTAATGGCTTATATTTTCAATTTTATTACATATATATATATATATATATATATATATATATATATATATATATATATATAAATATATATATATATATATATATATATATATATATATATATATATGTATATATATATATATATATATACGCTGATTTTTTTGTTATTGTTTTTTTCTGGCGATAGTCGACCGGTGTTTACCGGTGTGTTTTTATTATTTGTCGCTACCCTGAGTGGTTTGTTTATTTTAAGCATAGGCAGAAGACCTCACTTTTAATTGGACCATTAATCGAACGTGTCATCAATATTTGTATACATAGATTTGTTTTATTAATTAATTTATAAATGATTTTTGAAAATATAGATTTTAAAAATTAATTTATAAATTAATTAAAAATATATATTTATATACAAAAATTAATTTACAAATTAATTCAAAAAATCTCTCTCATATATATATATATATATATATATATATATATATATATATATATATATATATATATATATATATATATATATATATATATATATATATGCGCCGGGACGTGAAAATATAAAGATTAGTCTCCGTGTACTGGAACTCTATGAGTACATTGCGGAGTAAATCTATCTTTTTTGAAAAAATAATATATACTCTTGAATACTATTATCATATCTTGCATAAAAAAGCAAACAAATATAAAAAAGAAATAAGGTTTCGGGATTTTGTAGTATATTTTTATTTGATGCGTTTGTTCTAAAGTTCCCTTCTTAAATAGACGTGTAAGAAATTGATAAAGAATTGTTTGTCATTTTTGACTAAAGGTGTACACTAATCATAAAGAATGATATATATATATATATAGTAATCGACAGACAACGGTTTCGTCTTTTTAAAACTCATCAGCGTGGCTAGAAACGTCGAGATTTTAAACGTAGATCCCAGTTGTTTTCGTGCCCAGTGCTCTATCAACTTAATTTGCTTGCTGAAAATAGAATAAATTATATGGTACAAAATTAAATTATTCATTTTGTTTACTTTTTTTTACGATACTGATTCAATTTATTTTGAGTAAGAATCTTGCTTAACGCAAAGTGGTAATCGTTTTTTCGTCCACTATATAATAGATTTCTCTAGAAAGTAATATAATATGTTTTTTGGGGGAATACAAATAAATAATTGTTAATTGGTACCGTCGCGGCCTATGGAATAGGCTATCTCGAGTTCAGATCCTATCGGATGCATTATGGTCTAATATTGTTTAGAGCATGTTATAAATGTTTACCTTCTTTATTCTGTTTAGCTGACATTGGTTTATTTGAATCAGGAAGTGACAGGAGTAACTACGTAAATAGTTGCAAAACATCCTTTGGGTAAAATAACAACTTGTATTCAATACAGTGTATACAATCAATCGTTTATAGTAGGTTGTGTGTGTTTCGGCATGAAATAACCCTAAAGAAATTATTCTACTTGAAACAGACGCAGCAAATGGATGCAGTATGATAATTACGTAACGCAATTAAGACTTTGAGATTTGGATTTGTACTCACCCGATCTTTGAAAACACGGCAGATTCGTCGTGCAAGTCTGACTGAGGGCAGGTTTGACCTTGTCGTCGCATGGTTTATTCCCACTGTTACGACAAATCACGACTCGCTGCTGGACGCCAAAACCACAAGTAACACTGCACTGTCGAAAAAATATTTAGTTGCAAATTAACAGCTGATTGCGTATAAAATATGACAAATGATTTACATACATGGTGTTCGAGACAAAGTTGATATTATTTCATTTCAGAACCATTTGAAGTATTTAATAGCGGTAAAGTGCAACGGATAGCTGTTTCTGTGTACTATTGGTGGGTTTGAGAGCTGGAGACCATGGACGACTGGAAAGCAACGTAATATTGAACACCATTAAATGTGAGCTGAATTGCAACGAACATGCAGAAAGGATCATAGCAGTCGTTCTGACTATGTTCGCACAACGAAATTCGCAAAAAAGCTGAAAAAAAAGGTGCGGAAAGATCCGGGCAAGGCAATGCGGACCTTGATGAGAGAGATAAGCGCTGAAGTGGTTATCAACAATTACTTTTATAAACCTATCAGCGAGAAAGGATTTTACAGTTGAGAGGACATTTCCAGATTTTCCATAGCTACCAAGCTTGTGCAGCAAACATTTGTGCCAAACCCCATGGAAGACCTTTGATATACCAAGAGCTATTGCTCTAGAAACAAAGCCCGTATCGATAGATTCACTGATTCTTTGAGATATTACAGTCAGCACGTTTGCTGTTGATCTTGCAGGAAGAAATCCATATTGCTTGTCACACAAACGTCCACTAATCAGTGGGTTATTGGTTTTATAATTATACAAGAACCTCACAAGTATCGATCCATAGTGGCCCAAATAATATAAAATTGTACGGCGAATCATTAGAGCAGCATGAAAATGCCCCCTTTCATCATGTTTGCTCTGTACTAATGTGTATAAATAAAAATAAGGCTGTAACGCATGAAGTGTCACCTTTTTTAATCGAGATAAAAACGTTGTAGGAGTACATAAAACAAGTATTAAATATTGATCCGCTGAATCGATATGTTTTTTTTTTACGATCACAAAATCCCGTATTTTTAGACTTAGTGGTCAGAAATTCAATGAATAAATTGACGATTGCTTACAATTTTGTTTAGGCGGGAAATTCTCATGAGCGTCAATCTGTCGGTAAAATCTGTCGGTAAAATCTGTCGGTGAAATATCTGAGGGCATAGAGAACGGGTTAAAACGAAAGCTTGACTAAAGAAACCCGAAAAAAATATAATCAAAAAAACTTAAAAAACCGCACATATGCTTGCCTTCATTACGTTCACGTGCGACTCGTTAAACCTGTTTTTTTTTTTCCTACCTTATCAATTGCTTTGAGAAGACAAGTAATAGTTATGTTGATAAACTGAAGTGTTCAGTAAGTTATCGAACCGTGTTTGTGGATTTTTGCTGAAAGCTTTTGCTGATCCATAATCATTAAGGATGAGTTTGAGCCTCCCTTTATGTTTATTATTGATATCGATATGGTCGTATTTAAACTTAGTGAAGCAACCCTCTACTTCTTGTACAGTGTGGCCCGGAAGAAATAACTGATTGGCTTTTTGTCTTTATGTTGTATACTAGGCAAAGCACATAGTGTTGGCCAGGAGTCATAACAGTAATAATACGTTATAATATCTAGTAAGTGGTATTAGTTAATCAATCCAAAGTACTCAATATCCTGGTAACCGGAGGTATGTTCAAAGGCCACAGTTTATGATATTATTTGCTGATCTTATGTTCAAACTTAAATTCATATTTGAAAATAGCTCTTGTCCGTCAGCCCTTGTTATTTGAATTTT
This sequence comes from Sepiola atlantica, assembly GCA_963556195.1. Classification (NCBI taxonomy): domain Eukaryota; kingdom Metazoa; phylum Mollusca; class Cephalopoda; order Sepiida; family Sepiolidae; genus Sepiola; species Sepiola atlantica. The sequence goes on from OY744527.1 coordinate 58,905,454, forward strand.
TAAGTTTATTAGATTGAATAATCAATACATTGTCACCATAATAAATAAATATAATTTTTCACATCCTATGTAATTTTAAGAGTTGCCTACAATACGAAATTTCATATGTAACGAGCACATACTTTGAGAACATTTCCGTATCATTTCAATTTTAATTGTATGTTCATTTAAGTGTTTATGAAAAAGTAGTTTTGCGAAAAAGTCTGATTAGTTGGTAAACCGTTTCAGCATCTATATTCATAGAAAGAGCGTGTTAGCTTATTTTTTTATATCCGGTAACCGAACGTGAAATGTAAATATCTGCAGATTGTCTCAGAGGTATCATATATGTTAAGAAAATAACAATAAGACCCTCGCTAGAGCTTAAAACACCGAGTAATTATTTTACAACTTTATATTTTAAAAATATTTAAACCATGGGTAAATGTAACCGTGGGTAAATTTAAACCATGGGTAAATGAAACAAAACTGTACAGAAATTACATCATTTCAATGTCTATTACTTGAAGCTATATGCAAGCGTAAATATGAGGTGTGTACGTTATATTTTTACTCAGTTTTCACCATACCAGCATGTTAGCGGTTACTTTAAAGTTTATTGAAAGATGACACTTTTTCACTTAATTTAAAACGTTCTAGATTGTCTCATTATTAAGCTATTTATTTTTGAAATTCTAAAGTTAAAAAATACGGTAATACAAAACAGAAAGTTTATTCAACAAATTCATTTATGGGAGTTTAAAATTACAGCAAATTTTCAAAATTTCCACTTTCGTTCTGCATGCATAGCTCCATTCTTTTTTGCAAGGAATTTACGACTCTTTGTAGCATATTTGGTTGATTATGAAATATATATATATATAGAAACAAATATATAAACGAACAAATTTAAAATAACAAATAGCAGTAATTAGAGAGTAAGATAACAATTATCAAAAGTTCATAGTATGTTTGTGCTTCATATGGTAATCTTAAAGTGAAGTGACTTATGAATCACCCTGTATATATATATATATATATGTATATATATATATATATATATATATATATATATATATATATATATATATATATTATACACGCGTCGTTGAAGACCACGGAGTTTTCTCTCTTCGCTATCTTGCTTGTTAATTTCTCGACACGGCGAGCGATTCGTCGGTTTTCTGGTGTTAAATGGTGGAGTATGGCACCTAACGTTGTATCGGCGGGCATTCCTCGAGCACTTTCGGTCTCTCGACGTCTTCAGGAGGCTGATACAACGTTAGGTGCCATACTCCACCAATTAACACCAGAAAACCGACGAATCGCTCGCCGTGTGGAGAAATTAACAAGCAAGATAGCGAAGAGAGAAAACTCCGTGGTCTTCAACGACGCGTGTATAATAAATGACTTGCTGCCGATATATATATATATATATATATATATATATATATATATATATATATCCACTAACACATATGTTTTATGTTTACTAACAATCATCAGTTTGGCTTATAAAGCTGTACCGCCGAGTAATTCGAGTCCCAAATTTTTAACCATTTGACCGCCGTGACAGTCATTTTTAAATGTAAGAGAGGTAACCCTATATTCTATTGACGAATTTTCATAAAGTGTTCGATCTGCCAAGGGAGAGAACTTTCGCAACATTACTTAATTAGTAACTTTTTATATTTCTCTTAAAGTGCACGACTTGAACGCAGCTTTAATAATTATTTTTTTATAAAGAAATATTTATTATCCAACATATATGTTTCATGTTCACTAACAATCATCAGTGTGGCATTGTATAACTGTACCACGGGTCGAACGGTTTGAACCCTAGACCCGAGTACCTCCAGTCAAACATTCTAATATATATATATATATATATATATATATATATATATATATATATATATATATATATATATATATATATACAGAGTGTCCTAAAAGTTATTGACACTTGAAAAAAATTCATAACTTCTTTGTTTTTAAATATTTTTCCTTTTCTTTTTTCAGGGTAGTTGAAGCTATCCTTCCACGTTATCATGAGCAAATACAGCATTGAGGAACGAACCCACGTTGTACAATGGTACTTTGAGTCACATGGGTCAAATTCAGAAACCCAGCGGTGTTACCGACGACATTTTAACACTAGAGATGCGCCTAGTGTAAATCCCATTAAAGCCATAATAAGCCATTTTCAAAAACAAGGTGCAGTATGAACTGAAGACAATCGGGAAGAATTGGACCGAAGTCTGGAAGAAGATCCAAAAGTTTCAATCAGAACCCGATCCCGACAGTTGGGAGTTTCACGACCCTCCTTACATAGGATGTTATATGAAATGGACATGTTTCCATACAACATTCAGCTTGTCCAACAGCTTCAGCCTCACGATTATGAGAAAAAACTTGAATTTGCTACAAGTGTCAGTGACTTTTGAGACACCCTGCATATATATATATATATATATATATATATATATATATATATATATATATATATATATATATTGATATGAAGAGTTCGACTGCAAAACGCGATAAATCCAATTGTTTTAGCTTAAAAACTAAAAGGACGAATATATAAATTCTAGACTTAGACTAAAAGTTTATTTTATTATGAAGCAAAACAAAATAATTGCAAAACTTAATTCTGAGATGTGGTCAAGTGTTGCAATGCAACGCTTTTTTTTTGGTAATAACTTTATAATTTTGTAGAATGGCGTTTATTGCGTTTTGCATTCGAAGTTTCATATATATATTTAAAGTTAATCAACGTTTTCTTTACTAACGCTTTTTCCAATATATGTTAAGAGCAGAAAATACATGCTAAAGTATTCCTTAGTTTCTTGCCCTTTTCTTACTTATATTATATAAATGAAAAAAAGAATTTTGCGTAGTTTTTAAAAAAAGTTAAAAAAAGTCGCCTAAACATAGGGGAGTAACCCTGTATTCACGAAACAGAGTTACTTCCCTTTTTTCTTAAGATAGCGTAAATTTAAAAATTATTTTGGTCGGATGACAGAATTTCTTAAACGAATTAAATCGAAATACATTTATATAAAAATATATACATTAGTGTTCTCAGCTATTATGTCATAAACTGCACTTTTCGAAACGTCTCATCAACGACTTACCGGTGACCATTCGCCTGCATACCATCGCGGGCAGATCTCCGTATTGCACGACTTATATTCAGACGGTTTGTATTGTTTGCAGTAGCGGTCGTTCACCCAACGGGCTTGTCCCATCGAGCCATACTCCATACATCGTACCTCACGCAAAGAAGCTCCACCTCCGCACGTCCGTGTGCATGGCTGCCACTCTTTGGCTTCCCATCTACAAAAAGAGAAAAGAACGAAGAAAAATGAAACTGAAAAATATAATCGGGAGATCACAAGATGAAGAGATTAGAGGATTATTATTTTTGTATTAATAAGATTACGTTACCAGTTCTCGTGTGTTTATGTATGTGCGTGTTTCTCGCCTCTACGTGACTTACACATTATGTTTAAAAAGTTACTTATTAATCGATTATTTATTGAAATCAAATTTTTTTATAGCGTAGCACTAAAACCAATTTGTATTATTTGGATTATTGTTCTCAGCTTGCATGTTATTCTTACAACGTTTCGTCCGATGTAACCTCTGACCTTCTTCAGATGCGTTTAATCGAACTCGGAAATCTTTATGTCAAACTCAGAAATCCGTACAGAATTTCGAACGGAACCGTTTATTTAATCCACGGGCGTAGCTTGATCTTGTTCCGTCAGCCATCACTGGGTAGAAGTTTTATGTAATTCGTAATTGCATTATTAGTAGAAGAAGACTGTTACTTAGACCTGATTATCACTTAGCACTTTTATCCGTTGCGTTACGGATCCCTTCGGACAGTAAGGCAAGTAATCCAAATAATCAATTCTCATCCAAAAATTCCGAAACATAATACTAAAACCAACTTTAAACAAATCTTATTTAAAAAATAAATACATTACGAAATTAAAATCATTAGAATGCATTCAATTTTAAATCTTTTGTAAATACTTGAAAAAAAAAGGACCCTTTCAAAATTTGAAAGGAATTTAAAAGCATTTAAACTGTTAAATAAAAATCAGTCATGTCTTATCAGATTTAAAGTCTTGGAAGCGATTTACATTCAATAATTTTATAAAAACGGATTAAAACAAGCCGCGCGTGCGTGGTCCCCCTCTGTATGTGACTCAATGTGGCGAGTGTAAAATGCAATACATTTGGGAATTTTGGGCATTTTTGACCCCTCTTTGACCCCCTCGGGGGCGCGCACCAGAATTTTTCTGAGGTCAAGGATGCTCATTTTATATCCAGAACAATTGCCTCTACATTTTGGCCAAGTTTCAGAAAAATTGAATGGATGGATCAAACGTTAAGGGAGAAAAGGGTCATTTTTTGCCATTTTAGGGGCTTTTGACTCCCTGGAGGCGCGAACCAGATTTTTTCCAAGGTCAGCGATACTTATTTTCTATTAGGAACAATTGCCTCCACATTTTGGCCAAGTTTCAGAGAAATCTAATGGATGGATGAAAAGTTATGGGGCAAAAAATGTCATTTTTTGCCATTTCGGGGCCTTTTGACCCCCTGGGGGGGGGGGGCTAATCAGATGTTTTTCCAAAAAATCGGAGAATGTCACTTTCTAACCTGACCAAAGTTACAACTTCATGCAAACTTTCAGAGAAATTCAATGGATGGTTGCGGAGAAAAATCCGGACGGACGGACGGACGGACGGACGGACATGCCCCAAAACATAAGTCCCCCGATTTTATAAATCGGGGGACCAACAATATAAATTATAATTTTATAACAATTTTGTTCAATTAGTAATTAAATTATCAAGTGCTACCGTAATAATTAAATTGAACTTTCAAAATCCTATTAAAATAATTCGGTAACGGACGACATAGTTAAAAAGGAAACAAAAATGAAAGCGAAAGGACTCTCAGACAACGTACAACTAGTTATTAATATTATTATTTCTTTTATATTTCAAATGCAATAAGTAATTTAATCACTTACTTCAATAAACCTCGATATTACTTTACCGAAGTGCATGCATTAAGAAGTAAAAGAAGTTGTCGGGGCACGTCAAGAATGTTGTTAATGTAAATAGTTTTACATTAATCATAATAATAATATTAACATATTTCCTTATTATAATGGATTACCTTGACAGTATTGGGAGCTTTTAGATGAGATATTTAAAAGAATATGAATATTTTAGAAGTTATACTCGATGTTCTAATGAAAGGGAAATGTAGAAACAAAATTAATAATGAAACAACATTTTCGCATTCTGTTTTTATCAGGATGTAGAGAGAGAGGCATAAATAAATACATGTGTTTTATGTAATATTCAGAAACAATCCAAAATGGACATTATATGCACGATTAAGTATTTTATAATCGAAGACCAGACAAAATGGCGTATATCAAAAATGATTAATTGCACAAAATACACACGAAAATGGTGGATTACACAAAATGGCGGAACATAAAATAATGGCGGAACATTCAAAATATCAAACTAAAAAATGGTGGATTACACAAAATGGCGAATACTAAAAATGGCCAATTGCACAAAATGACGGAACAAAAAATATTGTGCATTACATAAAATGGCAGACACACAAAAATACATAACTCACAAAATAGCAGAACACGCAAAATGGTTGAACACATAAGATAACGGAACGCATAAAATGTCATGGTTGAATACACAAAAATTACGGGAAAAGGAAATGGTATTTAAAGTTTTGATATGATTAAATATTAGACGTTTAGCAATTAAAACAAAAAAATTCTGATCCTGCGAAAAATGAAAAGGTAAGTCATGTTTTACTAAATGTACATTATTGCTGTTTCTGTATTAAAAATGTTTTCTTATATTTAATCTGTAAGGTTCAGAAAAATAATGATTAGTAGAAAAATGTCAAATTAACATTTGTCCAATTCAGTTTCAAATCAGTTTTTATTTTTATATTATAAGTTTTATTTATAAAATTACAAATTATTGCTCGAACAATTCAAAACCGATGAGTGAAAAGGTCAGAATTTGATTATTTAAGAGAATAGCTTGATAAGTAATGCTAATAAATACTTTTCTACCTATTCAACCAATTTGTTGCCAATCCTCTCATTGTATTGTTCATCATCCAACTGGCAAGTCTATTAATCCTTATCCTCGAGTGGCTTTTTGCCTTTGTAGTATTTGGTGACTCTGTAGTATTCAAATTCCTTTGACAAAAATTCCGCAAGTTTTTCAAATTAATTCGCTTATCTATTCACAAATATCATTTACATAGATTTTTCTGAAATTTCAATGCTTTTATTTAATTTGTAATCATAAAAAGAACAGATCCTGTTTGTCATAGTATTATCAGTGGGGAATATCTAAACGTTTTTATTTATGTAAGAGATTTGTCGAATACGTGACAGATTACGTAAATTGCACGAGAATGGAGAGTTATCTATGATCACTTGAAATGACTCAATGCAACGAACAATAGGAGATCAGTCTTCAGAAACAAGGCTTCTTTGTATTTTCTCAGGCAAACAAATGGACAATGCTATACATTTCTGTACGGCTAAATCCTTTCAAATAAAACACAATAAATCTTAGTATCCTATATATCCACTTTGATTTAATTTAAGTTATTCATTTACAAATAATTTTAGTTTGCAATTTCCCTGTTATGCGTAGCACGCTTTCGCATTCAATGATGAAGAAGGTTTGACTATTTTAAACTGGAAATATGCAGTAAAACAGGTTTATATACTGATGTACGGACTTTTTCTTTACTATTGGGATCACAACTTATCAAGTCCAGTCAAAAGATGAGGAACACTATAGGAGTACTGAAATTTATCAATGGTATGAACTGTTTCTGGTTGCTTAGGGATCGGTTCGTGACAAGAATTGGTTGACATTGGATTTGAAGACGGGGCATTACCATCATAGATTATATAATAAAGACCGACGTCTCTTTATTCATATATATATATATATATATATATATATATATATATATATATATATATATATATATATATATATATATATATATATAGAGAGAGAGAGAGAGAGAGAGAGAGAGAGAAAGAGAGAGAGAGATTTTTCACTTAGAAGTTTATTCAGTGAAGACCGGGATTAGGCCAATATAAATAAAGTGTGTTTATCTCGAAAGGGAGCAAGTCAGCCCTGGAGGAAAGGCTCGCACGACCACATGCATTCCAAACGGACATTTATGTTGCCTTTCCTTCTGATGGAATAGATGTGGAATTCCCATACTATCAGTGGCTTGGAATGGTAAATTGTGAACGGTGTTTTGACTGTTTGGTTTTTGTTTGGGTGGGGGATGCTTTTCATCGTTGTGCCGCCCGACGAGAAGGTGTATTCTCGCACACTGTTCCTGTTTTTTTTTTAATGCATTTGGGACTAATTCTTTGCTGTTTTGCTTAGTAGCAACAATACTGCGAAAATCTTACGAGCCACTTTTCTAAGACATTTTCTATATTTTCTTTTTATCTTTTTATTTTTTCTTCGCTTCTTAAGTGACCTCAATTAAGGCAACACCACATTGTGTATTGTCAGTTGTTGAAACTCTTATTCCAGGTACTTAGTTTCCCCGATGATCTGCCAAGCAAGGACCTGCTTGGTAGGTAAACACGTGTAGGAAAAACTCTTTAATTTGAATATATATGATGAATAAATAATCTTTGAAAGAAAAAGTCTTGTGTGGTGACGATTGGTCTCCTGAACGGAATGCTTTGGTAAGCCTTCAAAAAATCACACACACACACACACACACACACACACACACACACATATATATATATATATATATATATATATATATATATATATATATATATGTGTGTGTGTATGTGTAAAACGTATACGTATGTAGATAAAACAAATATTTATATTAATTATATATATATATACATATATATAATTAATTATAAATATTTGTTTTTATATACATACGTATACGTTTCATCATTACGGGAATCGTCAGTGTAAAGAAGAATCATTCGCCAGTCGCCGGATTCGAACCTTGGAAAACGAGTTATATTTCAAACTCAAATTCCAATATCCTTGCCTACACAGCTGTTGTCAACAACTCGGTGAATCGACGAGAGATTAATCCTATTTAAATGCAGCTCTCTTAAAGAGTTCGACTTTTGAAAGGAACGTTGCATTGAAGCCACGATGACGGCTGTGTTACTACTACTCACTACAGAACCAAGCCTAGTTTGGGGGCGACACATAACTAATTATAAATATTTTATCTACATACGTATACGTTTCACCCTTACGGGAATCGTCAGTATAGAGAAGCATTATTCACACCGGTCGCCTGATTCGAATCCCAGAACACGAGTTATATTTCGAACTCAAATTCAAATATATATATATATATATATATATATATATATATATATATATATATATATATATATATATCCGTCTCGTCACACAAACGTTAGCGAAAAAAAAATGCTGGACGAATCTATTAAATGTGTTTAGGGGACAGGTGAAAACACATAGTAAGTCAGACAACACACCCGCCGTCTAAATTGAATCCGCAAAGAAATATATCACTCTATTTCCATAATGAGGCGATTTCTTTTTTTCTTTTTTTTTGTCAATAATGACAGAAAAACCTTATCCTTCGCAAGTGTTCGCACTAATATTAAAAAAGGCAAGACAGAAGAAAGAAAGAAAACGTCTAAAACTGGAAACATCATAAATAGAAAAGAAGGGAAAGAAACACGTATAAATCAGTATAAAAAGCAGAAATAAAAAATATAAAAACGTCTTATTATAAGAATAAATTGAAAAAAGAGGAGGTTCATCTGACTTGCTATTTGCTTTCTCAATTCTCCTAAATACTTATGTTTTATTCGCTAACTTTTGTATGACGGGACGGATAATATGAAAAAAAGACGTTTGTTAGACGAAGTTGGATTCATTTTTCCTATGGTCATTGGAATGCAACTACTAAGTATATTTGCTCTGAAGCTTGTAATACAACCTCATTGAGCTTGCAATTTGAAAGATTTTCGGATATCATAAAGAGAATATATTTAAATATATTTTTTTATATGAACTCACAAATAAATAAATATATATATATATATATATATATATATATATATATATATATTGAAATCGGCGACTGTTGAAATACTTATCCAGAGTATATACTTAAATATATATTTTTATATAAACGCACATATTAATTGCAATCCTACACTCTATAATAAGGAGCAATGTATATGTAGGCCTGATTAAAGACGATGGAATGTTCTCTTTTTGTTATTTTCCTTGTTAGTTTCTCGACGCATCGAGCGAGGTTTCTGATTTCAGGTGTTAGTTTAAACATTATGGCTATAAGGGTTTTTTTGTTCGGTCATCTCTCGTGCGCTTTCGATCTCTCGATCGTCATCAGGAGCTTGGTCCTATTTTTCGTCTTTATGCTGTTAGCCTTTTTATACTTTTTTCTTACTTATTTAAATGTTTAATTTTATTTTAATTATGAAATACGGATAGGGCGTTAGTACCAGAATTAAATGATATTTTATTTATGTTGTGTTGCAGTATAGAATTTTAAAAAATCCGCTTATTATTACAGCTATTAGAATGGAAAAAAATCGAAAAATCTGAGAGACGAAAAATCCACAGAGCAATCGGCGACGTGTTAACCTAACAATAATTCAGATAGCACGCCTGCAAAGATGTTTTGTTACGGTCTGGGATCAAAGAACAGCTCACAGCTCACAGCTCAAAGTTGCGTGTTTAGCAATTAAAATGCAATTTCCAACATAAACATTACAGACAACCCAACATTTTATTTCAAACGTAAGCATGACAGACCGACGGACAAACAAAGACTCTTAGAGAGATGCGTAGACGCATACAAACATTTTATTTCAAACGTAAGCATGACAGACCGACGGACGAACAAAGCCTCTTAGAGAGATTCGTAGACGCATACACATTTTTTATTTCAAACGTAAGCATGACAGACCGACGGACGAACAAAGCCTCTTAGAGAGATGCGTAGACGCATACAAAAATTATATTTCAAACGTAAGCATGACAGACCGACGGACGAACAAAGCCTCTTAGAGAGATGCGTAGACGCATACACACATTTTATTTCAAACGTAAGCATGACAGACCGACGGACGAACAAAGCCTCTTAGAGAGATGCGTAGACGCATGCAAAAATTATATTTACAACATAAGCATGACAGACCGACGGACAAACAAAGCCTCTTAGAGAGATGCGTAGACGCATACAACATTTTTATTTCAAACGTAAGCATGACAGACCAACGGACGAACAAAGCCTCTTAGAGAGATGCGTAGACGCATACAAAAATTATATTTTAAACGTAAGCATGACAGACCGACGGACGAACAAAGCCTCTTAGAGAGATGCGTAGACGCATACAAAAATTATATTTCAAACATAAAGTTGACAGACAAAAAAGAATGCAATTTTAAACTTAAACGTGACAGACTGATAAAAATGTTATTTCAAACTTAAACGTGAACATCGATCGACAGAGCATCTGACAGAGATGCTTGTACGTATCTAAAACAAATATTTTAATTTTAATTTCAAAAGAAAAAAGAACTTTGTTACAATTAAGATTCTCTTAACTTCAAATATATTGTCTAAAAACACATGGGAAAAATAATTTTGTTTTCGTATTCTTGAAAATAAAATGTTCGCATTTCTGCACGTTTGTTGATCATCCTCAAGTTTCGAACAGTCGGGAACACAGTGTCAAGGCAGAAAGTGTTCCCCATTATAATTCACGTAAGAAAATCAAACGTTTTTAATTGCATTTTTACGGTATCTTGTGTTTATTAAATTGTTAAGTGAAAGTAAAAAATAGTTAACAAAGACCCCTCCTCATGTTAAGAATGACTTTCTAAATAATAACGTTTTATTTCAGCACGGTTCGTAAACTGCAGAAGTACTATTTTTATTTTCAAAAAACTCAAATGAATCGAAAAAATATTTTTTATTTTTTACTAAGACTCATTTTTTTTACAAAAACAGTTAATAATGAATTATATTTAAAATTGTTCTACGAGTTTCACCATGACTTCACGTTATCTGAGAGGATGATAATCAGAAGGGACATTTTCCGCATTGTCACCGTCTTCCCGTCTGCTAAGCAGCAACCACAATGTAAGTAAAATTTGAAATTTATTTTTGATCCGTTCTTTCTCCGATGTTGAAAATAACGTTTCGTTTAAATCAAAACAATGGGGAAGAAATATATAAAATCACATGGTTTGTTAAAAAATATATATTACTTTATTTAAATACTAACATTACTGTCTCTGCTAGGGATACCCGGATTTCATCTATATGGTCATTCCATCGGATTTAAAAGAAAATCTATCCCAGAAAAGATTCAACGTCCTCGTTGGGCGCTGATCACGTTAAGATTGTGGTTAAATTAGCTACAAGTGAAATTGTGTCTGTCGGTGAACTTTTACGGTTGTTCTCCGATAAATATTTTTCCGTATTGTTTCATAAGATGTTTGTTGTTTGACGAAGCGTAGTGTTGTATTGAATGTTTTTTTGTTTTTTTAAAATAAAATGTTATTTATTTATTTGGTGAGTCGTTTGTTGAGTAAATGTGTGTGGAAAGGTTTGTTCTAACTTTATATATGGTGTGTGATGGTACCCTTCGTTTGTGAGTGGTCAGAGCCTTTATACTTCATTTCTTTGCTCCGTGGGCTTTCTTTAAATTTAATATTGTTCAACAAGTTTAATAATAGGGTTATTTGGAATGCAATATTAGCGGGTTAAATTCTCTTCATTCCCATGTTAATTGAGGGTAGCATAGGGGTTGACCATCAGGCTGCAGAGTCACGCGACTGGGTTCGAATCCTTCGACAAGCAGTAATTAGCATCTCCTACACTGAAGAATGCATAAGCATGAAACGCTGGTGTCTGCAAGTAATAATACTAATTATTTATTAAAAAAATATTGGTATATATATATATATATATATATATATATATATATATATATATATTATAGACATAGAAATATATTATTTGAATCCTTTCAAGTTCACACAAAAAGTGGGTTGACAGCTCAATAGATCTTATATTACTAGAGCTCTAGATAAAATAATGAAGTAATTACGTACCGAGTTTTTTTTAAAACGATTTTTATTCATACGCTGAAATTCACTGATGAAGTTTTTAAAACAGACCTCGAAATTATCAATATCAATATTAATGTTGGTTTTGGAATAGCAGAAACGATCTTATGAATAAAGATGTTTACAAAATGGTAACTCGGAATTTTATAAATGTATCATATATATATATATATATATATATATATATATATATATATATATATATATATGTATATATATATATATATATATATATATATGTATATATATATATATATATATATATATGTATATATATATATATATATATATATATATATATATATACATTTCTTTTATTAACACAAAAGTTTATATTGTACGAATAGAGCTCTTAATAGGACAAATTGAGCTCTTAATTTAACATAATGTAAAACGTTCGTTACTCAGGGAACAACAAATGGAATGTTGTTCTCCCAAATAATTAAGGGCTTGAGATTGTCGAATAAAGAACTCTCGCATTCATACTCCATGAATTATCACTAGAAACTCTTAAACTAGTTCTCCGAGTCTAGACAACGATTAAATAAATAACGAAAAGAGAAAATTTCGTCTTAAACGATTTGCTGCCTACACCCCCCACACACACTTTATATATATATATATATATATATATATATATATATATATATATATATATATATATATATATATATATATATATATATATATTTGTCGCCCCAATCTAGGCTGGCCACTGTAGTGAGTAGTATTAATACATCCATCAAAATCATAGCTTTAATGCATGCTCCTCCAAAGTTAAACACTGTTAGCGTCGGCTGCCTACAATATGTTTAAAACTCTCACCGATTTATGTAGTTGTTTACAGTGGCCGCGAGAGTTGAAACATCAGCATTTGAATCATAAACATAACTTGTTCCGAGGTTTTTATATCCTGCGACCGGCTTGAATAATTACTTTTACACTGACGATTCCGGAACGATAAAACTTATACGTATGTAGATAAACAACTATATATATATATATATATATATATATATATATATATATATATATATATATATATATATATATATATATATATATATATATATATACAGGCGTTGGACAAAATAATAGAAACACCTTGTGAATTGTGTATCAATTTTAAAACACCTATAAGAATTGAAAAAAAATACAGAAATGTTAGTTTCATTTAAATTTTCTTCATGGTTATTATTCTCCTAAATTAATTAGTCAAATTTATTAGTAATTGGTCAACTTCATTAGTATTATTAGTAAGAAACAATTTAATAACAGATCTATCAAATTTCCAAAGAGAGCAGATTATTAGTGTCCGTATGGCAGGTGCTACTGTAATGGAAGTGGCTGAGATGGTGGCCGTACCGAGAGGAACCGTCTCGAAGGTGATGACAGGCTATGAATAAGAAGGGAAAACACGTCCTCTCAAAACGAAATTTTGGAAGAAAGCCGAAGTAGTCTGATAGATCGTAGAGACCTTGTAAGGATGGCGAAGAAAGAGCTCAAAACCAAGGCACCTAAAATTACAGCAGAGTCTAACAATCATCGTTTCAACAAAAATATTTCGCCGAGAGCTTCACAAGGCTGGATTTATTTAAAATTGCTAGATGTTTCAATTATTTTGTCAAACCCCTGTATATATTTATATATATACTCGCTATATAAAATCAAACGTTTGAAGTTGTTAACATTTTTATAAAAATAAACTCGAAAAATAAAAACAATGAATTAAAAATGTTATTTAAATTATTAGATATACTATGAAAATACAACAAAAAATCAAGTTTCTTCCGGGCAATGGCGAGTTGACACACTAGTCAATAACACGATATTTCTTCAAACAAATTGCAATAAAAAACAAACTTAAATAATGCGTAGATTTTTACAAGTGCACAATAAGGAATTTACCAACTAATAATTACACTTTTGTCTGCAAAGGAATTTCAGTTTTAGCGAGCAATTTTTCTTTGTTGTCATCCAATTTGCAATAGTGTAATCAGTTATTATGTTTTCGTAAGCGACTTGTGAGTTACAGGTGCAACGGGCGGGCGATGAACGCTTCAGATGTGAGTGAGGGGCGGTCTGACCTTGTCAGCACAAGGTTTATTCACACTCTGACGGCAAATACCCACTCGCTTCTGGACGCCCAAACCGAAAGGAAAATCGCAGTTGCTAATAAAGAGTCGATTGTGTATAAAACCAGGAAATACATCAAAATAAGAAAAGAACATGTCTTCGTCTAGCATGTGAGTTTAACATAAACATTTAGCGCGTAGGTTCATTCGATTCTTACTGAAAGCGACATTCATGAATCTTCTAGTCGCAATAAAAAGAAGGGAATATATATATATATATATATATATATATATATACAAATATATATATGCACACAAATATATATATACCTATATTTACATACATATATATACATTTATATATATATATATATATATATATATATATAGAGAGAGAGAGAGAGAGAGAGAGAGAAAGAGAGAGCGAAAGATATATATATATATACATATATATATATAGAGAGAGAGAGAGAGAGGAGAGAAAGAGAGAGCGAAAGATATATATATATATACATATATATATATATATATATATATATATAGAGAGAGAGAGAGAGGGAGAGAGAGAAAGAGAGAGCGAAAGATATATATATATATATACATATATATATATATATATAGAGAGAGAGAGAGAGAGCAAAAGTGATAGATATATATATAGAGAGAGAGCAAAAGAGATAGATAGAGAGAGAGAGAGCAAAAGAGATAGATATATATATATAGAGAGAGCAAAAGAGATAGCGAGAGAGAGAGCAAAAGAGATAGATATATATAGATGGAAGAGCGAAAGATTTATATATATATATATATATATATATATATATATATAGAGAGAGAGAGAGAGAGAGAAAGACTGAAAGAGAGAGAAAGAAAGAAAAACAGATAGAGAAAGTGAAAGAGAGAAAGAAGAGGATGGGAAGAGAGAAAGATAGAGAAAAGAAGAGAGAGTGAAAGCGAGAAAGAGAGAAATACAGAGACAGAGAGAGTGTGAGAGAAAGAAAGAAAGACAAAATAAAAGAGAAAGAGAAAGAGAGAGATATAGAGAAAGAAAAAGAGAGAGAGAGATGGGAAGAGAGGAAGAGAGATAGAGAAAGAGAAAGAGATTTAGAGAGAAAGAAAGAAAGATAGAGAGAGAAAATAATATTTAGTTTATATTTCTATGTAAAAACCGAAATTGATGAACATTTTTCGTGTAATTTCTTGTAGATGTCACTATAATCTTTTTGTTTTCATTTCATATCGACATCAAAATAAGTACAAACTAACGACACCCCGTGGAAATTCCACGGTGCTTTCTACATTAAGCTGTATAATTAACTATTAAAAATAATATTTCTTTGGAAATAATAAATGTCTGCCAGACTCAATACTATAAAAGAAAAAAAAAATGGATTTTTCTACTTTCATAAAATAATTGTCATTGCCAGCTAAATATTCTTTGAATCAATAAAATGTCTCCTGTTTATTTATTCAAAATTATAGCAATTTCTTTCTTTTTAAAACATTAAATATTCTCTGTCTTCTTACCGTAAAATTATTGTCAGCTAAATATTCATATAATCAACAAACGAATGTCACTTTTAAAATTTATTTATTGAAAATTGTACTTATTTTGTCGACGGGATGACATAATTTGATTTTGGAACAATTCATTTTAAAAATGGGTAAAGTCGGAATTGTTTACCACAGCGACTTTCAGATTAATCACCAACCACGATCTTTGCTGATCGGACGACCTAATGTTTTTAACGTGTGAAAGGTGATAATGTACGTACGAACATGAAAGGCCTTATCGCTCATTATTATTATATAAAAAGATTAACAACTTTCGAAAATATTTAATCAGAAAGAATGATTCCATATATATATATATATATATATATATATATATATATATATATATATATATACATTGATAAATTGATCTTACATTCTGACAAATGGAGTTAATTAACTTCATTACCTTTTACTAGTAAAATTTAATACGATTTTATTTGTATATACATTTTTTTTTCAAATTTGAAATACGGATATGAACCTGCAAGGATAACTGAACGAAGCCAGGGGTAATATGTGCACGGCTCTCTATTTTACAGCTAACAACGAACTCTGAAAAAAGACTGTTTTCGTTTCACGCGTAGTTTGTTTTTCTCTGTTGTAAATTTATTGTTTTCATGCGTACGACGGCAAAATGTGGAATCAGCTATGGCAAGTTCAAATTCTATCCTATCTACCTATGTGCTTATACTGTTAGAAATATCTCACTTCGCATTTCCTCCTCCATCTATGGATAAATATCAATTTGTTTTAAATCAATCGTTTATTTCAAGAAGTATTTCAAACCGATATTAAGTAGTGGAATTAGGGTTATGAAAACAAATAAATTTAACTAAAATAATGTTTGTCCATTTGTATATATGACCAAACAATTTAGTTTATAGGCCAGAATTGTCAAATAAGTAAAAGAGTAAGCATTCTTTTTAGCCCTGCGTACTTTCCCAATGCCCATATGTTGAAAGCGTGGGATCAGAAAAAGAAGCACCATTCGCCGCATTAAGTTCATTCTAAGTTCTCTGAGTAAAAAGTTCATTAGTTGAGAATGTAAAAATAAAATTGTGGTAAGACAAAGACGACTTTGTCAGTTTCCGGTTTGGAGTAAACACTGGTAAAAGAAAATGGCGGTTTGGAAAATCTAAAAGATAGAAAAGAATGAATAATGTTCTGTAAAAGAGAAACAAATAAAAAAAGAAACAAAAAGATACAGTGCAATTAAAAAAGGATGAAAAAACCCAAAAATAATGAATTAAAAGGGATTGAATCTCAAGAAAAAGAAATGGCACGAGATGAAACTACAAGAAGAAAAGAATAAAAAAGAATGAAAATTAAGAAGAAACTGAAGAGAAAGATAGTTTCTTTCTCTTCAGTTTCTTCTTAATTTTCATTCTTTTTTATGAAGAAATAAAGAAGAAGAAAACAAAAAAGTAGAACCAAAAGAAGGTTTAATTAAAGAATAAGAAATTGAAGAAACGTAAAAAAGTAAGAAACTAAAAAAGGTTTAATTAAAGAATAAGAAATTGAAGAAACGTAAAAAAGAAAACACAAAAGAAAAAAAAAACTAAAACTAAAACAACGAAAAAAAGCCAAAGAAACTAACGAGAAACTAAACAAGAAGAAAGAAAAGTAGAATTAATTAAAAAAGAGGAAATTCAGGAGAAGAATATAAAAAGGAAAACAATAAGAAACCAACGAAGAAAGAAAAGAAGAGGTAATTAAAGAAAAAAACTGAAGAAGAAAAAAATAAAGGAAAAAGAACGAAAGAAGGAGAATCTCAAACAGAAGAAATAAAGGAGAACAAAATAAAGTAGAACAAACTAAAGAATAAAAAAAAGGAATAAAAACAAAAAAGAAGAATCTAAAAACGAAACTAAAGAAAAAAAATACAGAAAAATCTAAAGATAAAGTAACTATACAAAATTAATTGAACAGAGTAGAAAGTGACTAACTTGGGTTTACATTTTGTCAGCCTCGTAGCTCCCGCTTCCCTTATTTGGCCCTTTAGCGATGTTTCTGATAAAAGGGGGTAAATTGCTGTTTTCTGGGTCGAAATCTATCCATCTAACACTTATCGTTGGCTACTTATTTTTTTTTACCTTGAATTAGTATTTTTTAGCTTCTTACATCAAGCGACTTCATGCCTTGTCTGGAGCGATTTCCGCAAAAAAAGTTATAAACAAAAACCTTGACGAAAAACTAAAAGCAAGTATTAAAAAATTAATATATTTAGAGATAGAGAGAGAGAGAGAGAGAGAGAGAGAGAGAGAGAGAGAGAGAGAGAGAGGGGAATAGATAAGAATATATATATATATATTTATATATTAAAACATTAATATATTTTCATATGAAAAAAATTGTCGAACGAAAAACGAAACAAAAACTATTCGAACAAAAATCATTTAATATTATTTGAATTAATGAAATTATTCTGACTATTGTTCGCATCTTAGATGTTAGTGTCACAACATTTCAGCCGATTAAACCGCCGATCTTCTTCATGTGCTTCTTGTCGAACTCGAGAATCTTTATATCGGACTCGGGAATCTGTAGAGAATTTCAAACTGAATACGGGGTTAATTAGTTAAGACATTTACCCGTTTATGGCCGACGGAACTCTACCATTGTGGATCAAATAAAGGGTTACATCGGCCGAAACGTTGTGAGAATAACATCCAAGATGTTAACAGTATTCTGAATAATAAAAATACCGTTAATACAAATTATGAATCCTCATCTAAAAAATTCCGAAACATAAGATTCATTTTATACAAGATTCAGACTAGGATTAGAATAAAGTATCTCTTTTATCACAGGAGGCTATTTTCCCATGCATTACTTCCTCCTTTCTAAGGAAGGGGTTATTCATGAAGGACTGCCGACGATGGAACAGGTATTGTTGTTTCCAAACAGACTGTCACTTTTCGGAGCTGGATTTCCCCTATATTAAAAACCGTCCTTGTGCCTAACGTTGTCCTTGTGGGGAGGCAAGTAAATATGGGAAATAATGACTCATAGCGTTTTCCTTGCCATTTTGGTTAGAAGCAAAGTGTTCGGATACTACACTTCATCTTTTCTATCTTCAGTCAGTGAAGGAGAAATCCTTCTTGACCAAAGCAATTTTTATTTTTGTTCCAATCCAGAGTGCCCCATTTTGGGGAGCTGGAGTTTACCAACATTAAAAACCGACCTTGTGTTTAGACTCTGCACTTGTGGTGAGGATTAATTGCGTTTATGATTTCTTGTTTTGTTCCCGTTTTCGACCCCAGACATCGTCGGTGTGTTTTAACCAGACATAAAATCGCCCCGTTTTATTTCGTTTCGTCTCAAATGGTTTGCCCGACACGTCGGAATCAAATGAATATGTAAGCCAATGCGTCGACCATTAGTGCACACGGACAACAACCTATAGCCCCCACACCCGACGAAAAAAATAACTAAATATCAAAGTAGAATAAATACGTAAATCCCTCAACTGGAATCAGATTCTTAATAGCCAGTCTTGATATTTTAATGAGGCTGTTATCTAAACTAGACATCGATTCTTTCTGCGCCCCATAAATTGACGATGCTCTTATCTGGCTGAACTTTCAATTTTACGCAACCAAAAGTCGTCAAATGTATTATGTTACGAGCAGAAGTACTTAACGTTGATCGAGTGACAATTTGTTAAAATTAAATATAGAATCAGTTAAATATCTATAGGAATAAAAACGAATGTCTGTCCGTCTATTTGTCTCTTTTTGGCAAACAGACATTTTCAAAGCAATTAAACGTTTTTTTACAGATTTATGTTATAGATTTTGAAACAGACATGCGCAATCCGTGTATGGAGTATTGTTGCAATATCTGGTCTGGTGCCCTAAACACTAGCCGCTCCCTCTTGAACAAGGTGCAAAAAAGAATTTCTTAGCCTAATAGGTCCAGCACTGTATTCCACGCTTCAACCCATGTCGCTTATTTTACAAGTACTTATACGGACTGTGCTCCGATGAACTTACTGCACTTGTACTTCATCAACGGAAATATGCGCGACCTACTCGACGAGCAGTAACATTCCGACCCAATCCCTAGATGTCGGAAGCTTTTCTAGTATATAATAAAAGTGAACGTACGTGTTTCCGAACCGGTTCGTGATATGAAGAAGATAAGAGACGAGATGAAATAATGATATGAAAAAAGTAGCAGACAGAAGAACGGCGGCTGCTGCGGTTTCTTTCAAAGCTTGATACCGGTCAATTATTCAGAATTCAGTTTAGTCCCTATTAAAAATAAAATCCATGGACTTTGTTTTGACCTGATCTAAGGTGCAGAACTGACGTTTTCATTTGTACACAATGCCTGAAGGCTGGGGATTAGGTGCCCTGTATCAAGAAAGAGCGACTGTCGTTAATCAACTCCTAGCATGACGTCATCCACAAGATCCCTTTCTTTCTCATTGTACAACGATTCGAGAACCATTCTCTAAAAAGAAATCACTGGATTACTATTAATTAGTAATCTTTATCCATTTAAAGTTAGATATGTTTATATATTTGTATGCTCATGATACACTCCTAAACTAATGAACTGCTCATTATGAATTTCGGAACGCAAATGCTAGGCCTAAGGTGACGTAATGTGGACTATATTTAGTTGAATTCAGTTTTATGCAAAGGGGGTAAAATTTCAGATACTTTTGATTTTTGTGAAATTTAAAAAAGTATAAGACATCAATCTATAAATATTCTCCAAATTTCAGTTTCTTTTGAGATTTTTAAAAGGATTTTAGAGGGCATAATATGAGCATCACCCTCATATGTAATATTCAAATATTTCAGATTTGCATTGAATTTGATTTAAAGTCAATAAACACAAATTAAGCAATATTCTCATGATTTCAATTTCTACTTAAGCCGCCTTAACCTTAAGCCTTAAATGTGAGACATTTTTTAATATCGAAATCATGTAATTGATTTTGATGAAAATTGGAGTAAAAAGTCTATAAAAAGGGGTGCAAAACTGTTCTGTTTGTGGAATAAATTTTACCTGTCTTCAGACGAGTATTCTCCTAGTGCACTATAATATCAAATAATCGAGAAACACACCTGTAAAAATATAATAATCACTTTTGAGCTATCTGACCATTGGCGTTCTCAAATAAACATAGATGCGAGTCGAAAACCAGTTTTTCGTTTTTGCAAAACAAAAAACATATTTCAAATATTCCCGATTATCTAGAGTATAATTTAACTTGTACAAGAATTAAAAGCAAAAAAAAAAACCCTGAAATGATAGCGATTATTCGATTCAGAAAAGCTACTGCTACTCAACACACAACTTAGGTAAACATCCAAGATGAAATGATCTATCATGAAAACTGACCGAGTTAGTGCTCCACATGTAAATAGAAAATGATTTGTAAACCCTAAAAAGTCATATTCGAAATTTGACATACTCGGATTTTGTCCAACTTTTAGTATGTTGTAGACTAAACCCAACTTAGCACAACACCACCAAAAACAAAATGTTGCGATTTTGTTTTATATTGACCCGTCTAACAAGATTTAGTGAAGAGTATTTGCTTTAGGAGTAAAACGTTCATCAAATGTTCAATTGATTACTCCCCATTAGTCACTAAAATGTTCAGATTAGCGTGAAACGGACGTGAAAAAATATTTAATTTAAGAATTTGTGAACTCTATTTTAACATTACTTTTGTAATTTTTCTACATAGAAGGCTGTATCTATGTTTCGGAATCTTTTAGATGATAATTTTTCTATGGAAGTCGCTCCAGACAAAATATGAAGCCACTTGATGTACAGAGCTAAAAAGAACGAACTATTGTTATCGCAAAGACAAGAGATGCCTATCGACCTTAGTCTTGAAATGACCAAAACTACACGTCGGAAGGAACCAGTCAGCAGAAAGAGAGTTCAACAATCCTGCAGTTCTTAGAAGTACTCTACTGGAATAGGAAGATGTATTATCAGGAAGTATCAGAATAGCGGATTGCTGAAGACCACTAGACTACCGAGTCAAACGAGCTGGCACAAAGGAAGTAGGGAATAAATCAGATGATCATTTGTATTGTTTGGATTATTCAAACAATTATTCTTATCTCTATTGTTATAATAACAACTTTACGGCCGGTGTAACCTTCGATTTTGCCGAAAAGTGAACAATCTACTCCTGTAAATTAAATAAAAACTTCAGTTGGAAGTTCTGTACAGGTTACCGAGTTCGACATAAAGATAGCAAACTTCGACTATTAGAATCCAAAGCTCGAAAACATACATGAGAAGAAGGTTGGAAGTTACATCGGCTGAAACGTTGTGAAGAACGAAAGTGTGAATAGTAGTCCGAATAATCTAAATGATCCAAATAATAGAACAATAAAAATTATCAATTCTGATAAAAAATACCGAAAGATAAAAAAATCATTCTATTTAGTAAGAGTAAAAAAATATTTGAAAATGGAGTTCATAATTGTTTTTTATTAAATATTTTTTTATGAATCTACTGAAGTTTTTCAATTAATTTATTCGTTTGTGTTTGGTAACTATAGTTTAAAAAACCAGCAAGACTTGTGTGTTGTCCAACAACACTAATTTCCCGTGCAATTTAGCATTTGCTTTCTTCGTTATTTTTCCCGCTCAATGTTTTCATTTTCCAAATATATGTTGGATTAAATTTTTACATACATTCAAAGTTATAAACGCATTTTGCGAAATTTTAAAATATAGTTTAAAGTATAGAAACGCAAAGAAAAACAATTTCAAATTATACTTTCAGCGAAGATATCCCGTCTAATCATATGGTCCTTAAAAGTTTTATGAACCTTAAATAATAGAAAATGTTTTTAAAAACTCCATTCTACAAGATTCCCTACAAAACATGTACGTTTACACTTAAATGCTGGTCTCTGATTTCATGAACAATCAAATAAGGACGATAATTCTTAATTTATAATGTAAAGAATTAAATAATGTGAATAATTAAAGAGAGATAGAGAGAAAAAGAGAGAGAAAAGGAGAAAACAGGCTCCATTTCATTCTTTCTAAATATGATCTAAGGTTAAGATCAGATTTTAATTCTGCCTGATGAGATCTCAGTTTATAATAGCTTTTGATCGATAACATCGAACTGCCAATGTCGCAGATTTTGTACATGTCTGTGTAAATAAAAATAACCATATATAAAAGCTTTATTTTATATTGAGCACTTTTTATAAACCCGGTTGAAATTCTTTGAATTACGATCCTGTGGATGTTTTACCTGGATTATTATTATCATTATATATATATATATATA
>OY744527.1:58931097-58946097 GCA_963556195.1 Sepiola atlantica
TTTCACAACACATGTTGCATGAACTGGCAATAAATAAATGTATTTTTCATGTGTCTATTTAATTTACGGTCACAATCGGTTTAGAGGAATAAATGCATAAAAGAACGTACAATGCACCAACGCTGACGCATCGGGCATGCTTTATAAACTTCAGATTTCGAGTTCAGGCATTTACTCCATGAATAGATCTCATTTTTTTTATCAGTAATTTTATCTCAATTAAACGAATATTCTTGCATTAAGCTTAGATTGTCATATAGAGAATGGCATGTAAAACGCTATAAAGGTCATATCTAAAAATAAAAGAAATTATCAGATGGAGCATCTCGATTGATATCGACTGAAGAATGGCAAATATCCTGTTTTAAAAGAAAAATGGCACACTGTTTCAGATATTAAAAAATACCACGTACCTTGGAGGACACGCTTTCATATAGCAAGGCTTTGGATCTGGGGGTTCAATTTTTGGTACGTTAGCGCACATCTCTTGTGTTACAATCATGTCACGTCTGATGTCACGACAGAGACTTCTCGACTGATAGACACCTAGAAAAATAGAAGAATTAACAGAGGTTGAAAATAATGGCGATTAGTATAATATAAGTAAACTAGCGGCACCGATGGAAATTTTACAGCTGTATCCTTCATCTTTTGTATATTGTTTCCGTGCACTTTATGGACGCCCGGTGCCAACGCAGACTCCACGATATTATTGTTACCATCTTTGTTCAAACTGAAAGATACTCATCTAAGTACTCGAGTTTATGTAGTTTTAGAACATATGTGATTATGGGAGCCCAAAACTCTTTTAGGATATTTTCAAACGATGATATTGACCTACCCTATGTAAAAGGGAAGGAAGAGGAAAGATGACTAGTAAGTATAGAAGACTGTGTGGATAACACATCAAAAAGTGCTGGAAAAATACATAAAACAGAACACAGAAAGGCGGCTCAGTTCAGCAAGAGACATCGGAAAAATTAACAATACAGAGAGCATTGAAATAGAAAACAAATAAGACGAGAAAAAATGGAAAGAAAAGCAGCTACATGTACGATTCATAAGATTGACAAGAAAAGGTCACAGAAACAGAGAAACGGAACCGCTACTGACAACCGCACAGAACAATGCAATCATAACAACATTTACCAAAGATAAGATAGACAAAACATAAGAAAACAGTAAATGTAAACTCTGTGGACACAGAGACGAAACGGTATATCACATAAGGGAATGCAGTAAACTATCCCAAAATGAATACAGAAACAGACATAACTGTGCGGAAAAGGTAGTATACCGGGAACGATGCAAAAGTTCTGCAATTTGAACATGCCACAATTCATATAGACACAAACTAGAGACAGTATTGGAAAATGAAAATCACGAAATCCCCTGGGACATGGAAGTAGAAGCAAACACACCCATATAAGCAAGGAGACCCAACCTGATAGCATTCAACAATCGCAGGCGTGTCACTTTTCTTCCTAAGATTCTCATGAATGACTCTGCTCTTGAGGAGAAATTGACTTTGAAATTTTTTAGTCTTTCTATCTCATCAAATCTTTCTTGGAGTTCATACATTATATCTATTGCTTATTCTGCTTCTCATAAATTCGGTTCTCTCTATCGCTTCAAACACTTTCTCACACCGGAGAATATTCTTTATCTCTGCAAATCTACTATCAGACCATGTATGGAGTACTGTTGTCATATTTGGGCTGGTAAATCTCTATTTCATTTGAGGGTTCTTGATAAGGTGCAGAAACGTATCTGTAATTATATTTGCCACACCCTTTCTTTTTCTCTGCACCCTCTCCCTCATAGACGTGATGTTGCTAGTCTCAGTCTTTTCTATATATACTATCATGGCATGTTTTCTTCACAATTATGTGATCTATACCCTGCTTCTTTTGTTCCAGCTCGTTTGACTCGTTGGTCTTGTTGTTTCTATCAATTCGCTGTTTCGATACCTCATTGTAATACAGCTTCTATTCCAGTAACTTTTTCCAATAACTGCAGGCTTGTGGAATTCTTTTCCTGCTGACTGTTTTCCTCCTACATATAGCCTTGGTCTTTTCAAGACTAAGGCCAATAGGCATCTCCTGTTTTTACGATAATCATATTTCGTTCTTATCAGCTCCGTACATCAAGTGGCTCCATGCCTTGTCTGGAGCGTTTCCATAAAACAATAAAACAAAACAAAACAAGAAAACCCCTCTCAAACTGTAGATTTTGCCGTCTCAACAGATCACAGGGTGAACCTCAAGGAAGCAGAAAAAATGAAACTTTCCAGGTAACTTAAGGGAACAGGGAACCAGGAGAAAATTTAATACCAATAATTGTAGGGGTACTAGGAATCGTTCTGAAAAAACTTGAAAAAGGACAAGGAGAAATTGGAATAAAAGGGAAGATGATGAAAACAGACGAAATATTAAGGGAAATCCTTGAATGCGGAAACCAACCAGCATAACCAGCTAGAGATATTTTTTTAATAGAAAAAGAACAAAACATATAGAAAGAACATCACATAAGCCCAAGAGAAGTGAAGGGTCGAGGAGGAAGAAAAGACCTAGAAGGAAGAGCACTAACACGACCCCTACTGAAGAGGTGTAGCCAGTCCTGGAACCCTGTGACAAGCTTATTGTCACTCCAATTGCATGGAAAAAACAATGGTTGTTAAAAACAAAAAAAATCAATGGTAAACAGCTGTTGCGATAACGGAAAATGATTTAGAATGGTTATAGAAAGAGGTGGAGAGGACTACCGATCTGAGGAGACTTGTTATCACTCGAACTCCAGGGAACTCCACTCGTTATTGTCAGTAAGCAATCACTGATAATGACTTGTATGAACACTTATAATAAGAATAAGAAGAATAAGAAAAAGAAGAAGGAGAAGAAGAAGAAAATAAAAATGATAATAAAAATAAAAGAAATAGTAATTATTCAAAAAGAAATAAGAAAAGTAAAACTAAAAATAAATGAGAATTAATGTAAAAAATAATTGTTCAACCAAAAGTCTAATCTTTAAAGTCCCAATATACACTACTGAAATCCTGAATAAGAAAAAAAATTACTATGTAATTAGAACTGCATTGGAAGAACAAAAGTATATTTAATAAAAAAATAGATATAGAGACTTTTTACTGGGAACGGGGTGTGGTGTATGTTCTGGTGTTGCCCTTCGTCTTTTCTGTCTTCGGTTAGTGAGGGAGAAGTTCTTCTAGACCTAGGCAATTTGTATTTTTGTTCCAATCCAGAGTACCCTTTTGGGGGAGCTGGATTTTACTCACATTAAAAACCGACTTTCTGTCTAAATCTGCCGTCGTGGGTGGGGGATGGACAATTAAATAAGAACATAGATATAGTGCATCAGTATCTAACAATGTTTAATTACTTCAGGATAGCGGGTAGTTTCCCGTAGTCGAATGAACTATCATAATGAGATAGAAGTATCGAACACTGTAGTTCTTCATAGTCAGCAGCGTCACTCTTGTATCTAGGTAAACGACATGATCAGGCGGATACCCTACCAGTCAGTTTCGGCGCCTTATACTCAACTGATAGCACTGGTACTGCTCTTTCGTTGCATGAATTTTGTCCATGTGGTCTTATGTTGATGTTTTTATGGTTTCTATAATGAACAACAAATTTCTCTTTCGTTTCAACTAGGGTCATACCTTTTCAGCCACAACCAAAATGAGGTCTTTTACACTACTGTCTGTATTTCTGTTGTCATTCTCCGTGCTTTTTTTTCTTTGAATGAAAATCGGTTTTTAACTAGGTATAGAAAAATTGTTCCAATGTACCCTGTTGCTCCTATATTGGGAAAGGTTTTCTGTACCTAGTCAAAAACCGATTAGGATTCAAAGAAAAAGAAGCAAGGAGAATGACAACAGAAATTCAGACAACAGTGGAAAAGGCTATGAAATATAAATTGTTAGACGATCCGTGTAAAAACTATTTAAAAAAGATATTTGAATCAACTAACCCAAAGAAGAGAAATTGTAACAAAATGTAGACATAGAATAAATTTACTCCAGGATAGCTACTAAATTTAATTTACTCTAGGATAGCTACTAAATAAATTTACTTCAGGATAGCTACTAAATAAATTTACTTCAGGATAGCTACTAAATAAATTAACTTCAGGATAGCTACTAAATAAATTTACATCAAGATAGCTACTAAATAAATTTACTTCAGGATAGCTACTAAATAAATTTACTTCAGGATAGCTACTAAATAAATTTACTTCAGGATAGCTACTAAATAAATTTACTTCAGGATAGCTACTAAATAAATTTACTTCAGGATAGCTACTAAATAAATTAACTTCAGGATAGCTACTAAATAAATTTACATCAAGATAGCTACTAAATAAATTTACTTCAGGATAGCTACTAAATAAATTTACTTCAGGATAGCAACTAAATAAATTAACTTCAGGATAGCTACTATATAAATTTACATCAGGATAGCTACTAAATAAATTTACTTCTGGATAGCTACTAAATAAATTAACTTCAGGATAGCTACTAAATAAATTTACTTCAGGATAGCTACTAAATAAATTTACTTCAGGATAGCTACTAAATAAATTTACTCCACTATATTTACTAAATACATTTACTTCAGGGTAGCTACTAAATAAATTTACTTCATGATAGCTACTAAATAAATTTACTTCAGAATAGCTACTAAATAAATTTACTTCAGGATAGCTACTAAATAAATTTACTTCAGGATAATTACTAAATAAATTTGCTTCAGGATAGCTACTAAATAAATTTACTTCTGGATAGCTACTAAATAAATTTACTTCAGGATAGCTACTAAATAAAATTACTTCAGGATAGCTACTAAATAAATTTACTTCAGGATAGCTACTAAATAAATTTACTTCAGGATAGCTACTAAATAAATTTACTTCAGGATAGCTACTAAATTTAATTTACTCTAGGATAGCTACTAAATAAATTTACTTCAGGATAGCTACTAAATACATTTACTTCTGGATAGCTACCAAATACATTTACTTCAGGATAGCTACTAAATAAATTTACTTCTGGATAGCTACTAAATAAATTTACTTCAGGATAGCTACTAAATTTAATTTACTCTAGGATAGCTACTAAATAAATTTACTTCAGGATAGCTACTAAATACATTTACTTCTGGATAGCTACTAAATACATTTACTTCAGGATAGCTACTAAATAAATTTACTTCAGGATAGCTACTAAATAAATTTACTTCAGGATAGCTACTAAATAAATTTACTTCTGGATAGCTACTAAATTTAATTTACTTCAGGATAGCTACTAAATAAATTTACTTCAGGATAGCTACTAAATAAATTTACTTCAGGATAGCTACTAAATAAATTTACTTCAGGATAGCTACTAAATTAAATTTACTTCAGGATAGCTACTAAATAAATTTACTTCAGGATAGCTACTAAATACATTTACTTCTGGATAGCTACTAAATACATTTACTTCAGGATAGCTACTAAATAAATTTACTTCAGGATAGCTACTAAATAAATTTACTTCAGGATAGCTACTAAATAAATTTACTTCAGGATAGCTACTAAATAAATTTACTTCTGGATAGCTACTAAATTTAATTTACTTCAGGATAGCTACTAAATAAATTTACTTCAGGATAGCTACTAAATAAATCTACTTCAGGATAGCTACTAAAATAAAAGTTGCAATAAAAATGAGCATATTTGATGTCAATAGTGTTTTATTAACTTACTTGTGAAAAAAGAGATAAGAAAAAGGAAGATGAAATTATTATTTTAGCGACTGATTGGAGCGAGGGAGGATAAGTGTTCTTTCTAAGTATAAAAACAGATAGCTTTAAGTATTAAGTGACATTACTGAAAGTCAGAGGCAGATACGAATAGGGTAAGACGAGCGTGAGTGTGAGCAATAAAAACCTTTCAGTTAAACTGGGGTGACTGATATAATTGCGTGGGAATTTGATGTTGATCATTTTAAATAGACAATAAAACATATTAGATTGAAAAAGAAATGGTAGGATATAAACTATTTGCGTATAAAAGTAATGTAAATTTCGCATTTTACGTCGAAAGATCTCAAGATTTTAAAGTCAATAAACAATTTATTAAAAAAGTTTCTAAAAATATGGCGATTTCACAGCCAAAATGGCGGACAATGAATCGGCTGCTTTTTTTCTGATTTTTTCCGTGCTCACAAATAAATAAGTAATTCCAAATATATATATATATATATATATATATATATATATATATATATATATATATAGTGTGAAAAGTTTTTCAACCTTTACAACTATATGAGAAAAAAACAAACCCACAAAACACACTTTTTGTCCAAAGTCCTTCGTTGGAAAATTCCTTGGCTTGTAAGTTCATTAATTTCTTGTAATCATTGTTTTACTTATCTTCCAAGAATTTACGATAGTTTTAATTATATTGTAGGGATCATCAGTTGTTTACTATGAAAAACTGTTTTGGGGATTTAAAAACAAAACAGTATTTTATCTCATATATATATATATATATATATATATATATATATATATATATATATATAGTCAATTGAAATAAAGAAAATTATGACACATTATTTATATCAGTCCCAGAAATTAAACATCAACAATATTTTGGGGTACACTCGTTCCTAAGACGAACAACTTTTATTTATTAAAATCCTATTTGTCTTTTCTTTCATCACCGATTAATTAACATCACAATTTTGAGTTGAGCTAAAAACATCAACATTTTTATCCTCAAGTAAATAGTCATTATAAAAGCCTATACATAAAGATATACATACATATACAAACGGAAACATAATATACTAATGATATAGTAATCAAAAATAAAAGATAATAAATAAATACTAATTATTACAAGGAAGAGACACATTTATATATATACATTTCTTTTGAATTCGTTTCCGTTTAAGATGGTTGGAATTTGCGATCGGTTGGTGTGTAATACTATAGACGCCGCAAGAGGCGAGGCCCCGGAGAACGATAGGAAGTGACGCATACAAAAGAAAGTACGGGAGTGGTCAGGTTATATTGTTCAGAGAACAGGGGATTGTCGGTGACTGACAAAAGGCCAGAGTTGACGAGTTGGTGACTTGGAGGAAAGACATTCAGTTTGGAGTCAGCGTTGGATGAGAGCAGATCACAGGCAGAGCTCGGCAAAGATTTGGCAAGTGATGAGATGAGCTGTCGACTTGAGTAACAACAATGTTGGTCTTGACAGTCTGCGACGGTGTCACACACACTCATAGTTTCAACTGATACACAATGTATACGAGTTTGTGTTCTTTTCTTGTGAGTTGCGTTGCTTTGATTTTTCGAACTTGTAAACCAGTGATTGTTCCCGTGACGATTTGTCAGTGGAATAGACGACATGGCCAGTACAAGAAGAAAACAATTACTTTTGATGGTAAGAATTATTTCCGGCAAAGAGTCTTTATGAAATTCTGTATGAATTCTTTATTAATTCAGTATATACTATACTATATGTATAGTGTCTTACAGGATCAACTGATTCCATGAATCAATTGCAAGTTAGTATTCTGTGAATGAAGCTTGTCATTACAATAATACTTATCCAGTCAATCAGACATAAATAAATGAGACTTTATAAAGCATACAATGTATTATATTTCCAGAAATCTATTCAAGATATTAAACACTTATCAGCCTATATATGACAATAAACAGCCCCCCCCCAAAAAAAATTCAAACTGTAAATGAATATTTCCTGAAAAATGCTGACGGTACAAAAATATTATGCGAATCAACACCTTTAATCAGTATTTTCTGTCAGAAAAAGACATTGGGTTGTTGACCAGTCTAATCTGTCCTCTGGGCCACCAAAATTGACCAGCCACCCAACTTACTCTAGCTCCCCGCCACGATTTTCTGCCTTCTCGACTGTGCTACTCAGCACCAACACGGCCAACTCTCAAATGTTGTTCTCCAACATATTTATTTGTTTACCCCTCTTTCTTCTTCCCTGTACGATTCCTTGCAAGATTGTCTTTGTGAAACCTGATGATCGTGTGAGGTGGACGTACCATTTCATTTTCCTCTTCTTCACAGTGGTCAGTAGATCTTCATGTGGCCCGACTGCTTTCCTGAGTCTGTTGACCAGTGTAAGGCTATAAAAGTGTTAAGGGTCCTCTCGTAGCATGTGCTGGGGGTGTAGCGGACAAGAATTCTTTTGATAAAACACCCGGGGTTAGATATCAGCTTCAAACACTTGCTCGTATAGCCACACTGAAAGTTGTGGCACACCAAAACATTTTGGTAAATAGATGACTCGGTCTCCGTCTCCCTCTCTATCTTTCTCTCTCTATCTCTGTATATATATATATGTATATATATGAAGAAGAATGGAAAGGAATTAGAGAAGCAAAAGCCAAATCATAATTCAATTCAATTGCTCAGAGCAAGGTATATTCCGCAAAAAAGGCAATTTATTCAAGTTAAATTTTCCTTAAGCCAGGCTTTTCAAAGATCAAAATCTTATCATCAGAGGAAGTCGCTGGGATAGATAAGTTGGCAAAGGCCAAGATTTAAAATTTGAAAAAATAAAATAAAAGTTGTAGGAGAAGAAACACAGGGCAAAATTTTGCCCGAATGCAAGCAAATGTCCGATTGCTAAAAATTCCGGTGTCGAAAAGTCCAGCGGAGAGAATGAGATGTAGATAGGTAGGTCGTTAAAAGGCCCGAAAGGTTGTGAGAGAGGATTCAAAGTTAAATTCCAAGAAGCCACAACTTCAGGTGCGGCGAAAATAGAAAATCCAAAGGGTAAAATGTCCAATAAGAAGTACGCTCGTGGATGCAGGCAGGCAGGCTCAGAAGAGAGTGAGGTAGAAAATATTCGCCATTAACAATACTTCCTGGGCAGAGATGTCAGAGAAAATGCTTTAAAATGGGAAAAAATGCAGCGAAATTATTTTAAAGTTAGCCCGAAGAGAAAGCCGGCTTGAAAATGAGGAAAGGCAGAAACTCTTGTGCGACCAGTAGGCAGGGAGGAAACGAGTAAGGGGTGTAGAGGAGGAGAGAGGGACGGGTGCGACGAAGGAGAAGGGGTGTGGGGAGTGAAAGCGGTTAAAACTAAGAGTGTGATTGTGGGGGGTGAGTCGCATGAAAGTAGAAATTGGATGTTAGCGCGAATTAGGGTTCAACTAGAAAAGGGAAAGGATGGAGTAGGAGTAAGTCAACGAGTGCTGGGAGGGAGAGTTAAAATACCAGGATGTGTCTATGAACAGAGTTCGGGGTTTAGTTGTTATATCAGGAGACCTTACTTATAAACAATGAGGCAAAATATATTTGAAGGGTAGAATTAGAGAAATAGTAAGAATAAAAATTAAAAATTGAAAAATTAAAAAAGTAAAAAAGTAAAATAAGAATAGAATTAAAATTAAAGATAAAAATAAAAATAAGAAAATAAAAATAAAAAAATGAAAAAGAGATAATAAAATTAGTATTAGTTTTAAGCTCGCAAGGAAAATTATGGGTTGCCCGATAAGAAAATAATAATAGAATGAGGGAAAAAGTCGATAAAAAAGGAACTCGAAAATGAGTAGTAGAATAAGGAAAGAGTAAATTAGACCTCGAAAGGATATCCGGAATGGGAATCCCCAAGGTGGTTAAAGGTATGGGTAGAAATAAAATAAGCTGTATACGGGACGCTAGTGCTTTATGGAAGTGGGAGAATTAAACTTTGAAACAAAAAAATTTTCAAAAAAAGGTATATGGAGGTTGATTGAGAAAATTATTAATTAGGTTAATGATGCAGAAAGAAGCAAGAGACATACGATGTTAAAGTAGTGGCAATAGATTAAACCAGAGTGAGAATGGAGATCGCAGTTAAAAGTAAATATTATGGGGGTTAAAAGATGTAGAGTGAGGGCGGGTTAGGGGTTGAACATGGTCTGAGAGAAGTGAGCGAAGGGCGAGGTAAACTAGGGGGGAATAATCGAGGCTATTAAAAGAGTGAGAAGAATTATTTAAAAGTAAAAACAGGAGGGGAAAAATAATTAGAGTGCACAGAGAGAACAGTAAGGAGTTCGATATCGGAGTGTGCAAAGGGGATTAAGAGTAGATAAGGCGAATCAACAAGTGAAAAAAGGGCTAGGGTATGATAAGAAAATGGTGGGTTAGTTATCAGGTTGAGAGGGAAGGATAGAAGTTTGGAAGTGTTGATGGGAAGCGGAAGAATGTATTAAAAGAAGTTAAAGGGGAAAGAAATGGAAGTCATATAAAATTATACGGTTAAGGAGGTTAAGTAGAATGATTTAGGGGTTAGTGGGAGAAAGGTATTAAAGTTGAGGGAATTGTGAAGCTAACGGAGTTTATGGGTAATTTTTTAAGTTAAGAGAAGGCTAAAGGGATGAGGGGGATATATGCAGATTATAGAACAACAGGAATTAAAACTATCTGAAAGGAGATTCGAGATGTAGGGAGGGAAGATCCGAGATGATGGGATGGTATTTAATCAAATGGGGGAGGGGTGTCTAGGGGATTACTATGGTTGCTATACTTGAATTTACAATTTATATGTATATATATATATATATATATATATATATATATATATATATATAGAGAGAGAGAGAGAGAGAGAGAGAGAGAAAGAGAGAGCGAGAGAGGTGTATATATAAGAGTGAAAAACAAATATATTATTCAAGACTAAACATTTATTTGTATATTTTCTTAATATGTTCAACTAAGAGTTACATTTCCCTTAAACCCAAGATTTTATAGAAAGTATTCTTTTCTCATCAGAGACGTAAGGCATCCTTGCAATGATAAACAATAATTCTCACTCCTTGTTTTGTCGTCGTTTTCTGAGACGTTGAGGATTTTGAACGGGTAAAAAAGGCGGTTCATACCCAGAAACCGTCTGTCCGTAACAATGAAACCTTGTTCCGCCTAACAGAAATAGTAATTCATAGTTTTTAAATAAAAAATTTACATCACTCTGGAAAACTTACAACTTTCCTGGTTTCTCTACAACAAATTGTGATACGCTATTTATTATTTGTAGCTCCTAGAAAACCCGTCTAGAAGAGCACTGTAAGTGTAGTATTAACACAGCATGACAACGCTAGCTATAAATGCATCGTTTCTTTCATTAAATAGAACGCTCTTATGACGTCAAACCACCGGATAAAGTGTTAAAATTATCACTGTTTATTGGCTGTTCAACAATGGCCGAGTGGTTCGGGGCGTCCAGATTTGAGTTGCAAAATACTCGTAATCCAGGGTTTCGAATCGCATGACCGATAGTGAATAGTAATATCTCTATGCTGATGAGTCCCGATTATAAAGGAGGAAACGTATACGTACATAGATAATAAACAAAACAAATAATACATATATATATATATGGTACACGTATTAATACATCGAGCTGTTCTTTGGTATAAATTTTTATTTATACAAATATTATTGGAAAGTCAACCTCTTCAGACCACTTCTCTGTTTTCTTTGGTCTGAAAGAGTTGACTCTCTGTTAAGAGTACAACCGAAACATGTATGCACATATGTAACCAATAATGTTTGTATAAATTAAAAAGTGTACTATATATATATATATATATATATATATATATATATATATAGTCATTTATATACCGCTATCTACTACCAATCTCATAAGCATAATCAAACATTGTATTATTTACACTATAATGAACTTTATCATGAGATCTGTTATCCCTAACAATTTTAATAGAATCTCTATATTGTTGAGCTTATTCCGTACTATAATAATGCTCCCCTCTAACTCAAGTTATAGGTATAAATAAACTTGTAATATGGTCGGGGATAATAAAATGAAAAAATTCAAATACTAATAATAACAAAAATATTGTAACTAAGGCCCTATTTGTGCTAACCGGTGGTTAGCACAAATGAGAAAATTAATCTTAAGAAGGTCCCGTCATCAACTAAAGTTTACAATAATAAGATTAAGAAAATAGGATAGAGTTTAATATCACATATTCTGTAAATGTCAAAACAACTGTCCCCAGGGAATTCTCTAAAATAGTCCTTAAACATTCTAGACGTCTACATAGATATAGTAAAGTTTTAAATCAAAATACAATACAAATCTCTGATCTGAACTTCAGCTAGAATTATTCCCCTCACATGACTTACCTTGTTTTTAATAACAAAATGGAGAAATTCCGTGTAGCTTATACCTTTCTCTTGGATTGTGATTATATGCATTCGAATGTGAAATTAATTTTTAATAATTAATAATTTTTACCGAGGTATTTGACAATGGATCTTTTATGTAATATCTAGACACAATGTCTATCGGAAACAATTCATTGTAAAGATTATTAATATTACCTGATGCTGAGGAGGAATCCCATAACTTTCCCAGTAGTAAAACACTGTGAGTGAATACAATACATTCGACGACTGGATTTGAACTCGGCTTCATAGTTCACATCGGTATACTTACACCTCTCGTTCTTCTCACACGAGAGAG
Source organism: Sepiola atlantica (assembly GCA_963556195.1). Taxonomy (NCBI): domain Eukaryota; kingdom Metazoa; phylum Mollusca; class Cephalopoda; order Sepiida; family Sepiolidae; genus Sepiola; species Sepiola atlantica. The sequence goes on from OY744527.1 coordinate 58,943,629, forward strand.
AAAGAGAGAGAAAGAAAAATTGTGAGAGAGAGAGAGAAAGAGAGAGAGAGAAAAAGAGAGAGAGAAAGAGAGAAAGAGAGAGAGAGAGAAAGTGAGAAAGAGAGAGAGAGAGAGAAAGAGAGAGAAGAAATAAAGAAGGAACGTTATATTCATAAGGAAAATGAGGCAGGGGTAAATAAAGTGATGGAAGGACGGGAGTTTTCCATGAGAGAGTAAGAGCGAGCGAGAAAGAGAGAGAGAGAGAGAGAAAGAGCGAGAGAGAGAGAGAAAGAGAGAGGAAGAGAAAGAGAAATACAGGGAGTGCCACTACAAGGGAAGAGACAGGGTAGATGAAAGGAGGGTAGTAATGTAATCTGTCTTTTGGAGCATGCTTGATGCACATGAGCTGTTTGTGGATGCAAATACGTCCAATTCCTTATCAAAATCCATTAGGACTTTGCGCTTGTTTACGTTACTGCTAGTTTAAAACCAGCGTGTAGCGATGCCTGAGGCGTCTCTCTGAATTCAAGTGGAAAACAGAAGTCAGACTTCACCCTCTACAAACACACACATGTATATCAATGCCACCATATAAGCATTTATTTTGTGCGTACAAGCTCGTACATTAAATATGTCACATGTATTTCTTGTATTGCTTTTATTCCTAACCTAAGAATCATCGTTGCATGATATACATACTAATCTTAAAACCAGATACGAATTGTCACACACTCAGAAGTCCATGTAGGCCAAACCTGACATATCTACATACTAGTTGGCGTACTACTCTTTCAACGGGTTCTTTATGTTCAATCTGTTTTACTTGATACTCTCGTATTTATTTGGATTCTCCACGTGTGTATCGTATAATTGATCGCCATGTTGTTTTTTCATCTTTATAACTGATATATGCATATAATCACCGGACGGTTTGTTGAACCACACGTTAAGAGGAGTTTTCATTAATCTTTCCGTATGCGGGTGGCAATGGGTAATCGAGTTCATACACCCATCTTTCTGTTCGTTTGGTGTCGGGCCAACTCTTTTAACTTGGCTGAATATTACACAATTCTTTTTCACTAACCTAATACTTAATATTTTAGACAAACTTATGGCTTCGTAGCTCTCAGCCCTCTTTTATGCTTTAACAATAATAATGAGATAAATTGAACTCTTTAACCACTTTAAACGGGCACACCCCCAAATACTTAAAAGCAATCAAAGACATACTGCTCCAGTATGTATCTAATTACAATCAGAAATAATAAAAAAGATAATTGGGATTTAATATTGACTCAATATGTAAAGAAATTATTTTAACGGCACATAAAGAATCCCAGTTGCAGATATTCCGGATCCTAACTCCACTTAGGAAAATCTACATAGGTAAAAGATTATCCACACTACATTTCATTGCTCTTTGTCAGTTCTATTTTTACTAACAAGTCACCGCTTATCAAATCCTGTAAGCCACTCGAAGATAAGGCTTAATGATTTTGTAAGGTGGAGGGCGAGACAATATCGCGAGGATTAGTAACGATGGTTATAACTGGTCAGAATTTGATTATTCAAGAGGATGGCTCAAAAGGAATTTGTTTACATTGGACTTGAAAACAACTATGTTGTAGTCGGCTGGGAAGAAACCCCGTGGGTAGTGTTCCACAGACAGGTAGTACTAGGAAAGAAACTCTGTTCATGGAAGTTTCGTTTAGTTTTAGGTAAACAGAGAAAGAAGAGAAATTATTGAAAGAAGTTTTAGCTAGACGAGTTTTTGTTGTGACTGTTTTACAGGGGAGGAACCATAGATTTGTCTCAATCGAGCACCTACCATACAACTAACGATAGAGTAGAAAAAGACTAGCAACGTCTCTTCTGTGAGAAAAGGGCTGTAGTGAAGAGCGGTGGACATCTCCCACTAGATTTCGAAGTCGGTTTTGTACTCTGTCAAGGCAGGAAAGGATGCTCTGAACGGCAACTCCCCAGATGTGGCAACATAACTTTATCTTAGGACGTAAAAAACTTTTATATAGGTAGAGGATTGCGTCATGGATGAGATACTTTCTGGGGCGGTAGAATGATCCAGCCATTTTTCCAGATACCTTAGCAACGTATTTGATGTAAGTCTTCAATTTCAAGTCTGAAGTGAAGGTCAGTCCCATAAGTTTATTAAAGCAAGGGGTCTTCTTAAGAGCCATGCATTTCAATTGGGGCCAAGTGAGGATCTGAGCGTTGGCGGTTGAAAGACGGAAACTTGGTTTTAGACGCATTAAAAGTACCAGCCACCCTTTTCCCCATTGCACCACGTGATCCAGGTCTGAAGAGAGAGCATCAAAAGGATCTTGATAACCATCATGATCTTTCTGATGATAAGTTATAATTAATGCTCGTCGACGTCTGCATAAATGTTGATGAATGATCTTAGAATGTGATTTGTCAGATCATTGATGAGGATCAGGAGAAAGGTTTATGCCCAGACACGCTGGCGTTGAT
>OY744527.1:58948597-59058597 GCA_963556195.1 Sepiola atlantica
CTCTCATTACACTGACGAAGGTCGCGGGAAGCAGCCGCAAATTCTGTTTTTAAAAAGACCTTTTGTATTCTTATACGTCAACAAATAATAAAATAACAAATATATAAATATTTATATATGTTACATTACTCTTCAACTGCAAAACGCGATGAACGCCATTTTCACAATTACGAAACTATCACTACAAAAGTGTTGCATTTCAACACTTGACCACACACACAAATAATGTTTTACATAATAGCATACCGGCATAATTTCTTTTTGCTTTCAATTAAGATAAGCTTTTATTCGATGTCTAGATTTCATATATTCGTCCTTTATAGGTCTCAATTGAAACAAATTGGATTTATCGCATTTTGCATTCGAACTCATCATATATTAATATTCACAGACACGTGTAGTTTCATTCAATCAACGCATTAACTTCGAGGCTCGAACCCTGGACCTTCAGTCACAATTGACTATTGAACTTTAACGTCTTTATTGTCTCGTTATAAGTGTCTGTTTTAACGAAGGAGATATATACCGTATTTAATTAAGCTAATCGGTTTCAGTTGAGGATTCTATTCATTTGCTTTCTGGCTAAGAGCAAAATGTAGTATTATCCTTACACTACATTTAATCTTTTCTGTCCTCGATCAGTGAAGGAGCAATTCAGGGTGACCCTTTTTGAGGAGCTGATTTTTTTTCTTAATAAAACACGACGTTATGTCTAACTCTGTGCTCGTGGGGCGGCAAGTAAATAGGAACACATGTATACTCATCAGTGTGTCTTTATCCAACAAACGTATCGACCTCGAGGTTCGAACCTTGAACCTTCAATCACAACAGAATAAAAGTCCAACGTTATTAAGTGTCTCGGACAGACTGCAAGTTGTTAAACTGTAGGAGAAACTAACGGTATTTAATTACGCTGATTAGATTCGATAGAGGGTTCAATTCCGTTCAGGAAAGGATCTCACTTATTAGCGTAGGTAGAAACCGTCTTTTACTTACATCATAATGTTCTCACCGAGCGTTTGTCTTTCTTTAGCTTCAAGAGTCAATGTATACCCTTGTAAGTGTGATTATACAGAGAGTAATAGTGAAGTAAAGGGTGGCGTAATTCCAAACATCCCCTGAACCGGAACTGCTTGAGTTCAGTGGCAAGGAGAAGACCAGGACAACTGGAAACAATGATGGTGTAAGCAAGGAAAGACTGGTATTATTTGGGACTTTTCCCTCTCCTAAACTAGTTGCATAATTAAGGCTTGAAAGTCTATTCTACTATATATATATATATATATATATATATATATATATATATATATATATATATATATAGATTTAGATTTTTCACTTATAAAATAGATCATTCAGTGAAGACCGGGGTTGTTCCAATAAAAAACAAGCTCGATGATACTCGATTACAGAGTACAGAGCATTTATATGTGATTTTATGAAGGCTTACCAAAGCATTCCTTTCAAGACACCAATGATCACCATTAAAGATATTTTTTCTTACAAATACTATTTATTCAAATTAAATGTTTTTTCCTACACGTGTTTCACTACCAAGCAGTTACTTGCTTGGCAGATCATCAGGGAAATTAAATGTCTGGAATACTGGTTTCAACTGCCGACAAAACACAATGTGGCGTTGTAATAGTTGAGGTCACTTAAGAAAAGAAGAGGAAAAAAAATAAAAATAAAAATAAAAGTCAAACTTAAAAAGCAAGGAAGAACAACGATAAGAAAAGAAAGTCCTAGAAAAGTCTTAGAAAAGTAGCTTGTGCATTATTTCTTCCACCAAGCCAACAAGCAAGTAGTCGGTCCCAAATACATTCAATAAAACCACAAAACCGGAACAATGTGCGATAATACACTTTCACGTTAGCCGGTACAATGATGAATAAATCCACCCCCCCACAATAAAACAAAAGAACTAAATCATTCAAGATACCGCTCACAAGTTACCATTCCAATCCAATGATAGAATAGGTTTAATAATAAATATTTTTAGAAACAGTATTTTGAATAAATAGTTTCTATATTAAGATTTTTTCTTGATGGAAGGGAGTTTTCTGCGGGATTGACATTCAACTCGTCGTGTGTTTATTTCGAAGGGTAATAAATCAACAATTGAAATAAGACTCTTTGAACTCGGACGAACATTTGTGTTGACTTTTCTTTGTGAGAAGTTGGATTTAGAATTCCCATACTATCATTGGATTGGAATGGTAACTTGTGAGCGGTATCTTGAATGATTTAGTTCTTTTGTTTTATTGTGGGGGGTGGATTTATTCATCATTGTACCGGCTAACGTGAAAGTGTATTATCGCACATTGTTCCGGTTTTGTGGTTTTATTGAATGTATTTGGGACCGACTACTTGCTTGTTGGCTTGGTGGAAGAAATAATGCACAAGCTACTTTTCTAAGACTTTTCTAGGACTTTCTTTTCTTATCGTTGTTCTTCCTTGCTTTTTAAGTTTGACTTTTATTTTTATTTTTATTTTTTTCCTCTTCTTTTCTTAAGTGACCTCAACTATTACAACGCCACATTGTGTTTTGTCGGCAGTTGAAACCAGTATTCCAGACATTTAATTTCCCTGATGATCTGCCAAGCAAGTAACTGCTTGGTAGTGAAACACGTGTAGGAAAAAACATTTAATTTGAATAAATAGTATTTGTAAGAAAAAATATCTTTAAAGGTGATCATTGGTGTCTTGAAAGGAATGCTTTGGTAAGCCTTCATAAAATCACACATATATATATATATATATATATATATATATATATATACATGCAAAGCTCTTTGTAAATAAACGAATTGAACACGGTGGAAAGTGCGGTCAGTATTTTTATAACTATACATTGTATATATCATTTACGTGCTTTCTCCCGTGACCTAATACAGCGAAACAGTCTGCCTGTAATATATATATATATATATATATATATATATATATATATATATATATATATATATATATATATATATATATATATATAAAGTCAAATGAGATTTCCCGCTACTTTGTTGCCCGGAATAGGATATTGAACAATGGCTGCATAAAGAAAATTGTCCATGTCAGGATAAACAAACATTTCCTTTTCCGTCACACTAACTTCAGTCCGGATCAATATTTCTTTTTTATTTTCGTCAAATAAAGTGAATGTTCTCGGCGTTTTCACCAGCTCATTGACATGCACTACTACCGCCACCCATTACATTGGAGGCATTTATTTTGTAAGATACATACGCTCCGCTACACCGCTTGCTAAAGATACGGATGCACAATATATCAATAATCTATCACATGCTCTAACATTAACACTTATGATTTACACATTCTGTAAATGCGAACGGGTACTTTATTGAACTTTATTATTTAACTTACAGAAACACCGAATATCTCGCAGTCGTCAACTTCATATTATTTAATCGTATAAAAATAAAAGGCCCATTTCAGACACACTTGATATACCATCAGCATATACAAACTTTAGTGCTATTTTACTTATTTCTGTCTCCATATATTTCACTCGACCTTATCGTATAGAGTGAATTGAGAATTTGGGATAATAAAATTACCTAGAAACTGTAAGTTCTATTTCTCTTTATTTTTTGAGTCCTTTATTTTTTCTGCTGGTGTAATATAAACAATAGTTGAATTCAAGTTTAAATCCCTGTCTTTATTGCACCAAATTACCTATCTTTTCATTGCCAACCGGTCTTTTTTCTTACCTGTTACGAAAATTACACATTACCTTTTTCGTTTTCTTTCTAATTGGTTACTTATTTAAATCTAATATGCTATGTACTTACGTAATAAAATTTAATAAAAATCTCATTTAGTAAACAAAATTTACTTACGAAATCAAATACAAAATTAACAAAAAAATCATAATTAAATTATATCATCTATTTTTTCTGTGAATTCTGAATAAAAAACGACTTTTTACATTTTAGACGCTGAAGATTTACACAAGCCGCGTATATTAATAAACTTTTCATGTTTGCGTTTTCAAAAAATATAAAAATAACTGCATTTGTGCTTGAAGGTTAGAACGGAAGTTTCTTAAATTTCTCAATTTTCAAAGAAAAAAATATATAAAGGTGTCCTTTCAGTTGGGAGAGAATGGATGCCACATGTAAAGTTACATCCGCAGGGTGTCTATAGAGTATTGATTTACTGCTCTCCAGGAGTTAGGCACAAGGCCAGTTTTTTATCTTACTCCCACAAGTAAGATGTGACCCAAGGTCGGGTCGGGAAAGTGGGGTTTGAAAAGCCAGCGCCCGAGAGGTGAGCACTCTGACCATTAAAAATTGCCTGGGCAGCCCCGTCGGTAGGGGCGTCTCAGAAAGTAAGCAATAAACTTACTCCTCCCCAAAGAGGGGAGGCGAAGCCTGGGAGGGTGGACCTCCTAGAACTGCACAGAACAAACACATAGACCGGCGTAAATTAAGCCCCGAAGGCCAAGACAATACCAGTCTATGGGGTATAGTATCCATCGGCAATGGTTGCGCAATTCATAACCACATAACTCCGTAATCGGCACTGCATGAATCCAGTGGCAAAGAGAAGTCCAAGATGACTTCAAATAATGCCGGGATGAGCAAAGAAACATAGGTATTATTTCGGATTTTACTTCTATTAGATTAGTTGAACCAGCAAGGCGTGAGAGTGTAGTGTACCTTACTATCTAATCAATATCTGAATGAAGGATATACGGACTCATCGTTAATATATATATATATATATATATATATATATATATATATATATATATATATATTTGAATTGTGTTTATTTATGTAGCATTTTCTCATTTATGCAAACATTGTTAAAAATAACAGTTTATACCTTTTTCCAATTTTTCTGATGGTCTTCTTTGTTTTAAAATAAAAATAAAAATTTAATGTCACATTGGTTTCACAAACCTTTTCGATTCTTCGTAAAATCATCTTAAAGTGTCAATTTTAAAAGGAAAATAAATGTTTCGAAATTACCAAAATGTTAACTTTTCATGTTTGAAAAGTTTATTATTTTAAACTAGCTGGGCTACCTGGTATTGCCCGGGGGAATAGTAATTTATTTTTATCAATAACAATTGATTTCCTACGGTTGTCACACGCGAAGGAAATTCTTAATGTACAAACCGAAAATAACTAATTAGAGTAAAAATTTACCCCCCATCCTCCTCCAAAAAACCCAAACTACAAAAACAACAACCAAAAAAGAAAATAAACAAATATGCGAGTTATATCTGACTAAAAAAGAGAAATACCTGAATAAAGTAAAACACACACAAAAAAACGTGAGATAAGTTTAACTTTAGAAAATAAACTAATCTCATCTCTCTCTCTCTCACACTGGCTCTCTCTTTCTCTCTCTCTCTCTCTCTCTCTCTCTTTCTCTCCTTCTCTCTCTTTACTCCCTCTCCTGTTAACGACACCGTATTACTATGTTATTGTCTTTTTATTATTGCTTGAATCAATAGTTTCTTCGATAGTAAAAGAGTGTGGCAGACGCCACAACCGCCCAGGGGATATTTGTTGCGACTCCTATCTTTCTTTGTTTACTCAGCCCTTCTTCGTCCCTGAAAGCACGTTGGCCGAAGATTCCGGCCAATCAGGAACCAACAGGTCAGCTTGACCACGCGTGATTTGACTCCCTATAAAACAAGTCACGCACCCTATTTTCTTTCTCTTTTTTCCCGTTTTCCAGCCGAACGCACACAGAAGAGATCGTCGACCCCCCTCTCCCCACCGAGGAGGTGGGGAAGGCAAAAGTCAAAAAGTAGGTAATCTCTTTTAATTCCTATCACGAATAACGAACTTTTCGTTAAGCACACATACCCATTACAATTGCCACAAAAATCACTTTACATCAAACACGCTCGCATATACACATTCGTACAAACACGAACTTACAAATGTAACTTTTTCACTCCTTAAAAATATGAACTCTACAAAATGTCTTAGTCAAATAAATTGTTTTGTTTAATATAAATGTTTTATTCTTAATTATTGATTTGACAAAATACCATTCTTGAGTGTAGCTTTATTATTCCTTCGCTTTCTTTCTAATATAATTTCAGATTATATAATAATGTTCTCCTTCTTCCCTTTGTTTGTTTTAATCTGTTAATTATGCACACACGTGGTCTCGCCTCATCGAACAGTGGGAATGACATGCTGCTATAAAGACATCACTCCCACAACCTTTGGTCGGGGGACCCCCACATCGGTTTAAGACCAACCCCCGGCCATAAGAGTAAATGAGATGCGAAGAAAAGATACTACACTTTGAATTATTTATTTGCACAAAATATAAAAATTTAAATTATGAAACAATTAGGCACAAGGCCAACAAAAGTGTGGGGAAAAGGGGGTCGTTGGTCATCCTTGGTCAAAAGTTATAAAAATGTCTATCTTACTCTTAACTAGAATCATCTCAGTCACCACAATCCCACATTTACTGTGCGGGCTTCCTACTTAAAATATCTTCAAATTGTTGAAAAAACATTTTATTCATAATTTCATTTATTTACAGAAATTCATGGAATTAAAATGGGTAGTGGGATCTAAGGGAAACTATAAAATGATATGTTTATAACTCGGCATTTATACATGAATGCCCCTCCCATAAAAACTGATTTAATTTATGAATGTATTACTTTTTAATAGAGATAGGTTAGTATAGTAGCGGTTCTGGTTTCATAGGACCGTTCTCCCAGGAATTACCTCCTCCTTTTTTTAATCCTTCCAGGTCTTACACCCTCCTATGAGGGATGATTGATGTAGTATATGTTCTTTTGTCATGAGACTATCTTCCCAGGCACTACCTTCTTTTTTTAGAGGGGGGCAGGTTGTAGTGTAGTATCTTTTCTGTTGCCATGATACTATATTCACAGGCATTACCTTTTGCTTTTATGGGGAGATCCTCCCAGGTATTACCTCCTTTATTTTGGAAGGGTATTGTAGTACCTGTACTGTTGTCATGATACCATACTACTAGAAATTACCTCCTCCTTTGAGGATTAGTGTAGTATATGTTGGTTAATACCTCCGCCTTTAGGGTTCAGTGTATGTAGTCCGAGTATCATGATTTCATCCTCAACGCCTAGCAAAAGTATGCGACCGGAGAAAGCATATAGTTGCTAGTATATATATATATATATATATATATATATATATATATATATATATATATATATATATTTCAAATCCTAATTATTATTCAAATCATGCGCAACCTACCGATTACAGAAGACCGCTTGTTACAGATGTGGACAATAGAATCGGAAAGCCGAGTTCAATATGAAATGTGATCTGATCTATTGAATTCTTTTCAGCAAGGACAAGAAGTAATGAATCTTCGATGAATTACTTACAAAAGATGTTTTGTTATTAAATAAATCGCACCAAAGCGTTGACATGGCGTGAAACATATCTTTCAGACCAATCAAGGGATCATTTACAATGAGTGTTATAATTCGACATTTATTAACAACATCAGTAACACCCGCAGAGTGAGAGAGAGAGAGAGAGTAAGAAAAAGAAAGATAGAGATGTGGGTAGAGGGGAGTGAGTCATATATATATACACATCTTTATATATATACATATTATATATATATATATGTATATATATATATTTATATATATTAAAATGTTGAATTAAATTAAAGATAACCGATTTATCGTTTAATAATAATCTATCGTGATAATATAAAACTCAATATATTGAAAATAGCAATCAATTCTAGAGATGAAAGATGAGAATAAAAATTGTAATAGTACAATATTTATTAACACATTAGATGTTCAAAGCAAGGAGTTTCATATCTTTAATCCATGGATTTTCAAAGATAAACTCTTTTCATCTGAGGATAAAAAATCCGACAATGTAATTGTAAATATTATCGGCAACATTTAACTTTGAAAAATTGATACACAAAGTAATAAAAAAAACAAAAGATAAAGAAGTTTTTGTTGAGATGAAAACGTAGAGTTAGGGTAGTCACCGTCAAAAACACGTCAAAAATAAAACAGCTGTTATATTAAAAATATATGTTTGAAAAAAAAATACTCAAATTGTTTAGGAGTCCAAATGCTGTTGTTAAGAAGCTGATTATTCGACGGTTGTTAGTAGAGTTCAATTCATCCTGTGTATGCAGTAGTCCGAGAGTGGAATTATCAGTTTCACAGAGTCCAGAATGAAGTTTGCCAGTCAGAGTTCGATGTATATCAAAGTGTGCATTACAAAAACCTCTAGCTCTCTGGTTGATCAGTGTTTCGATAGGTTATAAAGATGGATTTATAACCGATATTTTGAAGCCGGTGTCGAATGAAGGTATTGCTTGTAGGCGATGGTGAAAATGGCTATTTTTGTCTGTTGGGAGAGGAAGACTTGCCGTTGCCAGTATTAGGGGGTCTTGGAAAAATATGCGACAGCGGTGTAGGGAATCAAAGAGAGGTGTACTGGTACGCATACATACATACGTAAATATATAGATAGATACACATACATATACATACACATATACATACATACACATATACATACATATACATACATATACGCATATAAAATATACGCATATACACAACTGTATAAACATATCTTCTTACATTTTCTTTTTAAGTAGCGAAAGAAGGTGGGTTAGGGTATGGGTGATGAAAGCTTAGGTGATCAGTGTCAAGCTGTAAGGTATTAATGGGTGGGTGAAAGAGTTGTTTATATTTTTCCAAGGTGTATAAGTTTAGATAGGAGCTGGGGTAGGTTAGAATGATATGAAAGAAATTTGATGAAAATGAGCGCTTGTCTTGCGGACAGCGTATAGATGTCAAGGGCTAAAATTATTTTATTTTAAGAGTTACCTCGAAAAATTATTTAAAAGATATTTGTTTAAACGTTTTATTTTATTTTAAATGTATGTATATGTATATGTATGTATATGTATGTATATGTGTATGTATATGTATGTGTATCTATATATGTATGTATGTATACGATGATGATGATGATAATAATAATAATAATAATAATAATAATAATAATAATAATAATAATAATAATAATAATAATAACTTCATAATCCCCCAATAAATTAAACCGGCATCAGCTAACACTACACAAAAATGTACCAATAAACAGAAATTATAAGAAACACCATAAGCTCTCCCCTTCCCTTCCTCTCCCCCCAAAAACAATTAATAAATAGAATAAATAAAATAATTAAAAAAATAATAAAAAATTGGTGCCGACACCAGACAAAATATTTGTAAAGGGTCGAGGAGGATTATAAGATCTAGGAGGACAGCACAAACCTGACCTCCACTGGAAGAGTGCGGAGAATCCTGGGACTTTTACGGAGCTTATTGGCACCTAAATACCAGAGAAGACCAATGGTCTTTACCAGCATGAAATCAATGGTAAGAAGCTGTTGCGATACCGCAAGGTTATTTGCGGTGGTTATTAAAAAGAGGTGGAAATACTGGAAATCTGGGGAGGCTTATTATCACTCAGACTCAAGGAAATACCACTGGTTGTTGTCGGTGAGCAATCACCGACGATGGCCTGTGTGAGAACTCCTAGTGAGTACAAATAATAATAATAATAATAATAATAATAATAATAATAATAATAATAATAATAAAAATAATAATCAATTGCTAATGGAGATTTGGTATCTACCTGTCTGAAGCTGGAACTATACTATTACTTCAATTAATTGTACTAGTATACTGTCTTTTAATGCTTAATTAAGTCTACTATAATAGTTAAGCCTAATGTGATTGTGTAGTATCTGTTTTCTTTTCATGAAACCATTTCCTAAACATTATCTTCTCGTTTAGAGGTAATGTAGTATCTGTTCTGTTGTCAGGAGACTTTCCTCCCAGGCATTACATTCTCACTTTTCGTTGCTGTTCTTTTATTTATGTTCATTAGATGGTCTTGACTGATTTTATTAGCCTGTCCACGAGAGCAAAGTTGGACGCAAGGTCGGTTTTAATATGCGAGATTTCCAGCTCACTCAAAAAAGAGTATTCTGAATTGGGAACAAAATATTGTTATAGTTTCGTCGGCGCTGCTTCAGGATAAACGCGTCTCACACTACAAACTCATCCCTCTGCTCCAAAATGGGGGTGGGGGTTAATGACTGGGAGAATGGCTTCTTCAGACAGAAAGAAACATTCGTCAGAGTAAAAATAAGAACTTGCTCATTGTTTTTAAAAAAAAAGCAGAGTAGTCTGTGTTTGGTGTTGCAGGGGGCAGGCTTAGGGTTAAGGTGAGCGTGAAATTAGTAGTTGAAATCTATCTGTCAGTCTCTTTCTTTTCTTTTTTCATCTTATGTCATAGAACATCCAAACATGACAGGCGAACAAGACGGAGGGAATAACTAAACCAAATAACATGAATAGACAAGCCGTAAAAGAAAAAAAAATAATAATACACGGAACTTGGCAGAGAACTGAAAAGAATATGGAACATGAATACAATTACCATAATACGGATAATTGTAGGAGCACGAGGTGTTAGATTATAGATGATAGTTCCACTAATACAGAATTTGACATCTGTGAGTGAGTACGGTCACAATGACCTGCCCGTGCGTAAAACGAACAACGAGTGTATGCTGGACTGATCTGACACCGGGGTCAGATTTAACGATGTATTTTTAGAGGGTCAAGACTAAAAGCGATGTACGGATGAGATCACACGCGGATATGACGTCACGTGAAAACAAGGCAACAGAGAATAATTAGATTTTTAAATCAGATCGTTTTGGAAACTTGAAGAGCACAGTCGCTTAAAAACATGTTTTAAAACTACAAAACAGTGAGGCTGCACGTGGCAATCAACACTGTCTTATTGCCTATCTATCTATCTATCTATCTATCTATCTATCTATCTATCTATCTATCTATCTATCTATCTATCTATCTATCTATCTATCTATAGTTATGTTAGGAATATAACTGCCTCTCTCCTTCATAATTAAATGTAAACTGTACTTACACCTCATTTAACATATTTGGTTTAAATAAATCTCCATTCCGAATCTCTAGCTTATATTTAAATTCTTCCCTCTAAAACGCAATGAAGAACTATGCACAACTACGAACGCGGGTCGTAGCTAAACGAAGCGTCGTCACGATCACAAAGAGAAAAGAAAGAAACGCCGAAGAAACTACATGACGAAGAGAAAGGAACTACGCAACGCACACAGCACAGATTCGATATCGACGAAGAGAAAGAGAGAGATAGAGAGAAAGAGACAGAGAGAGAGAGAGAACGGCGTAATACGCAATCATATATTGGCATCGAAGACATACAGGAAAAGGGGCAACCCAATTTCAAATTAGAAGAACTGAAAGACAACACCACTAAGCAACATAGGCACAGTCCAAAAAAAACACTGATAAAAAGAAGGAATTAGAATAAAAGGCAAGATTTAGACCATACAACAAGCGAGAATGATGAAAATCTTAAGGAAAATCATTGAATGCGGAAACTCACTAACGAGCACGAATCTAGCACAGGCAATTCAAAATAAAAAAGAGAACCAAACATATAGAAAGAAAAACACACGAGCACAAGAGAAGTGAAACATGCTAGAAATTGATTAAACAACCCTATCCGTCCATCAAAAATAAAAGTTCAGTTATACACCTCTGTATATGATGGAATCAGTCTCTGCTGGTACCACACAACACTGTCATGAAGAGTCACCGATGATGAAAAGACCGAGGAGGGAAAGCACCGACCAGACCTCCACTGGAAGTGTGCAGAGAGTACTGGAACCTTGGGGAGGCTGAGTACCACTCAAATTTCAGAGAAGACCAGCGGTCGTTGTCAGCGGGAAATTAATGGAAAACGGCTGTTGTGATAATGCAAAATGATTTGCATTGGCGATCAAAAAAAAGGTGGAAGGTGCTGGAAATCGGGGGAGAATTGTTGTCACTCAGATTACAGGGAACGCCACTTGTTATTGTCAGCGAGCAATCACTGATGATGACCTGTTTGACAACTCTTATTGAGTACGTAATACTACTACTACTAATAATAATAATGATAACAATAATAATAATAATGATAATAATAATAATAATAATAATAATAATAATAATAATAATAATAATTTAAAAAAAGATTGTGGCATGATAAATGAAAAGAATATATATAAAACAAAAAATGGTGAAACCAGCTACGGCTGGTTCTACACAAAATTGTCGTGGGGGTCAAGGAGGATGAGAAGACCGAGGAGGGAGAGCATCATCCATATTCCTCACTCGAAGGGCACGGGGAGTACTTTACTCTAGGGGGAGGGGTTTATTACAAAGAAATTGCGAGAAAACCAAGGGTAATTATAAGTACGAATTCAGAGGTAAACAGCTGTTCTAATAGTGCAATATGATTTACAACGATTTTATTTAGACAAAAATAAACGTTTTTATTTATTTTAATATTGTTTAAAGTAAAACAATGAAAATAAAGTTCATATTTTGCATTAGGCATGAAGTCCGAATCGTTTGGCAAGTGGAGGGGATTTGCTGGTCATAGAGTTTGTCAAACCTTTGGACTTATTCTACGCTAGACACTGTCACCAAAATACCACATTCACTCTATATATTGACCTACCTTAAAAATATCCCCAAATACGTTTCAATGAAATTATATTTACAAAAATGTACAATTATTGATGATAGAGAGTGTGAAAACATTAAAAAACACCCTTAAAAGAAAGAAAAATAATTGAACAAAATAAAATTATAATAATCCAGGTTAGTCGGGCCCTCCCAACCCTCTATTAAGTGTTAGGCCGTCCACTGTTTTTGGCTGATATGAAAACAAGCAGATCGGTTTCTAAATGGGAGTGTGAGCTAAGTGGGAGGTGGAAAATAAAACAGAACAGGGTGGAATATAGGAAAGGATGGTGTCATCGAAGATATAAGAAAACAGGAGTGGCCGGGGGCAAAGTAAATGTGAATAGTGGGCATCTTTGGAGAATGTCTAGTACCAAAAAACAAAAACAGGGTAAAAACTCATTTACTCTACTAGCTAAGTGTCTTTGAAATTGAAGGGATGGGTTCCGCAGAACCCAGGATCGTGTGTGTCATGCCTAAGAAAGGGAACACAAGCTCGTATCTGGTTCCTCGACGGATTACCATACTAGTCTCGTGCACTGGTAAAACGGAGATGTGGGACAAGGAATCATTTAATTGTAACGAGTACGCCTAAATCCAATCTAAAAGCAGACAAAGTGACCAGTAAAAAAAGGAATTTCAGAAATTTGGTAGTGGTATATTTTACATATTGCACTAACGTTCCATATCACCCCAATGCAACGTAGAAAGGTTAACCGGGGATGTTACGGGGGCTGTTGCATTGACTGCAAATCTATAGCAGCACTTCGAAGAGCATTAATGATAAAGACGTTTCTTATTTTCTCTCTTTCGATTACGAGCAGATAATGCAATGGGGAAATATTGTCTGGTTACTTTAATAGATCCAGAACCAAGTTTTTCTCCTTTCACCACCAGCGCTTGGATCCTCACTTTTCCCCAATCGAAATGAATGGCTCTTTGCTCAAAGAAGCCCCCATCTTTGATAAGCTTCTAGGACTGACCTTCACTCCAGACTTAAAATGAAAGACTTACATCAAATCTGTTGCCAATGTCGCTGGAAGAATGGTTGCACCATTCTACCTCCCCATACAGTATCTGATGACAGGGAGGGCCTGTGGACGAGTGGTTATAGCACTTGTCTTTGGGCTGGACGATCCGGGTTCGATCCCACTCACGGCATGCGAATTTTCGGGTCTGAAAACTCCCTCTGTCAACCCAGCAGTAAATGGGTACCTGACTAAAACTCAGGGAAGGTTCAAGGCAGCGGAAGGAGAGGGATGGGCTCCGCCTTCCATATGCTGTGCCCTAGACACGGTGATTCTTAACAAATCACCGCCGCTACGGCCAGGGACAGTGTGCGATGTCGGCAACAACACTCGTGCGAATCCAGGCTATGCGACCGTTACTTTTTACCGTATCTGATGCAATCCTCTAAGAGTCAAATACGTCATAAGATGGAGTACTGTTGCAACATATAGCGAGGTGCCACCGAGACAATTCTTTTCTGCTTTGACTGAGTACAAAATCGACTTCGAAATCTAGTAGGAGTGTCCTCTTCTTTTTTCACACATCATCTTTCTCACAGAAGTGACAAAACATCTAAACGATGTAATTTTTAAGCATACATCGAGCTAAAGTAAGATCCATCCTTCTTTGACTCGGTGCCAACTTTCTTTTCATTATCAGCGACATAAATATATTAAGAGAAACTCAACGCAAGATGAAAGGCAAGGATTAAGATATCTCAGAAGAAAGATAAATATTACGCTACTTCAACCATAAAATGCATTCTTAGGATATTTTAAACAACTCAAGAATTTTCGCCAACGGGCAGAAGTAAAAGAAACGAAACACGAAAAGACAAAAATACTTTAAGACTATCTGTTCCATTATACAAATACAGGTGGAAAGCATTCTTGAGGGCGCTTCACGAAATGAGTTTCTATTCACCTGTAGATAAGCATATATATATATATATATATATATATATATATATATATATATATATAAATAAATATTTGTTTTGTTTATTATCGTTTCGTCCCTTTTAATCGGGACTCATCAGCGATTCGAAACCCCGAGCTCCTGAATAAACAGTGATAATTTTAACACTTATTTAGCGGCTTTGACGTCAAAAGAGCGTTCTACTTAATGAAAGAAGCGATTCATATATAGCTAGCGACGTCATGCTGTGTTAATACTAAACTTACAGTGCCCATCTAGAGGGTTTTCCATTTTATAATAACGGCTAGGGGCTACAAATAATAAATATTTGTTTTGTTTATTATACGTTTCGTTCTTTTTAATCGGGACACGTCAACATGGAGATATAAATATTCACTACCGGTCGCGCGATTTGATACCCCGGGCTCCGAGCATTTTTACAACTCAAATGCCGACGTCTAAGACCACTCGACCACCGCTAAATAACACTAAGCTTTATGTTATAGCTCAACAGTGTACGACTAGAGCTCTTAATTTAACACCATGTAAAACCTTAGTTATTCAGGAAAAAAAATCCAGATATTTATTAAAAAACTTGTATTGCATACAATTGTTCTTGCCCATCTCAAAAACATATATTTTTCATGATATATAACACATTATCGATTTTTCTTGAGGAGGCTTCCTCGGTGCATATTCATTTATATATTATATATCTTCTGTTTCCTCATACATTTTTTCAAGGGAAATGTTTGTTTAACACTATTTTTGCATATGAATTCTCATATTTGAATAGATCCGTGATTATATTTAATCGATAATAATCGATAAAAAACACACTTCGAAAGTTAAACATATAAGTTATAAATATTTCCACCAACCGTAATCATTTGGATTTAAATATTTAAAAAATTTCTTTCTCATCCTTATTCTTCAGTTTTACCCCTTTCTTCATATTTCATGCATGACAGCACTCAACACTTCACTATTTGGCAGTCATTCTATCGCATACGAATTCACTTCCGGTCAAATTATGAAGAAACTTCCGTAGCAATTCGATTGAATCACCAATTACTATTAATTTTTATGCTTTCTTATCTTTTCTATAAATTATCAATTAATAGTGATTCAATCGAATTGAATATATGAAATGTTGTTCCCTGAATAACTACGGTTTCATATAATGTTATATATATTGTTTTATTGTATAAGGCACAGCTTTTATTCATGATAAACATGCATGTATATATCTCGTTATAGCAACGTCGAATATTGCTACAGTAACGTTGCTACAACGTTTTATATAGCTATGCTAAAGTCGTAATAACGTTATAGTCGTGTCACAAAAAGGTCGATGATAGTTATAATAGCGTCTGAACAACGTTGCATAGAGTTATAGTAGCACCACAGAACTCTTTGAATAGTTGTGGTAACGTCGAAACATCGTTGTACATAATAATGGTCATGTCACAATGTTGTTTGTTGTTATAACGTCGAATCGATGTCAGATATATATACAAAAACTTCGCAGCAACATCGGATATAGTAATTGCAACATTGAAGCAACTTCAGCATATATTTATTATAATGTCACTACAACGTCGCATATAGTTACGGCAACATAACACAAACACACATATATATTTTGAAAAGTCACACATTGGAAATGTCGCTGGAATGGCAATAATAAAGAGAATTTTCTTTTTCGTCAGTAACATCAAGACGAATTTAAACTTGACTGCGATAACTATGTCTCAGTCAGGAAGAAAAGAAGAAAAAGAAAAAAATATGCTTATACTTCTGACGATGGTATATATTGCCGAAAGTACTCAAGTTAAAAGAAAAAAAAGAAAAACATGCTTTTAAAGTAAATAAATAATTTATTTTTAAAAACAAATAATTTGCGTTGTGCAGGTTTTCTAAATATTTTATAAAAAATATTCTCTTTATTACACACACACACACACACACACTCATATATATATATATATATATATATATATATGCATATATTATTTATAATAAATCTTATTTCATATCTACAGATATGCATGTTTTATCCTCATTAAGCAACACCAGTGTGGCTATTTACAACTGTCCCGCTGACAGTCAAGATCTAACGCTTTAGTTGCTGCAGTAAACGTAACAGCTTTAGAAATAAGCGAGAAATATATTTATTGTTAAGATAGTAAGTTTCAAAAAGTGTTCAAACTCAAGGGCAAATAACTTTGCATTATAGGTTAGACAGAAACTTACTTTATCTTTTTCCCCAGAGTGCTCGCTCTTTAAGGTTACTGAAATAATATATTTTTTTTTACTTATATATATTATTTTATATCCACAGACATGCATGTTTCATTTTTCTTAAGAATCATCAGTGTGGCTATATACAGCAAGACGAACACCAAACACACACATATGTATATATATATATATATATATATATATGTATATATATATATATATATATATATATATATATATATATATATATATATATATATATATATATATATATTCAAGTTCAGAGCAAGGAGCTTCATATCATTAATCCATGTTCTGAACTTTTGATGTTCTAATAAATATTGTATCTTTGCAATTTTTTATTCTCATCTTTCATCTATAAAATTGATTGCTCTATTCAATATATTGAGCTTTATATTATCACAATAGATTATTATTATTAAACGATAATTCAATTATCGTTAATTTAATTCAACATTTAAATATCATATATATATATATATATATATATATATATATATATATATATATATATATATATATATGCACATATATAATTTTTGTGTATTCTCTTAATCAAAAGACTAATAGGGGACATTGTGAAAGAAGATACCATAATTTTTCCAAGTGTCTCTTAACTATTAGTTTTGCTTATTTACCTATATAAGGATCTAACTAGGAAATTCTTCCGTTAGTTTTCTTTGGAACAAAGGGACCACACAGTATAATGAAAGGAACAATTCTTATTTATGCTTCTGTTTTGGGGGAGAGGGCGGTAATCTGATAGGAGTAAACATTCACTGGAGAAGCCTTTTGAAACATCTTGAATTTATCATCACAAAAAAACTGTTTCGAAATAATTGGCAGAAACAATTGTATGAAAAAAAATCTATAAACAAATTTAGAACATTTATTGAATTATTTTATTTTCAGCTCTAGTGATGTATACACTATTGAGCTATTAACGTAATTTCTGTGTGAATTTAAATTAATTTAAAGCATATATATATATATATATATATATATATATATATATATATATACATATATATATATATATATATATATATATATGTGTGTGTGTGTGTGCGTGTGAAAAATGACAAACAGAAAACAGGTACAAACTCAGGAGAAAAACAAAAACAAGAGATTTGACCAATTTCGTTCGTGTTAAGACGTTCGCTAACACGAACGAAACCGGTCAAATCTCTTGTTTTTGCTTTTCTCCTGGATTTTAACCTGTTTTCCGTTTGTCATTTTTCACATATTTTTTCTACCACGGCATTTAATTTTCATGACTTATCGTGCACCTTAGCCCATATATATATATATATATATATATATATATATATATATATAGAGAGAGAGAGAGAGAGAGAGAGAGAGAGAGAGGAATGAGAAGTGAAGTTTACTATCAATATACTAACGTATATTAAATCGTATTAGATCTAAATATAAACTTAACATTGATATGTATTCATTTATAAATATATGGAAGCTCTACAGACAACAGCATATTTATACTATCATGATCAAAATGCAGTTCGTGGTCAATAATACGTGAGCCACAAATTCGTCCATTGTTTGGGCAAGGAAGCCCAGATGGCTGCACTCTACCATCTGGCCTCTGATGCCGTTGGACACGCCTTTTATTTCTCCGGTGTTGAAATGTATTTAGTATTTTATATATTGCCATAGGAACAGGTGGCTTTCCATGCTAGCCTACTGAGGGGCAGACGATCGAAACAGGTGGAGGTTGATGTTGCAACGTTTAAGGAAGCAATTTATGTCTTCCTTAAAGCGATCTTTCATTGTGAATCAGAAAAACGCTTAAAACCCTTCAGTCTTCTGTTAAGAACAACGGCGCTGACTGCTAATATTCTATGCACGAATTCGGTTATGGAAATAGCATCATTATCGGATAGTTTATGTATAAGTATAATTTTAATGTTTGAGAGAGAGCCTCGGAGAGAAAACACCTCCATAACTACTGGACAGAAGCAGGTAACCGGATGGTTATTTATGTCAGGGTAACCTCACCATATATGCATGGCCACGAAAGAAGTAAATATACAATCCACAAAAATAACTCTATACATGTAGTAAGTATCTGCTTCATTTTCCGACGGCCAGAACTCGGAGCTGCACAAAGCAGTACTGAACGCTTGAAACAAAGATATTTTATATTGATTAACATTTATTATTTCAGATAGCAATATATCTAACCTATATTACCATTTAAGTATCACACAGGTCAAATAAGCACTAAAATTTTAAGTCTCAGAGGAGCCATATAACAATTTTATTTGTAAGTGGACTTAGATAGCCCCCCCCCCAAATAGCTGCAAACATCGAGATTTCACTTCCTACTGTTGACCGAATGATTATCGAATTAATCAGCGATGGGAAATGATCAGTATTATCCTTCTTAGGGGTATCGGGACACTCCGATAACAGTCTTAATTATTAATTATATAGAGGCTGTCTATTTACTTCTTTCATGTCTGTGTATAATATCATATGCGCAAACGACAACACCGATTCAAGATGGAGGCGACTGGAAAAAGAGGACGACCAAAACAAAGGTGGCTGGATGGATTACATCAAGACGAATGGGCTTCATGTTGACCGTATACAGTGAAGTGACAAATATAATTTGCGCAGGATAAACGCATACATAAATGATAACATATAGACACAATTAAGAATATTAGCACAAGAATACATGGTAAACTAGCGGGAAAATTAATAGTTTCTTATGCCGTTAATGTAATATTCAGACATCACACATTAATTGCTATAGGAACATATTACGTCACATTTTCTTTTCCTTCTATAACCTTTTCTCATTTTTTTTTCTAGAACAGGAAAAGAGAAATATATTACAGCTATAATTAACTATATAGCAGCGTATATGTGTTTGAAGATATATACGATTCTTTAATAAAGTAATTTTATGCATATATGATTTAAGAGTATTTAATCTGTTCCTATATTTTCCTAATATTTTTGGGTAGAATATTAAATATTTTGCTTCCTTGCAAGATTAATCGTTTGCAAACTATACTAGCTGCCACTGATTTATACCTAGATTTATTTGGTATACGAAATTTAACTTCTGCTGTATAATCATTTTTAATTTTCAAACCTTGATTGGAAATTTTATCTCCCAGGATTTGAAAACATACGTTAAATATTGGCTGACCTGGGTTCATCCAAGTACATAGCTGTTGAAAATTGGCTGTCGAGGAGTTTAATGAGTCGAGTTTTACATAAGTTGGAACTAAGACACGAAAGTAGAAAACACGTGATCACGTGACGTCACCGACGAACTGTAGATACGGGTTTTAGGTAGATCCCGTTGGAAGCGAAACGAGAAAAGGACTGGATACAGATGTAGTCGTATAAGTATGTTTTCTCCATTCCTTCTATGTTTCTATCGCGACGATATAATGAAGAATGATTTGAAAACATAGTATTGTGTATTTAAATCCCCTTACTTTCTAAACTACAGATATCTGATCGAAAATCAAATATATGCTCATGATAATGCGTTATTCATAATGTAGATGAGAAAACACTAAATATGTTACCGGCTTGTTAAGCCGCTGCCTTTCCGTCTCGACTCGTTTTGCTGCACTATTTTCTTTCTATTTATGCCATTCCCTTTTTCTTCTTCTTGAAGCTATGCTTGCAGGTAAGTGGAAAAGGGGGTTGTATGAAATCATTCCGCACAAAGACATTTTCTAAACCAAGTTACATGACCAATTCACGATTAAGTATAAATTTAGTATTCATTAACCAATCAGAATGCTTCTCGCGCGACTATTAAAACAAGTTTAAGGGCCTCCTTACTCAGATAAAAAGAGTAGCTCGCTAACCAAAAGTTTCAGTTCTAGGGACTCATCAGCGAAAGACACAAGATAAAATTATCGTTATCTTTAACCGATACAGTCCATTGCTATGTGCTACACACACAGAATATATGTCAACACTAATTCTTTACAGCTTCAAATTAGTGCACACACGCAAACGTTGAAACTCACACAGCAATGAACGATAACATCAAATGATATAACTCTTTATAATTCATAAAAAAGAAAAGCGACTACATCTCAATTATGTTGTTTCGACCCCCTTTTATAGCTACTCTGTTTTTGCTGCGTACACAATTTTTTGGTTATAAATCAAGGCGATCCTTAATACAGGCCTGTATAAGTGCATCATAAGTGCAGTCAATAGAACCGGCTTCAAAATAAATAGCTGCCTCAATTCGAGGACAGAATTGTTGACATGCGTGGATCAAATAACTTTTTTCATGTTGGGCATTATATTAGCTATGGTGATTTTTGTAAATCTTTGGTAAGTGAGGTGATGATTGTCCTATTGTAATAGTGCACACATAGGTGAATTAATGTAAATCAACCTCCTTGTATTAAATAATTGGTAATAACGAGGACAGCTGTTGTAATGGAAAAGTTTGACTGACACCTAAAGGTCAGAGGTAACCCCAGAACGGAAGTCCACGAAACAATGTGACTTCGGGACAGAGATTTTCTGTCTATTTCTGGCGACACTTCAAGCAGAGAATATGTGTCCAGGGCACCGTCTCCAATTGGGGAGAGGGCGGTTGCTCACAAAGTAGCTTAGTGTATCGAGATGAGCTATCTGTCTATCTTTCTGTATTTCACTCCCTGATGCGGACACAAGTAACTCGTCAATCTGATTCTTATTGTGACTGTTCTCTTTTTAATAAAGCTTAACATCGGCGCCCGAGTGGTATTGTGAGCAGGCGATTCAGAACCGGGGTTTCCAAAAAGTGTATAAGGGTTTATACACGCTCGGTAATCGCTCGCTAATTAATTAGCTTCATGCCTCTATCGGATTCGGCCTTTGTTTGATGGATTTCGTCCTCTTTTTATGGCGGCTGCGGATGCTACCCCAATCCACCATCTTTACCTCGAAGGTTCGCATTAATCAAGCCTGAAATGAAAAACTTTCCTCAAATAAATCACAATAGAACACAAATAAGTTAATTTAGTTTATTGGTTCTACGAAAAAACAAACATCTCAGTGAACAGTGGTTGCTTTAAGTACCCCAAGAAAGAGCGTTGTACGTGTCAGACAGCGACCTGTCTCTAGACAGATCGCTGTCTGACACGTACAACGCGAACGAGATCCCGAGCTAAACGAATATTCAAACAGAAAAAAGGAAGTCACCTGCCCCATGACGTCACGATCCCCTATTACAGCTTTATTAAATGACTATATACTTAAGACAATAATTCTCAACGATTCAGAATAAAATATTTTTTTGTGAATATGGCCTAATACCTTTAAGAAATGTGACTGAGTTTTAATTACAGACAACAAATCTCAATTATAATGAGATGTAAGCTGTATATAAAAAGTCTGCTCTTTTCAATTTTTGGATGCGTCCAGTAACATTTGTAAGAGACTTCGTCTGTGGTCTGTCTCGCTTACGATTTTAATAGCATTTTTATTTTACTTTTCGTTTTATTTGATTAGATACGTCCACACTTCTCTATAAAAGTCTCTGTCCGTCTTTCTGTCCCTCTTAAGTTCGAAATAGAATCTCCATCGCTAAAACCGCGCAGATCGAATGAACGTATCTTAAGAATATCGACTCTTCTTCTCCCTCGCTTTGACACTCTAAGTACACGCGCACTTTATGTTGTTCATCTTTTGGTTTCTCTCTCGAATTCCCGCTCTTTTCTGCTCCAAATATTCGCCATCATCTTCATTGTTCGCATTTTCGTCTCTTTTTTTGAACTCAGTTTTGTTTTGTAACATCTTAACTGAAAATCGTAGATATAATTACTTACGACAAAAGTACCGTCGAACAAAGTGAATTAAGACGCATTCATGATTTGTACCGCAATTCTATTTGGCATTTTTGTCACGCTTCGCGTAACAGTTGATACCTGGCGATGGCTTCGCTGATTCAGCCGCTCTTTAACGGTTGCTTGAAAATAGAGACTTTCCTCTATTTAACATTTCGTTGTATTTCACACTTTCCTGTTTAAGATATTGTACACACACACACATACACACACACCACCATCATCACCACCATCATCACCACCACCATCATCATCATCATCATCATCATCATCATCATCATCATCATCATCTCTCTTTCTCTCTTTTTGTTTTTCTTTCTTTCTATATCTATATCTTTCTCTCCATATATCTATTATTAAATAGACACTAGACATTATTTTCATTATCAATCGGTACCTCCTGTTTCACGGATACACTGGAAACCCTTTACTGGTTTTATTTAGGATTTTCTCACCGTTTATAGTCTTGGCGAAATCTTAAAGGCTCACCGAACATAATTTTTGTTATACATTGAGGTTACAGAAATTGATGCGTGGAGCCACATGCGTACAGACCATTTTACACCTTTTCTTATTTTGACGTCACAGAGTCGTCCAGTTTTCTGTGCGTCACGTTCAAAAAATATTGATGGTAGCCAATATGTAACAAAGGGAAAGAGTCTTGAATTTCAAAACAGATTTAGTGTTGGTGTTAGTGTTGGTGTTAGTGTTGGTGTTAGTGTTAGTGTTGGTGTTAGTGTTAGTGTTAGTGTTGGTGTTAGTGTTGGTGTTAGTGTTGGTGTTAGTGTGCGTCGAAAGCCAGAGCAGAAGCGGAAGTTCATGCCAAACGATTAAACAAATAAGACGTTCATATCTTGTGAATGGAAACACGTATGCGTGAGAGATTGAATCTAGCGAAATATAATAAAAAGAATACAGTTTTCCTTTATCCGTCGTGTAAATCACCTGCTAATTGGGTGAATCTAATCAAGTTTGATTAGCTGATTTAATTTCGGTTAATTTCACCTACCGGGAACTATTTATGCAACAGAGTGTTTACTAGATTTGAATATGTCGTCTAGAAATCAATGTGTCTGGCGCCCGACATGGTGCGATACAAACAAATAACTGCGGGGAAGGGCAGCACGGCACCCACGTGATACATATATATATATATATATATATATATATATATATATATATATATATATATATATATATATATAGATAGATAGATAGATAGATAGATAGATAGATAGATAGATAGATAGATAGAGGATGATGATAGATTGATAGATAGAAGATGGGTATACATTGATGTAGCTAGATAGAAGAAGATATACAAATAAATAATACGGAAAGAAAAACAATGGTGGGTGATAGATAGATGAACACATAAATAGAGAGAAAGATGATGACAAATACATAGAAAGAATATGGTGATAGATAATTTAGACAAATAAAAGGGAACAAAGTAGATATATATCTACCAGTATTATATTATTTTCTATATTATTTCAATCTATAACACGTGCGTGTGGATTATATATATATATATATATATATATATATATATATATATATATATATATATATATATATATATATATATATTCTATTTTATAATACAGAAAATCATTACAACATCAGTACCATTGGTTTCAAGCTCAGAATCCGTTTATCTTCAGCTTTACCAGAAGCTGAAGATAGCCGGAACGCAAACGTCTTATTCATAAAATAAAAACATATTACACTCTTGATGCTGGGATTTTTCCTACCATATTACAAAAGAAGTTTGATGGGAACATGTATCGACAAACTGATGGGGTAGCAAATAAAATTTCTTCAGCCGTGTCACGTTGCTTTTTTGCAACTAAAGTACGAACGGTTTTTAGGACTAAAAGCGCCTTCCCCTCTTTTCGGAAGGATGGTATCCCCACCATTCAATATAACATGGTCGTTTATCGCTTTCACGGTCAATGCGAGGCTGACTACGTGGGACGTACCATCCACCACTTAGAGGTAAGAATTTCCCAACATATCCCCCCTTCAATACGTAGACACGGGCAGTTGCCGACATCCAGGCGTTCACAAGCCCACGAGTCGGCCCTTGGTGAACATTTATTACAGTGCCAAGTTTGCACTGGAGGGTACTCGGATGAGGCATTCTCTATTTTGCACAGAGTTCGTTCGAAATCGCATTTAAAAATTCTCGAAGCGGTTGCTATTAATTTACGGCAGCCGTCTCTGTGCAAACAAAAAGAGTACATCCATAACTTAGAACTAATGGGTGTACGTTAAGAATGTCTCTTCCTATTTTTCTTTTTTATAATTTTCTTTTTAATACCCTGGATAATTATGTATTGTCTTTTGACCACGTTTCTAATCGTGATTCCCCTTCATAGTCGACGATTACCTTGAAGAGTGTCGACTGAAAGACGTCTCGGTAGTTTTATTTAATTTTCTTTACCTTTTTTTTCTCTCAATACTTGTTTGGAAAAGGAGAAAAAAATCCTCATAGAGAAAGAAGAAAAGTTTACGAAGTAATTCATCTTTGTTTCCCTTCTCCTATTTCTTTTTTCCTCTTTTGTAATATAAATCATAAAAACAAAAATCTTCATAGATAATAATGGCAGTGCGTCCAACATTATTTCACTGTTTATTAAAACTTTGTACCTATACAAATCTTTCTCTCTCTCTCTATCTATCTATATCTATATCTAATATATATATATATATATATATATATATATATATATATATATATATGTTCATTTGCTTTTGACACCTGAGGATGATTCGACGAAGAATCAAAAACGTTCGTGAAACATGTGAAACCTATGGAACATTTATTATTTATTTTGATTTTAGTACAAAAAGACCATCAGAAAAATTGAAAAAATTGAAAACAGGTATAATTAAACAGACGAATCCTGTTATTTTTAACAATGTTTGCATATATATATATGTATATATATTAATTATTTTATATTCGTTTACAAAAAATTACACCAATAAGCTTCTAAGATTGAATTAAGTTTACAACTTGCCAAAAATATATGTACATTTAAAAAATATCTTTTAAGCTAATTTCAACAGAAAAATATAACCAATCAGTTTACAATCGTTTTGACATTATTTTAATTCCAACCCAGCATTTAAATAATGCAACATTCCAAAATATCTTTATTTCACTTCCTGTAAATCGAAAAAAACAAAACATCAGTTTATGAATCAAAATAACCCGTCGCCAAAAAATATCCAACCAATATTTATACACATGGACAAAACATAGAATTAATTTTCTCATTAAAGTTCCAAAGAAAGTCAATTTAAAAGCAAGTTTATCTTCAAAAGGTACAAAAAAACAAATGTTTTACGATAACAAACGGCAGCGTAGCAAGGGAGGTAATTGTTTTAAAATAACTTTAAAAGTAATTTTAAAGATATTTGTTAGCCATAACTATCTAAAGTAAATACTAAAATAAAAATATTATGCTATATTAAATATTATAGTCGTAATTATATTTTAACATTTTAAATAGTTTTCATAAATTAATCTGCTATTTATAGCATCAGAATTAAAACATACCTGACAAAAATAATGAATTCATAGGTATCAACATATATACTAATTGTGTGCCTATAATTTATAGGTATATATTATACGTATTAAAAGCTATTCATGCAAATTGATACTTTTATTAAAGTTTTTCTATTATATATACTAGCAAAATATGCTCCTCCTCTGGTCGCATATATTTGATAGTATATATAATGTAAGTGTTGGGGTTGTTAATAAACAGCCGATTGTAAACATTTGTTATTGACGTAAGCTACCACAAAAGGTGATAATTCCTGGCAGCGTGGTTTCATGACAACAGAACATATACTATTTTCTCTTTCCCCAAAGGAGAGTGTAATGCCTGGGAGGATGATCTCATGACAACAGAATAAGTATCAATCTATACCGCCCCCCCCCCAAAGAAGGTAATGCCTGGAAGCGTGGTATCATGACCTGACCATCGAATAGGCCCCCTGTCAAAAAAGGACGAAATAATCTTTGGGAGGATGGTATCATGCTGAACGAACATATACTGCACTACCCCTTCCCACGAAGGAGTACGTAATGCATGGGAGGATGCTGTCATGATAACAGAACTACACTATCCCCATTAATTGAGCATTGAAAACTAGTACAATATCGGTTTCAGATATAAAAGTAATAGGGTAGTCTCGGCTTCAGACAGACAGATATCAAATCTCTATTAGTAACAGATTATAATAATAATAATTATTATTAGTACTCACTAGGAGTTCTAACACTGGTCATCATCAGTGATTGCTCACTGATAATAACAGGTGGTGTTTCCTAGAGTCTGAGTCACAACAAGTCTTCCCAGATTTCCAGTACTCTCCACCTATTTCGATAACTATTGCAAATGACTTTGAGTTATCACAACAGCCGCTAACCATCGAGTTCTAGCTTGCAACGACCTTTGGTATCTTCTAGAATTTGAATGGCAATAGACCCCCTCCCCAATGTTCCAGCACTCTCCGCACTCTTCCAGTAGAGGTCTGGTTAGTGCTCTTCCTCTTCGGTCCCTCCATCCTCCTTGATCTTTCACGACTATTTTGTGTGGTATCAGGCGAGGTTGGTTTCATCACCTTATGGGGGGTAGTTAATGACATTTCTTGCATTTTTTTAATTATCAGCAACATAATTTCCGACTTGACCTAGGGAGGGTGCATTTGCCCTTTTAACGTCTTGTTTTTAATCCTGCTAGGGGGACGACTAAAATGAACGTACATAGATGTGTGGTATAGGCTAAACATAAAATATATAAGAATGAAATCCTGTTTTGATAAATAACAAATCTGCGACAGACTTTACAAATGTAACGCAGCCCTATGATGATGATGATGATGATGATACTACTACTACTACTACTACTACTACTACTACTACTACTACTACTACTACTACTACTACTTTGCCCCCAAAAGCTATTCAGACCAGAATCAAATTTATCAAGGTCAAATAACATGCAATCACATGTCATACGGATGGATCATTCATAAAATGCTTCTAATGGGTTCGTTATAAAACGCCACCACTTTTTAATAACGTCCATGTAACTACATTGTCTAAAACCTATATCAGAAACTTTAACAGTGAAAACTCGGGAATTCAACTTTTTCATGCGGACATTGCACCTCGATAACTTGCCCTTAACTAGAATATCGCGTAGATCGGTGAAGTTGCCGTCTAAGGAAGGACAGGCGCTAGCTGCTTCGTAACTTTAATGAATGAAATATATTTTATCAATGAACACAAATACTACGAAGGCATAGTATCAGGCTTTTACTATTTTCATTATAAATACTGGAAATAATATGCCCCCTATGGTCACATATATTTTTGTTCGCTATATATACTAGTATAGATCACGACGCAACATATACTACACTGCCCTCTAAACAAAGGTGGGGGTAATACCTGGAAGGATGGGCCCAATGACCACAAAACAGATACTATATAACCACCCCAAATGGAGGACATAATGCCTGGAAGGATGGTATCATAACAACAGAACGCATACTGCACTACACCTTTAAAATTTAGCACTGAAAGACAGTACATTCGCCTGAAATAGTATACAAGACAAAAGATAGTAATAGTATACATTCGACTTCAGACAGACAGATACCAAATCTCCACTAGTAATATATATATATTTCTTTTCCCTTGTCCCCCTCACCTTCATTTTTCCATTTTAACGTCTCTCCGCGTGCGTTTTATTATTCTTTCTTTTTTTCAAATAGTTAAACGCGCGCCAATAACGTCTTTTTGTGCGTTCTTCTTTTTACTATGTTTTTAACGTTATCGAATACATTTAAAAACTTTCACTTTTTCTAAAGACGTTCGTTGATCCGAAGAAATCCGGTCAAATCTCTCGTTTTTTGATGATTTATTCCAGTATTTAAATTTGTTTTGTTTACGTTTGTCTTTTTTACAAATCTTGTCTTTAACGGCATTTTATCTTCATATATATATATATATATATATATATATATATATATATATATATATATATATATATATATATATATATATATATTATATTTTTGGAATTATAAAATCTTAGTCCTTATTGGGGATTCTAAGATCAGTGTCATTCAGTCGTCCAATAACGTTGAAAGGGTGATATTTCGCAAGCACGTAAAAACATGTATGTATTTCTATTTCTATGATTCCCATGGAAAGAAAAGCCGGGGATAGCAAGTCGGTAGAGCGTGCAATGTCAAACCGTTAGGGACGCCCGTCTAAAACTATCCGCCGAGTCATGATGACGAGAACATAATAACAAATGAGAGAGTCAAGTGGAATTGATGTTTAAACCTTCGTCGACTTTGTCTGGAATCCGTCACATCCGGTGCTAGCTAATCCCTCAAAAACGCAAGCATATGTAAATGCTAGCCTACTTTCTCATTTCACACACACGCACGCACACACACACACACACACACACACACACACACCCACACACACACACACACACACACACACACACACACACACACACATCCACACACACACACACACACACACACAAACACACACGGAGTAACACACACAGACATAAATAACATCGTCAATTAAAGAGTAAAATAATAAAAAAAACATTTATAAAGCGATTACATAGAGTAGATTCATATGTATACACGCACACATGCACAGAGGAAACACGCACATACAGGCACACGCACACACACACACACACACATATATATATATATATATATATATATATATTGCTTAGATGTCTCGTAAGGAAATCGCCAACTGCCACTTGCTTTAAAGGCATTGCTCATTGGGTAAAAACAATTCGAGCTCTCTAGCATTTGACAATGTTTACATTGAGATTTCGCTTACATTCAGCACGTGTCGGATGATTGTTAGCTCGACAGTTGAGTTTCGAGCACTTACTTGTCTATTTGCACTAACGATGCAGTGGATGACTATATATATATATATATATATGATATTAATTAAAAAAAATATTATACCTATGTCCTTATGGCTCTTATCAGCGTAGGGTAATAACAATCTCAGACTATTGATTTACTCGTTCATAGGACGCGAACCCGGTTCACAGATACACCTTGAATCTGTAGGCGTTCACCTAGTTCAATAAGGTCACGAGAGATTGTCACGTGATAACGAAGAAATTAAGTTATATTTTCACTGAAAACAGCGAGCATAAATATCTAAACATTCTATAGTACTCAACGTCGGAGCATTGCACTGAGACTTTTAGGTGAATGTTTATTTTTTATCTTTCCGACAGTGCTCAACTTTTATTTATACTATTTATATACGAACGGTAATGTCCAAGGGGCCAATTTCCAATTTATTCAACTTAATTATCACACGCACCATCATTTTTATATACCGCTTAAATTGATGGGATATTAGATTCGCAAGGTTAGGTTATTTGCATATTGGTTTTGTAAAAGTTGATTTTATTAATTAACTATTATTTTGTATTCTTTTTTAAGTCAATATTTAAAAAAAAATCTAATATAAAAATGTTCTGTTTCGCAATATTGTTTTATTTTCTGGACAAATATTTAGCATTTTTGTTCAAACTTTTCTAACGTCATTCCAATGTTTCAAACATCGGTCGCTCTCAAGAAAAAGCACTGACTCGATTTTTGTAAATTGGCAGTGAAAAGACAAATTTGTTTGTTCTATATTTTGTTTTCTTTAGGTCACATTTAAAAAGTAAATAAATGTTTCGAAATTACCAAAATGTTAACGTTTCGTGTTTGAAAAGTTTATTATTTTTAACTAGCAGGGCTACTCGGTATTGCCCGGGGGAATAGTAATTTATTTTTATCAATAACAATTGATTTCCTACTGTTGTCACACGTGAGGTAATTCTTAATGCAAAAACCGAAAATAACTAATCTTACCCCCCCCCCAAAGAAACCTATCTCCAAACAAAAAAAAAACAACAAATACGCGAGTTAGATGTAACTAAAAAGAAATACCCGAGTAAAGTTAAAAAAACAAAACAAAAAAAGAACGCGAGATAAGTTTTACTTTAGAAAATAAACTAATCTCACCTCTTTCTCTCTTTCTCTCCCTCTCTCCTTTACCCTCTCTCCTGTTAACGACGCCGTATTACTATGTTATTGTTTTTCTAAAATTATTGTTTGAATCAATAGTTTCGTCGATAGTAAAAAAGTAAATGAGATGCTGAGAACATATACTTCACTTTGAATTTGCACAAAATATACAAATTTAAATTACGAACAAATTAGGCACAAGGCCATCAAAAGTGTGGAATGAATGAGGGTCGTTTGTCATCCTTGGTCAAAAGTTATAAAAATGTCTATCTTACTCTTAATTAGAATCATCTCAGTCACCACAATACCACATTTACTCTTGGGGGTTTCGTACTTAAAATATCTTCAAATTGTTGAAAAAACATTTTATTCATAATTTCATTTATTTACAAATATTCATGGAATTAAATGGGGAGTGGGCTCTTAGGGAAAGAACAAAAAAAAAAACTATAAAAACATATGTTTATAACTCGGCATTTATAAATGAATTACCCCCCATAAAACTATTTTTAATCTATTATTGTGATATATTTTAATGAGGACACGTTGGTGTAGTAGCCCCCCTTTTTAATCCTCCCAGGTCTTACATCCTCCTATGATGGAGTGGTTGATGTAGTATCGGTTATTTTTTCATGAGACCATGTTCCCAGGGACTACCTTCTTTTTTTTTGGGGGGGGGAGGGGGAGCAGGTGGCAGTGTAGTATCTTTTCTGTTGCCATGATACTATATTCACAAGAATTACCTTCTGCTTTTATGTGGAGATCCTTCCAGGTATTACCTCCTCTATTTTGGAAGGGGTAGTGTAGTACCTGTACTGTTGTCATGATACCATCCTACCAGAACTTATCTCCTTCTTTGTAGGATTAGTGTAGTATATGTCTGTTAATACCTCCTCCTTTAGGGTTCAGTGTATGTAGTTCGTTCATCATGATTTCATACTACCACCCAATATGCGACCATAAGGAGCATATATTTGCTTGTATATATATATTTGCTTGTATATATATATATATATATATATATATATATATATATATATATATATATATATATGTGTGTGTATGTGTGTGTGTCTGTGAATTACTAAATTACTATCCACTTATGGGTTCAGTACTCTAGTAAAAGACGTAACAGGTGCCACTTCGTAATAGAATTGAGTTCTTCCGGTAGTAGAAAATTTAAATATATGTAGAAACATAATTTCTCTTACTTTCATAAGAAGATAGATGCGTTTTTGTTATTAAATGTGTTTTTTGTAATTATCATATATTTTTTAATAATCTAGTGCGATTTCTACGTAATTATTTTTGATTTTAAATGTGTTTTTTGTAATCAAGTGAGGCGCGAGAGCGCTCTATCCCTTAATAGACCTCAAGAATGGCCTATGCTGGAAATCTCATTTCTTTGATCAATCATAACTCAAAAACCAATAAACCAAATTAGGTAAAACTTTGCACAACATTCTTATTCAATAGGTTCTATAAGTGTGTAGAATTTCAGCATCATTTGTCAAGGCAACCCAGAGATCCAGAAAGTTCAATCATGAAATCATGTTATCTGTGTGTACGTATGTGCCACCCTGTATTTCATCAACTATTTGATGGATTCAGCTGATCTTTGGCAGAGATAGAGGTTCTAGGGTCTAGTTGATGGCATTTTAATTTCAGTTTACCATATACCTTAGTTTTCAAGAAAATTACCCAAAACTTTAAAAATGACCATTGTATTGAGGCATATCCTTTACAAATGTAGTGACATTCCATGAATATGCCAGTATACTGAAATCATATGCCTTTAATAGGGTTAAGATGAAAATTCATATACACTAAATGTACAAAAGCAAGGAAATTCCTAAATTTTTACACTTTTATTGTCATTAAGGGTATGCGAGTACAACAAGGCTATGTATTTTACTGGTAGGAATTTTTATTCAGCGCACCTCACACACTTCATCCACTCATGCATAGAGATTCATACTGTAGTGATGTGATAATGAAATGGTTTGGTTGATATGTAGTCATACCCTTAATTAATGACAATAAAAGTGTAAAAATTTAGGAATTTCTTTGCTTTTGTACATTTAGTGTATATGAATTTTCATCTTAACCCTATTAAGGGCATATGATTTCAGTATACTGGCATTTTTCATGGAATTATCATATACTTGTTACCTAGTGTGATTTCTACATAATATTTTTGTTATTTAATGTTTTTTTTATGCAATATTTTTGTTAGAATCGTTTTCATTGGTAAGTGAACAGAAACTCGGGGAAAAGATAACCGTAAGTTTTTCTTAAAGGGGAAAACCCCTTGAGCAAGTGTTTCGGGCCTTAACGCTTGACACTCTAGGGGTAGGGTCAGGCTACAACCTAGCAATGACTCCCGGATGCCTACTTGCTGTCCGTTTTGTACACTTGAGTGAGGGGTGCCTTCGGTTGCACAACTAGGCCGATGTAGTACTCGTTTGAATTAGGGTCAATTAAGTCTTATAAAGTTGCTCTTTTTTACTCCTCGACCAGAGCAAACTTGAGGCCTTCACCGCCGTTTCTCCTATCGCCTTTAAGGTTCTAGTGCTGCTTCTTCCAGGAATGGACAGCCGTTTCAGTATGCTGTAGACTGGCGCCAACCTCGACCGCGAATACTTTAGTTTGGAATGCAGCGTCTCTCAGATCTTTGGCCAAGTCGACGTACCTTTCTCTCTTGTAAATATGGACGTCTGCACTCCCAGTTTTGTGACGCACAGTAGAATTCGATCAATTGGATAATGCTTCTTGCTAAACAGTTATGTCTAAGGAGGCAATAGACACTTATTTAGCAATTACATATTTTTCTCTATTTTTACCTAATTTCTATTTTCTGCGTATTATTATATGTATGATTATTGTTAGTATTGTTGATGTTAGATTTGTCGCTTATTCTTCGAATTTTATTTTAATTTTTCTAATTACTAGTGTAATTAAATATTGATAGTCATTTCTAAATTCTAATTAATTGGCGCGGGTTATATATATATATATATATATATATATATATATATATATATATATATATATATATATATATATATATATATATATGCTAAAATAGAAAAAGGGAAGACCGAAAAATCAAGAATTTTAAAAGGAGCAAATGCGCTTTTCGACACTTCATATTCACTCTTAAAAAAGACCACAGTTGTGCAAAATGTTGCGATGGATTATTGAGTTTCAAGTCGAGCACTTTGAGAGATAAATTATGATTAAAATCTAGCCACGCCGCTAGTTCTCTCATTTTACGTGACTATATTGTGTTGTTGTCCACTGTTGTCAAATGCTGGCTGCGAAGACGTGTGGTAGAAAGACAGGTGCCTGTCTCACCCAAAGGTTGGTATCTGAAAAAAATCCACAATTTCACCAATTCCAACATCTAGCAGTCAACTCGCATCATTGCAACCTCAAAAACTATAACGTGTTAGGCGCAGTTGAGAAAGACACCAACCGTAATGCCTGCAACAACGAGGATGAACTGATAGAGAGGATCAGACTGGTGTTCAGGCGTCTCTCGAAAGACACCTTGATGACCGTATTGTAGTTTCAGATCTCACTCGGGTAGAGGCTCACCGCGGTTTATACGAAGGAGCTGTATTCGGCAAAAGATTATCTAAGCGTTTTGCTTCGGATTTCGTGAATACATCCATTATTGGCCAAGATATGACGTTTTTTCCTTACTTTCTAAACGATGATCAATTTATCTCCAACACATTGTAATATCTGTCATGCATAACTAATACGAATATATATTGTATCGTCGAATGGAATGCTTATATTTTGTAAATAGGATTTGTCAAGTTTGTTTGTTTTTTTACTTGGTACTAGACTTGCCATTGAGACAGCCTGCATTTTCTGGTTTTCTTTTCTGCAGTCTGTCAATCACAAACTTATAATGACATCGTCTCTGTTTTTGGCGCGCAGCCAACTGCACATTCCTCCTAATTGGCTGCTGACGCCTCGGCAAATGCACAGCAGATTCATGTGATGACTGAACGCACCTTTCCACTCATCGGCTTCATGACCCTTCATTCCACAAGCCAATATGGCTTTCATTTCCCATCGCTTGCTTTGAAGTTTTGATCTCCTATCCTGTGCATATCTCTTTCTCCCTTCCTCTCTGCGTGTGTGTATGTTTGTGAACAGTAAGGTTTATTTTCGTATTTATTTTAATGTAGATATGTGCACTCAATTGTTGACATAACTTTGTTTATAATGGGCAGACGATATTTATTTAGATATCTATTTATATATCCATCTATCTATCTATTTCTAATCGACTTTACATTTATAAAAATAAGAAATAAAATAAGCTATAATATATAATACATTTTGATTCAAAATAATTTGCTATAAAATGTATAGAAACCCGAAGGACATGATTGATAAAGATTTGGCGATCAGATTTACCATGAACTATATATATTTAAGTTTAGTCTTTTAAATTGTATATCTTTATAAACATCTGTCTGAAATTATATCGTCCCCTTTTGTGCGTGCAACGTCTTCTGTCTTTATTTGACCCGGTTCCGATTTGCATTTACCTCATGTAGATTATATATACATCTATATTATTATATTTTAGAAAGCCTTCTAAATTCGTATTTTGAGGATAACACCAGGTCACATAAATATTAAGTGACTAAATGTGATTTTCTAAAATGAGGTGATGACTTTTCGTTACATCTTGAGTTTAAGCTAACTCACTTATAAAAACATATTCAATTTGAAAAAAATACATAAAATTCATGTTTAATTCGTTTTGAAACTTGATTAAAATAATACACACACACACACACACACATATATATATATATATATATATATATATATATATATAAATATATATTTTCTCTCCATCTCAATTTTCAAAACTTAGCTTTCTTGTCATATATATATATATATATATATATATATATATATATATATATATATATATATATAATATAGCTGGTCTATTTCTTTGTATTTGTCATTGATATCATTGCATCGGACAAGTCGATATTTGATGTTAACTAGTCAGTTTTTTTTATTTTTCTTCCATCATTGCAATACTCAAATGTATTTCGCTCAAGTTTCTTATAAAATATTGTTTCCAGCTAGGAAGATTGTTAAGATTAAGACACTTTTCATTTTTGTCATAAACAGATGGATTCGACAGTAATAAAAATGACAATTATATTGTTTATATACATGTGATATAAAATATTATATGATTTTAATATAAAAGTAAAAATATTTATTTCTCATACTTACTTGTGTATCATAATAGCAGATGAATTTTTAAATTTCTAACTACTATTTTATATTTTGTGTCGTTTCATTGCTACGAGCGGCAATATCGGATGCTACATAGGACGTAACCATCTATAATAATGATTCGCTCTATCATCCCCATGATGGCAAAGTTAGACATAATGTCATTTCTCCCATATACATATTTTTATTTTTCAATTAAAAGAAACACGTGTTCAGACAACCTTTAACTTTTAAATGCTTTTTGTTTCAAATATCACACATTCCAACAAAATGCCTATTTAATATAATATTACACGAAAATGTGTCAAACTGCAACTTGTTTCACATCTGTAATGAGCCTGTTGGCAAGTGTGAGTAGGTATTAGTATAATGTTGCATCAGCTCACCCTCTAAATAGGTAATCAGTATTTTCGATGTCAAAGCAATACAAGCAAATAAAGCATGTTATGGTTAAGCAAATATAACCAAGAAAATATGGAGTTACGTTTTACATTCTATAAAGATATTTTGTTTCACCTAAAAAATAACACGTGTTCAGACCACTTAAAAATATAATAGAATCTGGGAATTACAAAATATCACAAACTTCTTTAGGTTTCTCTTATTATTACTATACATACGCTATTAGATATTTTCCTTTTGGCGTCTTGGTTAAAAGAATTGAATCAATCCACAGTTTCTACGTTAACACGTGATCTGCATACATATATCGAAATATTTTCGTTTACATTCACACAAAACTTTAGACAGGATTAAAATTGATGATTTCGCAATAAGCGACATCCTGGCAGGAATTAATTACGAAATTCTTGAGGTAAGCTTAATTATTACTATATACGTGTATACTTGCTGATTAACTATTTGCAAAAAAACAAAAACAAAACAAATACATTACATATATCAAAAAAGACTTTCATCCTTCGGTGTGTCTTAAAAAAAACAATCATATTTTCTTCGTTTACTTAAAACATGCTTCCGGTTTACTTAAAACATGTTTCCGGTTCGGTTTCGTCACAATCACTGCATTCATATGAAATCGCTTGTTATTCAGAGAAACAGACATAGACAAAAAGAGGGAAAAGAGTTTTGAAATAAAATAGACGATTGTTTCATATTTACATTACTTTTTAAAACGGCATTATCTGTTCTTGTTAATAATAATAATAATAATAATAATAATAATAATAATAATAATAATAATAATAATAATAAAAGAAAAAAACCCGGCTGCTATTGGTACCACGTAACTTAGTACTACCTACCGCAGGTTGGGTTGTTGGCGACTAAACTGGCATCCCCAGTGGCTTCGGCTCAATATGAAGGGTGGTGTAGACATCAATCAGGACTAAAACAAATCCTGTTAAAGATTGGATGAGCTTTAAAGAGCCGAAGGTCACCTATGCACACTTTGTTATGGTCAAATAGCGTCGCCAACCCGCAACGCCTGGAGTCACCACCGAAGGCAACAAGAGGATCAACAATAGAGCCAAGAATCCAATAGTTAAAACACGCTGCTTTTGGAACTTAAAGATTAGAACATACCATGCCACGACCCTATCTACAGACACGCACATAAAATGACTGGATGATTACCTATCCAAAATCAAGTTTAACATCATCGGTCAACAAGAATCAAAAGAGAAGGCTGCATAACTCTATACAATAGTGCCCACAACTTATACTACAAAGATAGAGATATGGCGTTGGATTTGTGCTACACAAACGAATCAAAGGCAACGTCACCAGCTTCAAAAGCAAATGTGATAAAGTAGCCAAAATTACCATGACAATCAATACCAAGTATCATCTCAACATTATACAGTCATATCTCCCAACCACCAGCCACACAGACGAGGAAGTCGAAGCCATCTACGATCTTATCACAAACAATAAAGCTAATGAATACATAGTCATATGTGACTTTAACGCTACAGACTTGAGTGAGCAATGAGGCAAGTCCAATCCTGGTCATTTTTGTCTTGGAGAACGGAATGCTAGAGGAGAAGCTCTTATTAATTTCTGTAACAGACATCAGCTGAAGATCATGAACACATTCTTCTTCAAGAAGTTCAGCAGATGCTGAACTTGGATTTCATCAAACAGCTCCACAAAGGACGAAATCGATTATATACAAACCAATAAACCACACACCTTTACAGATGTCTTCGATTTCAATAGATTCAACACTGGGAATGACCACCGTTTGGTACGAGCCCCACTCTGTATAAACAATGAATTAGAGAGAAAAACTCGATTTGCTATCTGCCAAAGCACAAGAACTGGCTTACATGTTCAAATCACATAAAGCAGAATCAGATGTAGACACAGCATCACTTCCACTATCTTAGAAACGGCAATGGACACCGCTAGGAGACACAGACCATAAACAACGGACAAGCTCTCAGCAAAAATCAAACTACGAAGACAAAGAAAAAAGACAGATGTTAAGAGGAGGTACGAATATCCAGAACATTGGATATTCTGAAGTATGCAACACCCTACGTCGCTGAATGAATGAAGGAGTAAGGGCTTACAACGAGGAAGAACAGTTAAATGCTTTCAGAGTGAACTGAGGTCTCAAGACTACTAAAAAACAATGCATCGGGAGAAATAACATCATCGCATTGAATGAGGACGATGGAATCCTCACGACTGATTACAACCGGTCACTCAGAAGATGTGAGGAGTTTTACACTGAGCTCTATACAATCATGAGGCCCCAAATCAATCCTTTATAGACGGAGAGAGAGAGAGAGATATAGATAGATAGATAGATAGAGAGAGAGAGATAGAGAGAGAAAGAGAGAGAGAGAGAGAGAGCTAGCTGCTACGCTACCATCTCCCATACTAACGTCTGAAGTACAGTCTTCAATCACACGACTAAAGAAGATGGAATTACGGCAGACATTCTTCTAGATGGGGGTGAACTAATCCAAAAGACTCTTACCAGCGTATATAACAAATGAACTAACGAAGGAAAAATGCCTAGCAACTAGAAAGAATACTTGAAATATATTAAGAACGACGGGCCAATAAGCGTGGTTTCCGTTATTTACAAAGTATTCTCCAAAATACCCCTAAAAAGGATGTTAAACACACTTGATAGAAACCTACCCAGAGAACAAGATTGTTTCCGACCTTGAGTTTCCACCATTGATCACATGCAAGAGAAAGCTAATGGGCACGGTATACCACTTTGTTTTACTTTTGCTTACTACAAAAAAGGTATGATTCCATCGAATCCACCCCTGTGTTTACAGCTTTTAAAAGTCAAGGAGTTGACAGCGCTTACATGAACATGTGGCAGAGCCTTTATGATAGAGCCATACCATGTGAGATTCGGTGATCAAAACAATTGACTGGGAAAGCAGAGGTGTCAACATAAACAGATAATACCTTGCTCATCTAAAATATGGCCACGATATCATTGTCACAAGCGACAGAACTCGAAAAGTAGAAGGGAGTCTTAACGGCATTCACAACGCTAGCCATTTAGTTTACATGATAATTCACACTGGAAAAAAAAACAAGATAATATTCAACAAATATGTCACAAAAAATTTCAAAGAAATTGACAACTACATCTGCCTAGAAAAGATGGTGAGAAGCGACGATATTATCATGCCTGAGATCAAACGGCGAATTGCGCTTGGGTGGATAGCCTTTTCCAAACGTAGACAACATCATGAAGAGTAGAAAGTCCACCATGAACATTAAACGAAAAGTCTCCAACAAATACATCTGTAATGACATATGGTAGTGAAACATGGGCACTTAATAATGCAGGAATAGAAAACTAAGACTGGCATAACGCAAAATGGAACACATTATGCTCGGTATCAGTTTACATAATAGACAAAAGAAACACCTGGATCAGATAGTAAACTGAAGTAAATGACAACATCACTATAATACGAACGGTTAAATATAGATGGTCAGGTCATCTTTCGAGATATACAGTCAAAAAGTGGACATCTAGAACGACAGAATCAACCCCGATGCAGTCGAGAAGACTAAGAGAAGGGCAAAAACTTAGTGGAGAGACGACCTCAACAGCCAACTGAGTCCCACGTGGCCACGCCTAGGCAAGGACAAAACAAAGTAGAAGGATATGAGGGAGGGGTTCTTCCACCATGGGTGATAAAAAGGCCCTTATGACTATCATGATGATGATGATGATGATGACCGCCAAAAATATCTATGACATGGCAAAGAGGATTGAACGACCGAAGAAGGAGAGCATCAACCAAACCTACAGTGTGTATTGGAATTTTGAGAGGATTTATCACTACTTAAATTCACGACAGCGCCAGCGAGAAATCAATGGTAAACGGCTGTTGCAATAACGGTAAATGCCTTTCAATTGTAAATTGAAATAGGCCGCCAGTTCTTGATATTTTGTGAGACTTGTTGTCACTCAGACTCCAGGGAATTATACTGGTTGTTGTCAGTTAGATTTGTCATTTACTCGAATAATTATTCCAACTAATTTTTTTTGTAAAGGATATCAGGATTTCAGATGATGCTGGGTAGCCTTGCGAATATATATATCATGATATAAAATGAAATAATAAAGTAAGGTGCGAATCAAATTTTATTAGAATTCAATGTTCAGGCAAAGTATATTAAAGTCCTTAACTCATGAGTTTTCAAAGAAAATTATTCTCCTCAGAGGACCATTACCGCAATGACATTACTGCAAGTAATAAAATTAAACTTTGAAAATATATAAAAATATATATAAAAATACATAAAAGTATATAAAACATCAATTATATCAGCCCAAAACA
This sequence comes from Sepiola atlantica, assembly GCA_963556195.1. Classification (NCBI taxonomy): domain Eukaryota; kingdom Metazoa; phylum Mollusca; class Cephalopoda; order Sepiida; family Sepiolidae; genus Sepiola; species Sepiola atlantica. Next base: position 58,989,463 of record OY744527.1, read on the forward strand.
TACTTTTTGTTATTTGTTATATATATATATATATATATATATATATATATATATATATATATATAGTAAGTTATGAAAGTATATTTATGGCAATTAAGCTACACAGAGGCGTCCGCTTTTCATCTCCATAGAGATTCACTAGGCTAAAATGCATAAAATTCGTGTTATTTAGTGTTTTTGATATCTCCGTGGTGCTTAGTCTAGCTAGCTAACCAATCAGATTTATTGTTATTACCTCCCACAGATTAATGTTTTCATTAGCTAATGGCAGAACTTCCCATAAGGAAAAGCTCGACTGACTTTTACTTGACATTTTCTTTTTTTGCTTAGTTTTGCATAGGAGTGACTCATCCATTTCTTTGAATGTGTCAAATTAATTGGTGACCTTATTTTAACACGTGCGCGTAAGGAATAGTTTTATTTCTTTTTTCCTTATTTTAGATATTGGTTTAGTTTACTTTTTTATTTATTTAATTATTTTATTTTATTTTTATGATGTATTTTTATCCTAAAGTAAAATTTATTCTGTCTACAGTTTAATAGGTTTCGGGGGTCTTTAAAGTTTAGAATTTCGAATTTCTCATTCAGACATAATCTACACGGGTCGTCTAAATTTCTACATGTACTAGCATGTCGTATTACTTTCTACTCGATTATTGGCGAGTATCTGCTTTTTTGACTTCTCAGTAATGAGTTACTAGTGCTGTTTTAATTCGTATTATTCATATATATGCTTGATACGAGACTTTGTTTCAGTCGGAAACATCTCAATGTATAATTGTTCTTGAATCACATATTAGTACCTTTGGAAAGTCTAACACCTATTGAGCTTAAACACCTGAGTTTGACTACACACCGAAAATGTAAACATTATATATTCTCTTTCTCCCCCTCTCTCTCCTTCTCTCTCTATATATATTATTTATATTTTATGATTTTTTTAAGTTAACACTTAATTAGACTAGAGCACTTTATTTAATACCATATCCAGTATTTCTCTAAACAACAAAGTGTTATATGATGTTATATATATATATATATATATATGTGTGTGTGTGTGTGTTTTAAAGTTTTATTTTCTTATCATGTATTTGAATTTTTACATGTCTATCTACATTATCGCTTTCTTTTTATCTTATATATATATATATATATATATATATATATATTAATTTAATACGTACATAAAAGTAATCAATGGACACGTGTTTCTGGCTCACAACCGTCATCAGCGTGACTAACTTAAAAAGGATCGAACCTTCGATATTGATGTCTATAGTCCAGCGTCTTTATTATTGGACCAAGACGCCCTGTCTAGAAATATGTACGATTTCTATCACCTATTGGTGATTGCAGCGTTCGTTGTTTTTTTGCTTACTATTATTTCGATTCTGTCACTTCCTAAATGATTAAGATGCATAAAATTGTATATATATATATATATATATATATATATATATATATATATATATATATATATATATATATATATATATATATATAGTAAGCTATGAAAATATATTTATGACAATTAAGCTTAATGTCCATAAATATATTTTCATAGCTGACTATCTAGCTCTATTTACGTATCTAGCACTGCTGCACACACACACACACATATATATATATATATATATATATATATATATATATATATATATATATATATATATAATTCTTATAATTCACCCTTCCTACCACAACATTGAAACAGGTTTCATGCCCGTAAAAGAAAATCGCCCCATGCTGCTTCTTATTTAAATTGTTTTTATTTCAACGCTGAATTAAGTTGGGATAATTACCTTAAAATAAAACTCCACTATTTTCGTGCATCCTAAACTTAAAGCAAGACATCCGTGATGACAAAAAGTTGCTAAACATAAGATATTGTTATGGAAGCAGATTCTTCCAAAGTTTGTTTTAGGCAGAATTACGACACAGGACATTAGATAACTAACATGTTTCTCCTACGATAACACGTTTGACACAAGATTTGCTGACATTTAAGTATGATAAAGGCGGATAAAAACAACAAAAACTCAAAGAGGAGTTATTTTAGATCTTGTTGATTCTAGGCACAACAGGTTTATGTCATGAACTATTTCCAAAGATAGTTTCATTCACCGTTTTAATGATTTTCCAATTATCACGGCCGATAGCAACTCAAGGATAAGAGATAATGATATAAAATGAGTGTCAGCTGACAGATGAAGAATATTATGAGAGTATTGAAAATGATTAATGGAATGAACTAAGTTTAATTATTTATGGGGAAGGTTTATGATAAGTATTTGTTGGCATTTAATTTTAAGACGACTATGTTGTAATCTGTAGAGAAGCAGTCTCGCGCTAATATATTGAACACACGGGATGGAAATCATGCTTGACGCTCGGCATATGGATGACGAAAGAAGAGATTTTCAGTTGTGGTAGTGAGACGGTTTATTGCTGTGAATGTCTTGCAAAACTTATAAAACTTAAATAAAACAAGCTCCTTTGTTTTAACAGCTATAAGAAACCTCTCCAACCATCGATTGTCATAGCAAATAGCCCCCTCCACCAGAGTCCAACATTTAAACTCTCCGGTCTAACATTCACAGGTAACATAAATTGGCACAAAAACATTGAAGATACTGCCACGGCTGCTGCAAGAAAAGTGGGCTCTCTCTACCGTGCTAGAAAACTTCTCACTCCTTCCAATATTTTATATCTCTACAAAGCCACCATTTGCCCATTGCATTGAGTATGGTTGTCACATCTGGGCTGGTGCATCATCAACTACTCTCTCCCTTTTAGACACAGTCCTAAATAGTGTCTGTAATCTAAATAGGCCCCTCACTATCTACCAAGGTCCAGCTCCTGTCCTATTGCCGCAATGTTGCATCCATGTGCTTGTTTTACAAGTACTTCAATGAAATGTGTTTTCTGCTCTGGTGTCCCCCTCCGTCGACGTAAATACACTCTACCAACCCGACAATCAGCTAAATTCCATCTATTCATTGTGGAGGTCCCCAGTCGCCGGATGAATTTCTACTCTCATAGCTTCTTTCCTCAAACTACGAGCCTTTGGAATTCCCTCACTGCTCCCTGTTTCCCTAACTGTACTGACATGCGGAAATTTAAATCTAATGTAAACAAACATCTCGCTGCTCAACTTCTCACTGAGGATGCCCCCTTATAAATCTGACCTCTAATCCACAGTAGCTCTTTACGTCTCAGTGTTTTGTTTGTGGCGAGTTAAAGTACCAAATGAACTGCATTTTAACACAGACTTACAAATGAGTTCCTCACTTCCCAACGATTGCAATTTTGTTACAAGACCAGTTAAAATAGAACGTTGTGCAAATACGATAATAAAAGAAGGATATTCTCTCGGCTATCCAAACGTATAATTTCCACGTAAAGCTGTTGGCCACAAAGCATCAGCAAAGGGCAATTACAATAAGCGTTGAAAAACGAACGAAATTATAAGTATAAAGTTATGAAGTAAAGCAAGACTATTAAATGTACCTGCTATCCAGTTATTGAAAAAGGTTTTATATTTATTCATTTTTTTATCAACTAAACCGAAAAATTATCGGGCTATACGTCTCTTCTCGCTCTTCGCTAAAATCTTTGGATCCTTAATCTAGCGATGGTCCACCACCTCGAAGAAACTAAACTTCTTTTTGACCGACTGTATAGATTTAATCAATCCCGTTCTACTGCATACTTCCTAACAGTTATCTCTGACCGCATATATCATACATTGAATAAAACGGGTTAAGCTAGGGCCGTAGCGCTTGATATATCCAAAGCCTTTGATAAGATCTACCATGAAGGTCTTCGCATGAACATTAATTTGTACAGTATTACTGGACGGATATTTGATATGATCCAATCCTTCTTAACAAAAAAAAAGATCCAAGTCGTGCACGATAGCCGTACATCTAAACAACATCACATTAATCCGGATGTGCACCAGTGATCAATCCTTGGATCTTTATTAATCCTGATTTTCATAAACGACCTCCCTGTTGCAATCGCGTCCGAGATTGATACATTTGCCGATGACACCACGCTCTATATTCGACATGTGGGAAAATCGAACGAAGGCATATCCGAATCAATAGCTGAATCCTTAGTAAATGACCTTCAGTTTGTAGTGGAATGGAGCAATAATGGATAGTTATATTTAATACCACTAAAACAAAGATCATTTTCTTTAACAATTATGAGAAACATTTCATACCATCGATTGACATGTCTGATAGCACCCCACCTGAGAGTCGAGAATTCAAATTCTAACATTCACAGGTAACATGAATTGGAATAGATACATAGAAGGTACTGCCAAGTCTGCTGCAAAGAAAGTAGTATCCCTCTATTGGGCTAGAAGATTTCTCATAACTGCAAGGTTCCTATATCTTTACTATACCGCCATTTGTCTATGCATGGTGTATTGTTGCCGCATCTGGGCTGATGCACCTACCACTAGTCTCTTCTTTTTTAGCGAAGATCCAAAAAGAGTCTCTAATTTAATTCACAATGTCTAGCAAGCTCCAGCTCCTGTTCCATCGCTGCAATGTTGCACCTCTGTGCTTGTTTTACAAGGAATTCCACGGAATGTCCTAAGAAAAACTTGCGTCACTTATGCCCTCTCAACGTAAATACCCTCTACCAACCCGAGAAGTAGAAAACCCCACTCCTTCATCGTAGACGTTCCCCGATTCCATAAATGCTTCTGAATATTTCTTTCTTCGAAACACTTGCCTTTGTAATCCCCCCCCCGACCCCTGTTTCTCCAAATGTACCAACATGCAGAAATCTAAATGCAATGTAAACCACATTTTGCTGCACAACTTCCCACTTAGGATGCCCCTATAAATCTGACTCCTAATTCACAGTAGCCCCTTACGTCTCAGTGACAATGTGACTTGTCTAGGGTGAATAAAAGTTATATATTTTTAATAAATAAGACAGACAACTAAATTCAATTCACACGCTTTAATGTTTTCCATCAGACTATATTTTATTTTTCAAAAAAATGCATCATTTTGTTAAGGATTTTTATATATTTATATATTAGTATGTCCAGGATTCATTCTTCAACTAATTAACCTGAATTTTGAACGCAGTTGCTATATGTAAGAGGTCGTAATATTGGCTATATTTAGTTTAATTTACTTAAATTTAAATGTGTTAAAAAGGGGTGAAGGCCCTTCGTGAAAATTGAAATACTTCCGATGTTTGTGAAATTTTAAGAATATGTAACAGAAATCACTTAATAAATATTCCCACAATATCAGTTTCTTTGCAGCATTTTAAAATTCATCAGATTTGCAATGAATCTGTTCCATTGTTATTAGACACAAATTAAGCAAGATTCCTTCATAGTATTTTATAACGGTCTAGATTGGAAGATGAACTAATAGTTGTGAATACAATAATAGTATTAATAATAATAGCCTTATTTATACAAGTACAACTATAAACGTATTTATTTTACGCCAGCCGACTAGTGAAATATATGTTGGAATGACGCAATCATTATGTATTTATTTTATGCCAACCGACTAGTGAAACATATGTTGGAATGACGCAATCATAACGCATATTTCAGGCATGCTGAAAAAATGACAACAATGGCGCTCGGCGTGAGCACCTAGAATGTGAAAAAACGCAAATATTCTATACGTGATTAAATGAAAAAAAATGGAGGGGCAAAATTCATACATATCACATTCAAAAAATGTAACCTATGTACCACTGAAAAACTTAGAAACTTACCAGCTATTTTTTTGCCATAATAATCAGTTCCGTAATATTCAGAACTTGTTCTCACTGCAGAAAATACTTACTTTCGGCCTGGACCCTAATACCAGCCATTAAATCAAAAGATCTCGTAATCATAGCAGTAACATATGTAGAGTGTGTGCTTGTATACATGTATGTGTGTGCAACTTCACACAGAAATATTGGCACAAACAGAACAAACTGTAACTCACACTTCTCTCCACTCCTTCCCCTTAACCCAACACCAGTACATATTCAGCCACACACAAACCTACTCCTTTAACTCTTTAAACTCCTGCCCCCTACTTTCTTTTCTTTTCTTTTCTTTTAGTTAGAAACCTGCCATCCTATCCACTGCCCTAGACATTTCTCCGAGCTTCTTACTCTGTTTCTCTTATTGTTTTCTTTGACTTCACAACATTTTATTATTCACCAGGTTTTACAAAAACTAAACTTAATTAGTTTGTTTTCCCTAATTTTAGTAATATTTAATTACCATAGTTTTCATAATTATTACTTAATAATTAATAAATTGTTATTTAAGCCTTAATGATTATCATTTATAAATATCTGTTCACTGACCTTTTATTTTGACAATGATCTTTGCCATCATGCTTCTCTAGTTCTTGTGGCCCGTCAGTGCATTCATATTGGCAATTGAATTTTTATAAACATCTGTCTATTCCATACAATTCGATATTAGTTTGCTGACTGAAGATGGTAGCGCATTTCCAACACCTTCTGAAACCGACTGTATCAATATGACTAATCAAATGTTCATAGTATAGTATAAAACATAAGATATGTATATATATATATATATATATATATATATATATATATATATATATATATGTTTAATATTACTTTGGTCGGAGTTCTCAGAAATCAAGGCCCCCCTCCGGGGGATAACACTTGGTCTCTCTATGAGATATATAAATATCCGAATATTCCATTAACGTTTGTTAAACCGACTGTATTAATATGACTAATCGAATGTTGAAAGTACAGTATAAGACATAATATATATATATATATATATATATATATATATATATATATATATATATATATATATATATATTGATGTGTGTATGTGTGTATGAACTCAGTACAGGAAATTTAATGCAACAAAGAGTGTATATATTCTTAAAATTGAAGCAAGAACGTAAAAGTAAACGAATTAATGAATTAAATATAAAGCAACAGAATCAATTAAATGTCCGGATACAGAGTAAGAGAGAGAGAGAGAGAGAGAGAGAGAGAGAGAGAGAGAGAGAGAGAGAGAGAGACAAAGACAGACAGAAAGACTGAGAAAAAAGACAGAAATAGAGACCAAGAAGGGGGAAGAAACATATATATAAGGAGAGAGAAAAGACAGAAGGAACGAAAAAGTAATAGAGAGAGGGAAAAAGGAAGAAAGAAAAAAAAGAAGACAGAGAGAAAAAAGTATGAGAGAGATGAGGGACACAGAAATAATACATTAATTAAAAAATGAGTAAAACACTGCAATATATAACACTATGTAGTATCATGTAAAGAAAACTCACGTAACTACAAATCAGGCTTGCACGCACACACACACAGACACACACACACACACACATATATATATAATATATATATATATAGCATATACAACATAAATCTTTATAGTATTTTCTCATGGGGACAAGTTGTAGACAGGGTCGATTAAAATTTGACATTGAGCCAATAATACTAAATTTAATAAATACGACCCTGACCTTGATAGTATTACTAAGTCGACTATTTCCAAAAAAAATAAAATCTTGATGAATGCAATATGTAGTCACATTAATAAAAAGAGCAAGTTTCAAATAAGGTCGGCTTAAAAAGCGGTAAACGATTCCATAATACAAGAGGAGCAGATACAGCAGATGACCTCAGCGCCCCCCCCCCAGCGCTCCCACATACATGTAGTGGTGCCACACGTACAAGGTATTGATCCCAATATCCTCAACATCGACCTTTAGAATATGGGAAGTGTTGCAGACTTTAGGAGCCGACACCTGGAGCGGGAAACGCATACAAGCCTCAGCTGGTTATATTGCGTTTCGTAATTCGTTTTACCCTATGTTCACGAGTTAAGTAGTGATGAATGAGAAAAACATAGAAATTCAATATACTCTCTTGTAATTTACAATTATATATATAGTCTCGGAAGTTTCTCAACCATTAAAACTATATTAAAAAAAACAAAAAAACTTATAGTCCCAAGTTATCCAGTGGAAAATCACTCATGTAAGGCAATTTATTTTTTACAGTTATTATATTAGTTTGTTTCTAACACTATTTTAAGGGATCATCAGTTGTTTACCATGAAAAACTGTTTCGGAAATTTAAAAACAAGACAGTATTTAATTTCATGGCTTCCCAGCAGAGTTGATCAGACCCCACTTCCCTTAAAAGACAAAAACATAAACGTTCCTTATACTAAATCTACGTTTTGTTCCATATAAATGTTTTGCTAACTTATATTAGTTATTTAAGACAACAACAAAAAAAAAAAATTCTTTACCTGTGCTGTTCGTCTGTCTAATAAAATTTATCCGTTACTTACAAAAATGTTGCTGCATTTTAAAGTGTTTGGACGAATCCATGACACTATTATTTAATTGATTAATGTATTATTTTTAGTTTTATATTATAAATATAAAAAACATCAACACAAAAAAAAAAAAAAAAAAAAAAAATATATATATATATATATATATATATATATATATATATATATATACATACATACATACATATATATACCTTTAGTTCCTCCTTCTCTCCCTCGTCCTCCTTTGTTGTTCATCTCCCCGTTGTCGTCAATATATACAGTGTGTGTCAGGTTATATTGAAAAGAAATCAATAAAGTGATCGATCGCAGAGGAGTGAGAGCTAATATAATTAATTTGAAAACTATATGTTACATATTTCATAAACGTACCGCTGTTTCATCCAGACGGGCTGACTTTTTACATTAACAAAAATTATGCTTAGTGGAATTGTCAGCGTTCTGAATGAGGTCAAACCACGACGGAAAATGGCGCTATATCGATAAAAACCAGTGCATTCCTGGAAAGTCTCTCTGGAAAAAAATATATTGGTTGGGAATTAATTGAGTTTAATTTAATTTATTATTTATAGTTTTTTGTTTTAAGAAGGTCTTTATTTTTTCTACTAAGTGTTTATTTATTTATTCTCTTGTAGTTTTGTATTTAAATTTTTATTTAAGGTGTTGTTTGTAGGTCGTCGGAGATTACTGGTGTCTTGAAAAGTGAAAATACAAAGGGGAAGGGGCGTTTGAATACGTCGTTTAAAAGTTGTAATATTTAAGTCTTTTTGTGTATCGAATTTATTAGTCAATTTTATTTATAGTTTAATAAATCCGATACACAAATTAAAACCCGGTATCGCCATCATAAAGAGACTTCAATATTGCAACTTTTAAACGACATATTCACCCCCCCCCTTATATTTTCACTTTTCTAAGACACCGGTAATCTCCGACGGTTGGGAGAGAGAGACAGAGACAGTGACAGACGGTTGAGAGAGAGAGAGAGAGAGAGAAAGAGAGAGAGAGAGAGAGAGAGGGAGAGAGAGAGAGAGAGAGAAAGAGAGAGAGAGATGGGAATTTTGTTTGTTTTCTATAAGAAGTTGAGTCTGGTCAGTAGTTCGGTGACCATTTGGTAATACCAGATGATGTAAACAAACATTACATTATTATTATTATTATTATTATTATTATTATTATTATTATTATTATTATTATTATTATTATTATTATTATTATTATTATTATTATTATTATTATTATTCATCTATCAGAAATTCTCACACGAGTTGTTACTAGTGATCGCTCACTGGCAACAACAAGTAGTGTTCCCTGGAGTTTGAGTGACAGCAAGTCTCCCAGATTTCCATGCCTCCCTGCTTTTTTGATAACCATTGCAAATCACATTACGTTCTCGCAACAGTTGTTTACCATTGACTTCTCATTGATACTGGCCGTTGGTTTTCCACGGAATCTGAGTGACAATAAGCCTCTTCAGGCTTACAATTCTCTCCGTGCCTTTCCAGTCTGGACGATGCTCTCCCTCTTAGTTTTGCCATTCTCTCTGGCTCTTCATGAGCCTTTTCTGTGAGACCAACAAATGCTGGTGACATCGCGTTTTTTTTTTGTTTTTCGTCGGGAGGGAGAAATGGGGGTCGTCAGATCATGACATTTTATTTATCTACTTCAGTTAATTAAGTAGTTTCAGTTCTATTGGTTTCGTATTATGTTCTTTCTGTGTTTCTAATTGTGTTTACGTATTGCTGTTCTGTTTCAGTTTATCGGTGATTAGTCGGAGTTTTATGGTAATGTGACCTGATTTTCGCACTCGAGGGCTTTTCTTAATATTTCAGCTGTTTTCATCGATGACGTGAATTAAATAGTGTCTATTCTTAATTTGATTCAAATTCCACATAACCGTTTTTTTTTCCAGATTGATCAGAACTGTTCGTAGTGCGCGTATTATTGGTATTACAGGAATCTTCTTCATGTTCCATATTCCCTTCAATTCTTTGATAAACTCTATGTAATCGCTTAGTTTTTCTGCTTCATTGGTCTTCACTATGTGAATACATGGGACGCCGAAATCTACTATTTGGCAGACGTTTTCATTCTTGTTTACTATTATTATGTCCAGTTTTCTTGCTTAGATCAGTTTCCATGGCTCAGAGCATTTTATGCTTTTCATTTTTTCAAACTCTGGTTTATGCTTGTGCTATTTAACCGAATATTCAAAGTATATATTTCTTAGCATACATCCCCAGTTGACCAACTTTTCAACTCAGTCATGTGTGTTTTGTATTCCTTTTGGATAACTCTTCTGTATTTACTTAGAATGCACTTATGTCTCTCTGTCCACAGAATCTACCTTTACTGCTTTACTTGGCTTTTATGTAGTTCCTTCTGATCGCTTTGTTATGTGCGACTGTCAGTAGCGATTTCGTTTCTCCGTTCATGTGTCCTTTTCGTAACCATGTATATGTATTTTCGTGTATCATTTTTCGTTAGTATTATAAATCGGCAATGAAACTGCTTCTTAAACTATTTTTATTTTCTCACCTTTTTTAAGTTTCGCTGTTTTTCTCATTGTTCATTTTGATGGTGCTATTGCAGCGTAATCAGCCTTTCTGTATTTTATCTGATGGATTTTTCCTTCATTTACCGCATCATCCACGCAGTCTTCTTCATCCTTCTTTTCTTTTTACATATAATCGGTCGGTATCAGCTTTCGGATGCAGTGCATTGTGACTAGTCAATATATCCTAATTCTTTGGTCTATTTGGTTAATTTTGGTTCTTCTCGTGTATTCTCTTCTAATCTCCTCTTTCATCTCTCTTGATTTAATGACGTCTGCTTCCAGGTATTTATAGCTATCATCTTGCTTTGGGGGGGGGGAGTAAATACAAGTTGAGGAATTTGGCTAGTGCTAAGTCTTAACTTTGGAATTTACTTCATACTTTTCTCTTAGCGGAGGTCGAATTTGGAAAGCATTTCTTTTTAGTTATTTGAATTTCTATTTTCAATCGGTCGCTTACTTTGGTCACCTTCTCAGTCTGTTTGTCTCTGTCTTTCCGACTGACTGACTGTTATCTGGTGAGTATATATATTTTATTGAGAACTTTTGCTTGAGACGAGTTTTGTTATTCGTTAGCCAATTACAATGAATGCCGCATTTTTGCTTTCTTATGATTGGTTGTAAAATGACAATCTTTGTACCCCCTAAAAAGGTGAACTTTAAACCAAGTCACAATATGTGGCCTTGATCTTATTTAAAAAATAGTACACCTTACTATTTGTTGACAGATACTCTCTCTTGACTTTTTTATTTTGTGGACATAAATTGCTTTTCTCTGACCTGATATCATTTCGTAATAATTCATTTAAATTCCAAATAAATGATCTTGAATTGTGATTTCAAATATAACAAAATTTGATTATTATCTCCTCTGTAGTAACTCAAACACAGAAAATAAGACCTTTCTAAAATTATGATGTAAACACGACCTTTCTGATTTTCGTCATATATAATCAAGCGCAATGCTTTGAGTTGTCACTCAAACACAAAGAAAATGACCTTTTTAATTAAACGTTGGTTCAATAAGGTATGGCGATATTTTCTTACATCCACAAAAAGTACTGACCCCAATTTCTTTTAATTACTTATTAAAATTTAACTGAACTACATCTATTACTAAGAAAAACAAAAATAAAACAAAAATTTCACCGATAGAATTACCTAAATATCTGTAAATTTGAATAAAAAATGAATAATCAGAAAATTTAGAGAAAAAGAAATCACTATATTTTGATAATAGACGAGTGGTTTAATAATATAAAAAGGTTAATAAAAAACAAATTTAGACATAAAGATATATGTTCATCAAATGGTAAACTTTTGCCTCTTGACTTGTACACGTGCTTATTTAATGAATATCTTTTTTATTTACACCGTAATTATTTCGCCGTAAAAATAAATATAATAACTAAAAATTAGCTAAACTCCGTTATGTTTTAATTTAAACAACTTGTTTAAATTAATATAATAATTACGACTGGTAATATGTTTAAAACTATTCATTTTTTGTTCGTAACGCAGTAATACCTCACTCGGCTGACCCCGTTAACATTCGGTAAATTCCGTTATACCAATTTTGCTTATGCAAATGATAGAATACACACGCTGGTTCTTTCACTGATATTTACTGAATTTATCTTTTTAAATAAATAAAATAGATCATATAAATTGCTCTTTTTATTCTATAGATTTCCCTTAAGATTTATCCACGAAATTATTCATAATATGTAGTAAAATGAAAAAAATGTATTAAACATCTATAATCCTCAGGAATTAATTATTTAAATTATTTTTTAAATAATCATGTGGCTTTGTTTCGTAAATGAAATGAATACAATATTAAAGTTAAGTAGATAGGTTAACAGTTTTAATGATATACGGCCATTTTTTAAAGATTTAAAACTACTTGAAATAAGAGTTTAAAAGCTTAAAGGAATTTTTTATATGAATTAAAATTTAATTATATTTAATTTTTACTTGTAAAGATCTCTATTATTTCAATTGAAAAAAAAAACAAGAATAATAATTTTATAACATGCATATGAAGAAGTCTGTAATATTTTGAAGCAAAATGTACAAAAACAAAGCAAATCTTAAGTTGTTTTTATTTTCTTCATCAAAATTTGCACCTTGCGGGACGATATCATAATTGACATAGTTTTGCCTCAGAAGATAGCAAGGGAGTTATGACTTAGTGACGGAGTTTCGTTTACAGACCGACAGACACATAATCACCATTATAAGATGCTCATAAGTTTATTAGTTTTATTTAAATATTAGGTTAGCTAAAAAGGTATGTTTTTTTAATGTACTCTTTCCGGCCTAATCAAGATAGTTTTATATTCCTAATCTTCAAACGTTATATTTGGTGTAGCGAGTATGTTGACGTCAGTGTGTAATAAGCCTCCGAGCAATGGAGTTCTTAACTTTTTGGCTTGTATTTCAGGCCTTGACATGGAAAATCTAGCAGAGCACTACCGACATCAGACACCTTTTTAATACAGAAAATAGAAAACAAGCTACATAAACCTGCATAAAGATATGCCATATGTATGGGGAGAATGTTTTACAGAGCAGATGTGCCAGAAAGGGTTTGCTCAATTCCGAAAACATTTTCAGTGAGAATGCTCCTCGCTCTGGTGAGAATGCTCCTCGCTTTGGTCGGTCAAAGATGATCGACAGTGACCAAGTGAAGACCGTAGTTGAACAAGATTGTCGTTTGACAACCGGACAAATCGCAGAAATTCTCAAGATTATCAAATCGGATGTGGAAAATAAATTGCATAACTCGGTTATGTTTCTAAACATGATGCTTGCCCCCCCCCTTCCTAACGACAAAAACGAACGAACTTTTTGGTCAACCCAATACATTGAGAAATTGTTCTAATTTTCTTTGTGTCGAATGAATGCACAGATAATAGGAAATAGGAGGACACTCTAATGCTAATAGTGTAAATAACTTGAATCAGAAACCTGAAAAACCGATAGAAATTCCATCGTTTAAATAGAAATAACAAGGAATAATCAAAGAATAACAATCGAATTTGGGTTTTAATAAATGTGAGAGAGAAAGGAAATATCAACTCTGTTATAATGTAATTCTCAACGAAGAGAAGAAAGAACAGATGAAAATGCTTAGAATATGATTCACTAGCAAGGGTACCCGGTGTTGCCTGGGGCGATGTATAACAAATAGAAAAGTTTAAGAAAGTTTGTGTTAAATCTTTTCTTTTAAAACTTTTATCTCTCGTTCCTTCTCCCTTCGACTGACTCTATCTCTCTCGCTCTCTTTAACAATATTTTCAATATAATCAAAATCTAAATATAACGAAACGTAAAGAAATATGACTGTTTTACCTTGTTTCAATGTTTCTTTTCAAACAACAACCGGAACAATAATAAAAAATGATTTTATTGACCCTTTTTGTACTGATATTGTCTTTTGTGTCCTCAAATGAATGAATGTTTTACTAAAATCACCTCGGGGACATACTGACCCAACTAATGTAAGGTTTTCTAGTTTCTGAGTTTTAGCTGGGCACGGACAGAGACAGAATTACGACTTTAGTTTCTATAATAGATTACTGAAAATCCAAATGATTTGATATTAATTTGGAGAAAGTACAAGATAGGGATATATATATATATATATATATATATATATATATGGGAAGAGAAGGATGAAGGTAATCCGACGTGATGGGAAAATGAAAAAGGAAAACCAAAAAATGGATGTTTTTTATGTGTACATCAACGTTTCGTCTTTATTTATAAGACTTCATCAGGATGATGATATAGAGAAACAATGTCATGCAAGTACAGATACATGTAGGGTAGACATATTGGGAGGAAAATAAAATGAAATAATGGCCACTACTGGGTGGACGTCCGTACTTGTTGGAGAATAAAAATGAATGTTGAAAAAAAAATGAGTGGGGAAAAAATGGAAGGATGGGGTGAACAAGGACTACTGTGGCTGGTGGTAAGAGAAAGAGGTGGGGGATGAACAGGGGTAAAGTGGATGGCAGAGAGGGAGTGGAGGAAGATGGGGGAGGGAGGTGTTTGACCAGATGGCCTTTTTCATTTTCCCATATATATATATATATATATATATATATATATATATATATATATATATATATATATATAGAGAGAGAGAGAGATAGAAAGAGAGGTAGATTGGTGGTTGGAGGGTCGCCACAAATACTTTAAAACACACTGGACGAGTCCAAATAAAATTTCACGGACATAACAGCTGGGTAGTACTAGTGAATATTACAACAGAAAAAAAAAGCTTGACACCCGACATGGAAACGTATAAGCATACTAGCTGAGAAAGCGACGAAGAGACACATTCATACAAACAAGAATATACAAATATTGATAGACAGGGAAGTGGTTAGAAACCACTTGAGTCACGTTTTTTTTAATTTTTAAAAAGAATGTCGGAGTTAAGCATATTCATATATATATATATTTATCGTAATTGAAGATGTATATTCAAACTAAACTGAATTAGACTAAAGAAATAGCATTAAACTATTAACCGTAATAAGCTATATATATATATATATATATATATATATATGTACGTATGTATGTACGTATGTATTATGTGATTGAATTTGCGAACCAGAAAGGAGCGTCACTTTTATCTTTAAGACTTGATTGATTGAGAATTAAGCTGTGCAAAGAACAGGAAAATTATCATATCGTTTTGGACAATTTGGGAGGCCAAACAGATCTCTTTCCCCAGCTATAAAGAGAGAGAGAGAGGCGGAGATATATAAATGTCAATTTGATACCACGGTTCGATGATGATGCGATCTCTGTTTTTTTAAATAAAAAAAACTGAACTGTGAACTCTTGCGTTTTATTTTATAACGCCGCTGGTATTGTGCAACGGACTTTTGGCACAGTTGCAGGTAACAACAATAAAGACAAGAGTGGTGCAACAAATATAAGATTGGTGAAAACAAACATCTTCTCGCATAAACTAATACAAAATAATATTTTCTAAATTCAGTCGTGCTCATGCGAAACAAAATCAGGACGCAACACGATCAACGAACATAGCCATTGATGCTGATGCGATGTCCACATCTAATAAACGCAATCATTCAAAGTTATTTTTAAATTTACCGTAACCATTGGTTTCACGAACGAGCACGATCATGCGACAGCAGGGTATTCAAATTCGGAGTAACAGTGTTGTCATTCTCTATGCACGAGACTGAGGTATGTAAACATCGTTAGTACGACTCAAAATTCGAATATAGTACCGTCTGGTGATCGTTCACGCGCGTGAAAACAATGGTTAGGGTGAATTCAAAAACAATTTATCTTATAAGTAATATATATCCATATATATAAAGTGAGGACGTTTTTTTCTCCTGTACCTTTGACAAGAGTAAGAAAATAACCACATGATTCATAGGCTACTAAACTTACCACTCTATTCAGCTTATTCACTCGAGCGTGTTAGAAGAAATTTATGTTTATTTTATCCATCAAACAATAAATGTTACTTTTAGACTACCATCACAGACTCTCTCCAATACATACTCCATAGAGATGGTAGCAAAAACTTTTCCCGCTAATATTTTTCTACTATCACTCTCCCTTTCATCAACAGAAACTAATACACAACGGATACTTTAGAAAAACGTAAACGTTTTTTTCTATTCATCTTCCATTAATTTGATACATAATACAATACATTCCGCAGTAATTCAATTACTTCAGGTATACTTTAATTTTTTAAAAACTTAAACACTTCGACAATTTAATACGTAACACTTTAAGGCTTAATGCTCTCTGATATTCCACTCATTTTCGAGAATATCGGATTACGTTATTTTTAACTATTACGTATAGACTTCATCTCATTCGGGAATTTACGGAACACATTTAACGAAATTAATCACTTATACTGTACATTGATTCAAAATGGCGGCTACAATCTCTCAATCGAATCGACTTCAGACATTTCCTTTAGCAATCTTGGATTTCTTCAGGTATACTTTCATTTTTTTTAACTTAAACACTTCGACAATTTAATACGTAACACTTTAAGGCTTAACAATCTTTTTCAAAATACTTACAGCGTAAAACTAACCGCAGTGTTCACTTCGACAACATTTACTTATTGATACCAATTCGATGGAAGCACGTAATATCAGCTTGTCTAGAACCGTCTACTAAAAATTAACAACTACTCAAGTTCATTGTTTGACTTTTGACCATCCATACATATTTAACATTAATCCAACATTCGTGTTTTAATTTTCACGTTAGTTATTTTATTTATTTATTTTGGGGTGGTGGTTATTTTAGGTAAGACGTTTTATTTTCTTCTTTAGATTTACTTATTATAACCGGTCATTATCTCTTTCCTTCTCTCTCTTCCTCCCACTCTCTCTCTATTCTTTCGAAACAATTTATAAAAAAACGTGTTTACATTCTCGCTGACTTAAATAATCGCAGCACATAACAGTATTTTCGAGGCAATACACATTAAATAGATACGTACAATTTTTCTGATCACATTCGATTTTAATTTGCATTCGTCAATTTATTTAAGTATATTTTTATTATAATGATTATACGTCAGTTACGAATAACGTTCATTCAATTTCGAACACAGACAAGTGTAACATTTAAAATCATTATTTTAATCCACATTTTCCTATTCATCGAACATTATTCGATATTAATTCATACCGAACATTATTCTAATTTATTTCATTACTTTTTTACATACTTTCTTCGACGCTTAAACTGCTGCTGATATTCAAAAACAATTAATTTCTAATTTTTTAAATATACTTCAACTTAAAGTGCAGTATCCGTTACTTTGTCTTTTCTCTTCTTGGTCAGTGAAAGAGACTGCGGCAATTTTTTTATTGCTTTCCCCCTTACTTAACTATTTGTCGATTATAGAACAAATTCTTCTCGACTGCGGCAAATTTTCCACCAGGAGATGGATTTTAAACACATTAAAAATAAATCCTTCTAGACTGGGGCAATTTTCCCCCCAGGAGATGGATTATCCACACATTAAACATCACCATTGTATAACTCTCCCCAACGAAATAGCAACAACATAAACCCTGTGTATCGCTTTATTGCAGGTCAATATTTTTTAAATTTTGAAATTGCTATGAAACGCAGAGAAGTGAAATTTGGTACACTGGAAGAGCATAACAAGGTGCCTTATTTCCCTGATTTTTGTGGAATTTGAACAAATATTTTGAAAATTATGCTAATTTTTCTATTTTCTGTTAATTTAAAGTGTGTATCACTTTATTGCAGGTCTCCCAAAATGCCTAGAAAGGGTCGATTGACAGCTAGTGAAAAGGGACGTGTTGTTGCAGGCCTTGCAGAAGGTTTATCTCTCGTAGATCTAGCCAAGGAGCTTGGAAGAGATCGAAGAACATTGTCTTCATTCGTTGAAAATCCAAACATCAAACCAAGGAAGGACAAAAACACAAGAAAGTCAGTTTCTACTCGTGATGTTAGAAAGATTCGCCGTCAACTTATCAAGCAGCCGGGCAGCAACAGTGCTGCTATATTTGACAAGGCTGGAATATCTTTCTTGTCCAGAAAGACACGCTGCAATGTCTTAAACGAAATTGCAAGAAGCATTAAGCCCATAGCAAGACCGGTTTTAAACCAAACTCATAAGGAAAAACGTTTGGCTTGGGCTCAGAAATACATGAAAACCAGCTTTGAAAATGTTCTTTTCACCGATGAGGCCAGAGCAACCCTTGATGGACCAGATGGGTGGGCCAAAGTTTGGAGTCCTCTTGGATTCCCTACCCCTCATCGATTCCGTCGTCAACAGGGAGGTGGAGGTGTCATGTTTTGGGCTGGAATAATCTGCGATGAACTAATTGGACCATTTCGAGTGCCAGAAGGTGTCAAACTGACAAGCCAGTCTTATATTTTATTTTTAAATGAGCATTTGTCACCATGGCTTGATGACCTTCCATTGGCGCGTCACCGCAAATTGATTTTTATGCACGACAATGCGCCATCCCACTCAGCCAAGACTACGGCATCCTACCTTAAGTCATTAGTTATTAGTGGAGAAAATTTGATGACATGGCCACCTTGTTCTCCAGATATAAATCCAATTGAGCAGCTCTGGTCAATAATAAAGATGAAAGTTTATGAAGGAGGTGTTCAATTTTCGTCGAAGGATGAACTTTGGAGGAAGATTTTGGAAGTTTCCTATAGCATCACATCATCTCAAATCCGCCGATTGACATCATCAGTTGACAAGAGGCTATTCAAAGTGATTTTGAAGCATGGGAGTTATGTTGATAAATAAATATTTCCTTAAACAAAATAATGTGAAATTCGTTCTTGTTTTTGGTTAATATTGTTACTGGATATGTTCTTTATTTCATATAAATAGAAATATGAAGTTAGAATATTGTTTTATTACCGAAAATATACATTTTTAGACACTTGCAATAAAGTGATACACACTTAAAATTACCAGAAAATAACAAAATTAGCATAACTTTCAAAATATTTGTTCAAATTCCACAAAAATCAGGGAAATAAGGCACTTTGTTATGCTCTTCCATTGTACCAAATTTCACTTCTCTGCGTTTCATAGCAATTTCAAAATTAAAAAAATATTGACCTGCAATAAAGCGATACACAGGGTTTAGTCAATCGTAAAAGTTAACAGTCGATGAATTGAAACAAAATAACTACAATATAGTCATTTACATCAATCGCCATATATTTAAATCAAGGCCGGAGTTTTCAATGTTGGTTAATTCAATCTCCCACGAAAATGGGCACTACGGATTGAGATAAAAATTGCCTCAATCTAAAAGTATGTTTCCATCACTAATTTTGGAAAGCTTCACGCATATTCTTGGATAATATTTACTTGGGGGGGGGGGTAGTGGTTTTTATTTGGTCGTAGAGGGGGGCAGTCACCAAAACCATAGAGTAATTTATTTTGTTTGATTCAAAATATCGATAAATCCTCCTTTAATCACCTAAACTACATGGTTGTTTTCAAATGCTTTTTGACGATTTAATAATCTAATACTTATATTTTTAAAATTTAATTTATATATATCACGGGCAACCCTTGGGAACGAGTCATGCTAGTATATATATATATATATATATATATATATATATTTAGATTTTTCACTTATAAAATAGATCATTCAGTGAAGACCGGGGTTGTTCCAATAAAAACAAGCTCGATGATACTCGATTACAGAGTACAGAGCATTTATATGTGATTTTATGAAGGCTTACCAAAGCATTCCTTTCAGGACACCAATGATCACCATTAAAGATATTTTTTCTTACAAATAATATTTATTCAAATTAAATGTTTTTTCCTACACGTGTTTCACTACCAAGCAGTTACTTGCTTGGCAGATCATCAGGGAAATTAAATGTCTGGAATACTGGTTTCAACTGCCGACAATACACAATGTGGCGTTGCAATAGTTGAGATCACTTAAGAAGAGAAGAGGAAAAAAATAAAAATAAAAGTTAAACTTTATATAATGTCAAATCCAGCGGACATATACAGCAAGAAAAGTCTTTAATTTGAATAAATAATATTTGTAAGAAAACATATCTTTAATGGTGATCATTGGTGTCCTGAAAGAAATGCTTTGGTAAGCCTTCATAAAATCACATATATATATATATATATATATATATATATATATATATATATAGAGAGAGAGAGAGAGAGAGAGAGAGAGAGAGAGAGAGAGAGAGAGAGAAAGAAAGAGAGAGAGAAAGAAAGAAAGAAAGAGAGAGAGAGAAAGAAAGAAAGAAAGAGAGAGAGAGAAAGAAAGAAAGAGAGAGAGAGAAAGAAAGAAAGAAAGAGAGAAAAAGAGAGAAAGAAAGAAAGAGAGAGAGTAAGAAAAAAAGAAAGAGAGAGAGAAAGAAAGAAAGAGAGAGAGAGAGAGAGAGGGAGAGAAAAAGAAAGAAAGAGAGAGAGAGAAAGGGTGAGTGGAGAGAGACTTCTAAAATTGATATAATCTGAAAAAAATATATAAAACTGGAAAAACTATCCCTAAATATTATTTTGTTATAACATACGCATATAGAGAAAATGCTGGCTTTATATATTCAACACAGTTCATATGCTAACAAATGTTGTTCTGAAAGAACTCTACATTATTGTGAATTGATCAACTATGCATTAACATCAGAATGTTTTGAACGTTCTGCATTTTGTCTCGGTTTCTCAATAGGCACAATGGATTATCTAATCCTCAAAACACACAACTTCAATTTTTATTTGTGAAATGTAGACTTACGTGTTTGCCTGCGACCGGAATCAACCAAGCATGAACTCTCTATCCATTTCTCTCTCTCTCTCTCTCTCTCTCTCTCTCTCTCTCTCTCTTTCTCTCTCTCTACTTCTCTCTCTCTCTATTGTCAAATGTATATTTTTCTTTCCGTTCCATTAACTTCGTTTTTGGATTCTTTTTTTTTTCTATTACCTTTTTTTCTATCGTTTTCTTTTCTTTCTTTCTTTCTTTCTTTGCATATCTTTCTTACCTTTTTCCTTTTCTTTATCTTTTTTTCCTTCATATTTTTTCCTTTCATTTTTCTGTCTTTCTTTTTCCCTTTCTTTTTTTAATGACTTATGTTCACCCCCAAACAAGGCATCTCGCCACTAAATCATACTGCACTACTCGGGACCTAATTTATAAGGGTACAACATGGGTAGAAAGTTTCTGCCTATTAGTACGATCGGGAAAACAAGGAGCAGGTAGGAAATTCCAAATACAAGTAGCCCGTTGAAATGTGCTATTACAGTAAAAAAAATCTTTCGGCATCTAGAAACCGCTAACAATGAAGAGAAACGATTTCGCTGCTAGTCGAGTGGGTTGGGGGTGTTTTCGTTGGGAAGTACAAATGCAGTAAGTTCATCGGAGCACATTTCGTGAAAGTACTTCTAAAAAGCAAAGGGATGCGACACTGCGGCGATGCGACAGGTGTTGGAGCTTCGCAGAAAGTGTGGGACCTATGGTACTTATCTGGTTAGAAATTCTTCTTTGCACCCTGTTCAAAAGGTAGAGGCTAATTGTTGGTGCGCTAGCGTAGATGTGGCAATAATATTCGATGGCTTTATAGTGATGTAGGATACGTGCAGATGTGAGAAGTTTTCTAGCCTAGTAGAGAGAGACTACCTTATTTGCAGCAGACTTGACAACATCTTATATGTACTTATTCTATTTCAGTTCGTCTGGGAATGTAGGGCCGGAGAATGTGAACGTTGGAATCGAGAAGAGTGCTATCGGCCATGCCAATCGGTGGTTGGAAAGGTCTCTTATAATTGTTCGAAGAATTACTACAGACTGGAGGCCATTTTCCAACGATTCAGCCATTAGCTTCCATGGGTGGCCATTTTGTTTTTCATAAAACGTGACGTCATAAACTTTTCTTCCTTTCTTTCGTTAATTTTTACTTCTTTTTACATTATTTTCTTTTATTTCTTCCCTCATTTCTTTCCTTCTTTCTTTCTTTCACATTTCTTTCTATTTCATCTTTCTTTCGTTTACTTTCTTTTTATTAGCTTTCTTTCTTTTTACATTTATTTACATTTTTTTGTATTTCTCTTCCTTTCTTTCTTTCTTCTTTTTTTCCTTCTTTTCTTTTCACATTTCTTTTTTCTTTTTCCCTTTCTTTCATTTTCCCTTTTTTCTCCTTTATTTCTTTTACTTTCCCCCTTTGTATCATTCATTTTTATTTTGGTTTACATTTTTTCTTTACCTACCCTTCCACTATTTCTTTCTTTCGTTATTTCTCTCACATTCGTTTCTATTTTATTCACCTATCTTTCTTTCTTTGCCTTTCTCTTGTCTATACCTTTGTTTCTTTTCTTTTCACCCCCTGCCTTTCTCGTATCTTTTCTTTTTTATACGATTTATTTCCACTTTCTTTTGCTCTCAATTTATAACTAAAACGCATTGTGTCTTTACTTTTACAAAACGATCACAACTTATTCGAATATAAAACACAAAAGGGGTTTTCAATAATGAACTATGAATGTGATTGATAATAATACAAAAAAGCTATTTTATACCATGTAAATGTTTTTAGTATCAAAATCCCCTGTCTATGAATTTACCATAGAAATTCATTGAGGCTAACGAAAGATTAGGTTTTCAATGGCTGAGCATTAATACAAGTACTGTTGACACAAGAGAACATAAAAAAGTTAGAGAAATACAAAAAGAAATTATTGATTTACCCACGGAGCAGGTAACCGAACAGGTATCACTGAAGCGTACAATCCATTCGTGCTGGTATTGCTTGGAGAACTTGTTCTTCTTTGGACGACTTACGCCCGTTTCAACAAGGACGGGTGGAGACTGTTGTAATTCCTGCTCCCTCTGGTGTTCGTGTTCGATAGTTAGTTGGTCACGTGTCGGGGCGTTGTCGTCCTGGCCGTCGTCTGTGTCGTCCTCGGCATCGTCGGATTTGCTGGTGGTATCGTTCGTGGCCAATTCAGTTTGTGAGGACGGCGACAGCGTCGACTTGACGCAGGTGTTGTTGCCGCCGCAAACACCGCATTCGTCCATCTGGAGTTCAGAGTGCAAGACATGGTCGCAACCGACATTCTGCAATGACAAGCAATGGTGGTCGAAACAGATGCCAATTAAACGGAATCCGGTTGAGTGAATATTGCGGCAGACGAAACGTAGAGGCGATTACATCGACAACGCACCAGGCAAATATGAAAAAGAGAAAAAATATGTAAATATATGAGATAAAATTCTAAAATTTTGTCATCATTGCAATTTATTCAATTTTCAATTAAAATACTTTGCTCTTTTATAGACATAAGCGGTTCTCAATCTCAAGTATATGCATGTAAAGAAAGATTATTTTGACGACATTAGTTTATGCCATTTTTACAGGGAAGTGTTACAGCGAAAAATAATGATCTCTCGACGGGATTCGAACCCGCATCCGTGAATTTAATAAAATGTTTTGAAAAGAAAAATGAATATTGTTATCGCCTCCTAAAAACAAGGATTAGCCTCTAGGAGAATTTCTAAACAAGCAGTCGCACTAGGTGTAAGGCGATGTTCTGCCTCGACAGTTGACACTATCAGACTTTTCTTGCTGTATATGTCCGCTGGATTTGACATTATATAGAGTTTAAATTCCCTTGTTTCCCGTGTTAATTACCGGTGGCATAGGGGTTGAATATCAGGCTGGAAAGTCAAATATGACTTTGTTACTGGGTTTAAATCCTTCGACCGGCAGTGATTAGTGTCTCTTACACTGATGATTGCATAAGCATGAAACACTGGTGTCTGTAGGTAATAATAAATATTTTAAAATATTATATATATATATATATATATGGAAAATCAAAAGGAAAAACCAAACAGATGTTTTTTATGTATTCATCAACGGTTCGTCTTTATTTGTAAGACTTCATCAGAATGATAATTTTAAGAAAAATATCATACAATTACATGAAAATATTGGGTTGACATGATGGGTTAATGAGAATAAGTAGTACTTTTTGGTTTTTCCTTTTTCATTTCCCATTACGTCGGATTACCTTCATCCTTCCTTTCTCATATATATATATATATATATATATATATATATATATATATATATATATATATATATATATATATATATATAGACATGGACTTGTATGTTATGTGTGTATGTAAATGTGTATGCACGCATGTTTATATATATATATATATACATAACTATATACATATATATATATATATATATAGTTTGCAGGTTCGAATAGTTTCGATAGGAATTCGAATCAGAGAGCTCTATGTCCGTTCAGACAGAGCATGAATAAGTTTTGAGGTTGAAATAGACTAGATATACATTCGGATTGAACACATTATAACTTATTTCGACCGTAACGAGGTCTGCTCGGATAGGACGGTTAGAAACACATCCGAGGATACCTAGTTACGGTCGAAATAAGTTATAATGTTCAATCCGAATGTATATCTAGTCTATTTCAACCTCAAAACTTATATATATATATATATATATATATATATATATATATATATATATATATATATATATATATATATATATATATATATATATATATACGATTACGTGTTGAGATAAATGATAATTAAGTCCTACTGAATGGGTCCCTGCCTCTCAATTCCAGGACGAGGAGTTGAAAACGAAAGTTGGTCGTATACTTTCTTGTTGATGTGACATGAAATGTTTGTATTTTTGTGACACGCTTGTTGGTAGAGCAATTCCGCGCAACTTGATCGGTCGTCGTTATTTAGAAGTCGTAAAAGGTAATTTACAAGCAGTAAAGCATTTTGTCTCAATTTGATTGAAAGGTCTCACATAAACTGGCATAAACAAGATAAAAGGTTGACAAATGAATCCAAACATAAAAGAAAACAGAATTTCGTTTCATCCAACAAACTAGGACGTCACGTTCTAAAGATACAATAAGCAATTTTCATGTCAAAAGATAAGAGGACAATTGAATGGTAGATATAATGACAAATAAATAAGCACATAAACAACGTTTCAGTTTTATGCGGAATGTTATTACGAATACCCCCCCCCCTTTTCTCTGACCTGAAATTATTTACTCGAATTCACTTCTACGAAAACATTACTGTTAATACATGCAAGATTGTTTATAATGATTTAGCTCTATGTATCCGGCGTTGCCCGGGAGTATGCTACTTTTATTTCCGTTTTGTATTTCTTTTTTATCTATGTATTTTCTTTAATCAAATTATGATTTTTTAAAAAAATAAGATTTTTACAATTACATATAATTATTTTGATAGGATGGCCAGAACAGCGTTGGCTCAACACGCACTATCAGGACTTGACAATCGCCGGTGAGCACCCTAATCAGGTACACGACCGAAGGAAATGGAGGAAGGAAATAACATATGCAGACCTTGCGATATGATGCGGTACCACGCAATAAAGAAGACCTAATAATTACGGCATTGTTTGGTCCCTAAATTATTAACTATTATTTATGATCAAATTGTTAAAAATTATACCTAATTTTGTTTTAATATTTATTAAAAAAATAATTGAAAGTAAATAGTTTCCTAACGTTTTAATCTTTTAATTAATTGAGGATTTTCTAAGAATTTGTAAAACCAAAAATGTTTTTGATTAGATAGTTTAATTGCTACGAACTAATTAGTGTTGAGACGATTAATCATATTAGGAATCGAGAATCGGACAAACATTGTAACTTTTTGGTGTATTGGAATCAGTATCGGAATCAATATTGGAATCAGTATTGGAATCAGTCTTGGAATCAGTCTGGAGAATCAGTATTGGAATCAGTATTGGAATCAGTATCTGAATCAGTATTGAAATCAGTATTGGAATCAGTATCGGGATCAGTATTGGAATCAGTATCGGAATCAGTATTGGAATCAGTATTGGAATGAGTATGGGAATCAGTATTGGACTCAGTATTAGAATCAGTATCGGAATCAGTATTGGAATCAGTATTAGAATCCGTATCGGAATCAGTATTAGAATCAGTATCGGAATCAGTATTGGAATCAGTATTAGAATCAGTATCGGAATCAGTATTAGAATCAGTATTGGAATCAGTATCGGAATCAGTATTGGAATCAGTATTGGAATCAGTATCGGAATCAGTATTAGAATCAGTATCGGAATCAGTATCGGAATCAGTATTGGAATCAGTATTGGAATCAGTATCGGAATCAGTATTAGAATCAGTATCGGAATCAGTATTGGAATCAATATTGGAATCAGTATCGGAATCAGTATTGGTATCAGTATTGGAATCAGTATCGGAATCAGTATTAGAATCAGTATCGGAATCAGTATTGGAATCAATATTGGAATCAGTATCGGAATCAGTATTGGTATCAGTATTGGAATCAGTATCGGAATCAGTATTGGAATCAGTATTGGAATCAATATTGGAATTAGTATTAGAATCAGTATCGAAATCAGTATTGGAATCAGTATTGGAATCAGTATCGGAATCAGTATTGGAATCAATATTGGACTCAGTATCGGAATCAGTATTAGAATCAGTATCAGAATCAGTATCGAAAATTAGTGCTCTGCAGGCCTCCTTAATTATTTTTGTGTGTTTCAATAGTCCTCAAGAGGCATCCTCATTTTTCTTTTTACTTTTTTCTGTCCTCACAAAAATGAAATTTCTATAAAAAGATAACATGGGGGGTAATTGGTTTTAATAGAATCCGTGTAGGCTTCTTTAATTTTAAAAGTGCTCATAATTATAGATAGAGCAGGTATTTAATCAAAAAGAAAAAACATTATGGGGAAAGACCAGTACTTTAAGATGGGCAGGAAGACTCCTACAGCCGCCTCTCCTTTCTTTCCTTCATTCCTTTCTTCCTCTTTTCACCCTTCAACAATTCCAAACCGATAATTATTCTAAACATTAACATTGTCCGGTGTGACCTATTTTCGTTCTGTCGGACGTTGACAAATTTTAATCCATTCTTTTATATTTCTCCCGGGCAACGTCGAGGGACGGGTTCAGCTAGTGGTAAATATAATATATAATTAAATGTGTACTTATAGAAGTTACGTTGACGCGAGAATACACCCACACATCAGTTTTTCTCATAAGTTTTATTAATATAGATTAGTGTTTCAAGATTATATTTGGACATTAGCAGACTTTTATGCGCCTCTGACGGACATACATACAATGATATTTTATAGATAGTAATTTACTTTATACTTACACTTTACTTATCAGCGATTGTATTAGCTACGAACCATAAATAAAAACATACATTCATGGTGGATTAACACTTATTTTGCGCAGTCCGGTCAAAGAATAATTAACCTCAATAGTAATGAAGAAATTATATCGCTAAAAACATATTCTTGTTAGAGATTTGTTAATTATGCTGTTTGTAAACTTTTAATTTTAGTTTGTAAGCTTTTAATTTTACAAGTTTTTAATCAATCAATACGGCACTATCTACTTTTTGTATATCTTCTCAGGAAGCTTTCATTTGTTGGATAATGCCCCTATGGGAATCGACGTATCTGTTGGAAATCGTTGGTTGACTTGCGCGAATTAACGCGAGGTGGACCCGGCAGTCGAGTGCAGAATAGGGGCTGTTCTCACAATCGGAAATCACAGACGTGACAAGGTTACCGTGTGACGAGATCCCAGATCAAGGGTCTATGTGCACCTGCGAGAGGCTCTGTGACGTCACGGGCCCTTGCGTGGGAAACAGAGGGATCCGTGACGTCACTCGTTCTTCGTGAGAAGCGAGTTTTAGCCAGTCTGGGTTTTGGAGGCGAACCGATGAGACGTGATTGTTACCATGTAAACTGCAACAGATAATGGAAATATTTTCCAGGCGAGAGATATCCTTCCCCCCTCCATGAATGATTAAGGAAATAATTGTTAAGTAACTACGATAAAGTAATGATTTGCTCTCTCTCTCTCGACGTAGTCCCAGTTGATTAAATAACTAATGCTTGTAATAAAAAGAATTGAAAGTTAAAAAGATTGTTGTTTGGTGAGTCGGTGAGGAAGCTTTTGTTGCAGACAACGGACGGCGTGGTTCACGACAGGAAAGAAAGAAGAAACACGGCGAGGGAGAAATCTAAAGGTATGCAAACAATATATGAACTATGTGATTTATGATGTTTTAAAATATGACGAGTATTAAATGAGAACTGTCACGGCGTTTTCAGGGACGAGTATACGAAACGAGAAAAAGTAGATGGCTATGCAACACATTTTACTTTCATATTAAGTGATGAAATTTCGTTTCTTTTAAAGAATTTATACGCTCCAAACAAGGTACTTTGCCAGTGAAGCATAAGGGACTACTGTGATAGGGGATCAGATTTATAAGGGAAAGTTGAGTGGGGATTTGGACAGGGAGATGTTTGTTTATATTACATTGAAATTTCTGCATGTTGGTACAGTTGGAGAAACAATGAGCAGGGAAGGAATTCCAAAGATAGATCACCTGATGAAAGAAGCTATTAAAGTAGAAAAACTTTCGGCATTTAGGGACCTTTAGAGCAAAAAAGGTGGGGATTTTGTGCTAGTTGGGTGGGTCGGGTATATTTATGTTGAGTGGGTACAAGTGCAGTCGGAACACATTCCGTGGGAGTATTGTAATGCGACAGGAGTTCGAGCCTGGAAGACAGTGCATGACCTATTAGGTTAGAAATTCTTTTTGTCACCCTCCCAAGAAAGAGGGGCTAATGGTTGGGGCATCCGCCTAGATGTGTCAACAATATCACATGCACGGTCCAATGGCGATTCTATAGAGATATATGTTACTGGTAGGTGTGAGAACTTTTCTAGCCCAGTAAATGAGCCTACCTTTTTTTGCTGCAGACGTGACAGCATCTTCTATGTACTTATTTCACTCAATTTTGTCTGAGAATGTAAAGTGGAGGAGTTTAAACGTTAGAATATCGAGTAGGGTGCTGTCGGCCATGGCAATCGGTGGTTACTAAGGTGTCTTATAGTTGTTAAAGGAAATGAATTTTCTCTTGGCAGCATTGAATGTGACCGTCCATTTTGGTCCCCATTCTACTACAGACTAGAGGTCATCTTCCAAGGATTCAGTCACTGCCCTGCATGTGTGGATATTCGATTTGCCCACGTGTCTAAAATAGAGCGTGATGTCATCAGCAAATACATCCATCTCATACGTGTGTGTGTTTCGTTAAACCGATTCCTTTCATTAAAAATAACACAAATTGTTTACAAATGTTGATTTCGTTTAACCCTAACCCGAAAAGCAGAATACAAAATGTAAACTTTTCTAATCTATACAAGTAAAAACAAATATGCATGCGTGTATCTATGCGTGTGTTCATAAATAATATGAAAAACATCCTAAACGATAATGGAGATAACATATGTTTGGACGATGATGTCGGCGATTCTTAATAAGTTGGACACATCCATGTTAGTAGTGATCACTGCCATTGGCGCCCATAGCCGACACTGGATAGAAAAATCCACACATACGCGTTCGTGTGTACATATGTGATGCGTCTATAGAACGGCAAGAATGTGTTTATTATCTTTTTTCGAAACGAAATATAGACGTTAAAATTCGTTCTCTGTGGTTAAGTTGGGTTTTCTTATTTCTTTCTAGAACTTCCTAATCAATCTAATTGTTACTTTTGAAGCAGGCCACTCAAACAATTGATACTGTGTAATTTACTTTATTTTATCTACGAGAAAAATAACCTCATAAGTCAGCTTCCTGACTGACCTTTCATACACCAATTAGATACTTTTAATATAGGAATTAGAAAAAATAAAACGTTATTAATATGAAATATTTTGAAAATCAATAATTGTGAAATTTAAATTAAAAATTCATTTATCTAATTCTATTGCAAGCTTTCGTTGTAGAACAACTTTGTCAGGCGATCTTATATATTTTTTCTTCTTTTCTTCCCCCTCATTTTGATGGTATTAATCCCGAGGGGTCGAATCACGATATGAGCAGAAAGAGACGTCAAGTTCACTTTAATACATTCTAATGCGTGCTTCAAAGATGTTGTCAATTTCCTTACATAAAAAGTTATCTTTTAGAATAATCATATTAATTATAACATCGATAAACGTATAAACTAACAAACTAATTACTAACCATTCGAACGCAACGTGAACGATTCTAGCATTAGACACAATCTTACCGTTAATTATTCGTCTCACCAATTCCACTTTTTAATGAAGTCATTCCAAAATATTTAACTAGTTACGCATGAACTAGAACAGATCACTGTGATGACGTAAAAACACCGTGCCAGATTTGCGCATATCACAAATCAGACAAAACAAAAAAAAATCCCCAAACTATCACAACTAGACGTGAAGAAAACACACACACACACACACACACACACACACACACACACACACACACACACACACACACTAACGATTGCCATTTTTACACAACAAGCAGATCAACGTGCCGATTAAAAACATAGATAAACGTGACGACGTAACAAAAAAGAAACAGAAAAATGTGTTACGGATTCGCACATAAATATATCACGAATCAGAGAAAAAGACCAAAATTCAAATGACATTACAAATCAACATGCTAGATAAAAACACACAAACTAACAATTGTCAATATTACATACTAAACAGTTAGACGTGCCGATTAATATATATATATATATATATATATATATATATATATATATATATATCAGTGTGATGGATTAAAAACAATACTTTTAAAGTTACAGGTGTGATAATCCTTCGACCCCATTTTCTACCCAATTATTTCCCAATGCTCCAATTCGGACGCAGCTGTAACACGATTCTTTTATGGCCTTTTAAGTTCGGGCTTTCGCTGCTCCTACTATATTTATGTCTGCGCTCTGCACAGCGACCGACCCGCAAAATCCCTAAACCCATCTTCTATTGGGTCGTAGTAAATTCTCAATCCATTTTCTTGACATTGCTCGACCAGTTCTGGGTATTTGGCCATTTTCCTTTCGTTTACTAAATGATGGACTCTTCCAATGACACTGATAGTTCCTAGATAATGCACTGCTTTGTTTTGTTTTTTCAGAATGCAGCATCAGATCGGGTCTGAGAATTGTTATTGCTATGTTTCTAAGGAACTTCAGTTGGATCTTCAAGTCCACTATTAAATACCAGTCATCGGATTAGATAACTGGCTCGTTCTCACTTCTCTGTTTCGGTGTCTTGACTCCAGTCTTGACGAACTTGATCACACTCCATGTCTTTCCACGCTGATGTTTGCTAGTCCTTACTGCTTTAGTTATCTCTTTGGCGATGGCTTTCAGGACATGGGCGTGTCGCCAACGGTACCACCCATCACCCAAAGCCTTGGCACAACTACTTAGGATGTGCTGTAAATATACTTTCTTTGCACATTTGGCAATTAGGGGTTTCGTTTTTTCCGCATATGTGCAGGTGGTTGGATTCATCATACACCGATTGGATGAAGCTTAAATCTGACTGCATACATTTCAATCAGGAAATTCTTTGGTGACTCTCTGTACATTGTTTGTACACAGACCGAGTGCTGACGCGGCTTTTGATGCTCTCACAACTTCTCTAATCTCTCTTCAGGTGGGCTGCCATGTGTCAAATGCGAACTCTTTACAGTGAATGGATGGGATTTAACTGATTGTCGGGTTTGTCGTGTGTATGTAAGTCAAAGGGGCACAAGAGCAGCAAATTCGTCGGAGCACATTCCATTGAAGTACTTGTCAAACAAGCACAGGGATGTAAGATTACGACGATGAGACAGAGGCTTGAGCTTGCTAGACAGTGTTGGACCTATTAGATAATAGACTCTTTTTTGACCCTGTCTAAAACGGAGAGACTACTAGTTGGTGCATCAGCCCAGATGTTACTACTCCATTTATAGGCGGATGGTTGTTTTGTAGAGATTTAGGATATTGACAGGTGTGAGAAGGTCTCCAGCACGGTAGAGGGAACCCACTTCCATTGCAGCAGCCTTGACAGCATCTTCTATTTATTTGTTCAGGTTCAATGTTAGGCCGAAGAATTTAAATGTTTGACTCTCTGGTAGGATGCTTTTAGCCATGTTACAATACATTTATCCTGTTGGAGATTTTTTCCACTACCCGTCTCAGAATCCCCTGGGAGTATGATGTATTCAGGTACTTAGAAGAATATTGAGGGAGATTCTCCTCGCGGAGCATGCAAAATGGTTAGCAAACTCACATTGATCCTTTTCCTGTCTTCTGAAATGCAAATTGTTTCGTCAATCGTCACCAGGTTAGTTCTCTAGTCGCCATTTGGTATGTCCCCAATCGTCACTGATAATACCAGAGTTATATATCGTAAAATACAATTTTAGATGTATCAAAGTGGTCTTCAGTGATGCACTGTCTTCGCTGCCGATATTTGCTTCTGCACATATCGGCTCAGACAAGAATCCCAACGTGACTCCGGACGCGTCAGGCAGATTTGCTGAAGGCGTTTAGCTACGCACGTCGACATTACACACGTTTTATTTTCATTTTTATGAAGTGATAATCTTCGACTGTATTATAGAGCCATGTCAGTCGGCATCAGTCAATGAGAATAGTTCTTAATCCCCCAGTTTCTATATAATGCTTTCCTTCACGTTTCCCTGTTCGACCTTGTTTTTCAATTGGTTCGCATTAGAGCAAGTTGGGTTTTACAAACACCCCCCATCTCTCCCCCCCACACACAGACACACATATATATTTATAAATATAGTGGTATCAGTTGATATATTTCTAAACAAACTAAGGCGAGAAACTGCCAGTCCCCACTACTTCATATCCCTACGCAGATATAATAATATCTTATATATAGCTCCCTTTCAATAAGGACTAGGCCTCTTTATGATAATTAATAATAAGCTATCAATCAGAGCGTAATGTAAGTTCCGACTTCCGCAGTCGAACACTGTTATGACTATCTTGCTGTGTATGTCCGCCGACTTGACATAAAATAGAATTAAATACTCTTCTTTACCATTGTAATTCATAGTAGCCGAGGGGTTGAATAGCTAGCTGCAGAGTCAAAGGTGACTTTGTAACTGGGTTTGAATCCTTCGATCGGCAGTAATCATTACCTCCTACACTGAATATTGCATAAGCATGAAACACATGGGTTCGTAAATAAGAATAAAAAAATATTTATATACAAAATATTATATAAAAATATATAAAATAAAATATGGAACTAAAAGTATACTTATAGTAGATAGAACCTATAGTGAAATGGTTTAAGCTCAACATACGAGATAGAGCAATTATAAATATAAATGAAAGAAGAGGGATAAACATGTACGAATGACAAATCTATTTCAACTTCGATTGTTCAATGCAAGGTGTACTCGGTAAAAACATGTTTATTATTCTTTCCTTAAGCCAAGGCTTTTCAAAGATTAAAATCTTATCATCAGAGGAATTACATAGATGGATAAGTTGGCAGTGGAAAAGCCAAAATTCAAAATTTGAAAAATATATATATATATACACACACACACACACACACACACACACACACACATATATATATATATAATGTGTGTGTGTGTGTATACATATATATATATATACATATATACATATATATATATGTAAATAATTACATATATATATATATATATATATATATATATATATATATATATATATATTGGATAATACTTATTGGATAATACTTAGACATATATAGAAGTGCATGCGGTAAGAAACAAATCAAGTTTTGCTTGTCGTGACACGTCTATAAAGGTATCATTTTTTTCATGGGCAGTGAGGCATAACTGATAGATGAGTGCCTTAAAGGCGACGACAGTCAGGGAGAGACAGATGGAAAGATAGGCAAACTAAATACAATTGCATCAGACAGCTACACACCAAGTGACCAGGGAACTGGGTTCAGAGATAATGGCTGTACATGGCATATGGATTACACTCAATCACATGAACATTGTTTGTGATGAAAACATTAGGAAAATTGACGTCGAAGAATTCACGAGTGGTTTCATCGAAAGGCAAGCGACTCCCTATTCGCACACATTAAACATACACGGAGAGAGAGAGAGAGAGAGAGAGAGAGAGAGAGAGAGAGAGAGAGAAGAGAGAAAGAGAGTGAAAGAGAGAGAGAGTGAAAGAGAGGGAGAGAGAGTGAAAGAGAGGGAGAGAGAGAATGAAAGAGAGAGAGAGTGAAAGAGAGAGAGAGAGTGAAAGAGAGTGAGAGAGTGAAAGAGAGGGAGAGAGAGTGAAAGAGAGAGAGAGAGAGTGGGTAGCAGCTAAATATACAAAGAGACAGACAGGTTAGGTTCTTTGAAAAAATACTCACTTATTCTTCAACTCATATTTACAAAGTTTGAAAGATCTAATAATCGAGGTGTACGAGTACGTTTCCTATAATTTCCTATAATATCTTATACTTTCCTATAATTTCTTATAATTTTTTATAATTTTCTATAATTTCTAAAACATTTTCCGAGATGTTTGTATTATTTAGATTATTGAAACTGGTGTTCTCATCTTGGATGTTATTTTTACAACGTTTCGGCCGATGTAACCTCTCACTTTCTGCGTGTTTCTCTTGTCGAACTCGGGAATCTGTATGGAATTATCCGAAATTATCCGTGCCTGCAATAAGTGCTAAAACAATGAGCGCCAGTTTTCTCTATGGAAACTGATCTCTGTGCTTGCACGATTATACCGAACTGGTGTTTGCTAGCGTGAAGCAACGCGTGAAGAATGCTTGCGCCAACATCAATATTCATCCTTTATATCATTTTATACAGAAATCTGAATACTCATGCGTTACGAACGAAAGTAAAAAGTAGTTAAGAATGTTTTATTAAGTTTGAGTCTAAAACTAAGAAGTATAAAGGACGATTTGTTATGTATGTTCTAAGAAAGTTATTGGAAAGGAGATTGCTGAAGTTTGTGTATTATTTGTAATCTTAAATAAAAAAAATGTTTGCAATGTCTATGTTATTAGCTGATAGTGTACTGATTAATATGAAGTAAGCGAATGGAATATTTAGAAAGAGATCCTAATTATTTTTCTAACATAATTTTAACGGATATGGTCGAAGAATGTAACTTATCACATTAGATTTGGTAGTTACCCATACTCCAACTCTCAACTTAGTAATCAAAAAGAGAACAGCTGATCGGATGAAATATAAAAATCGTCGAATTCAATTTTAATGGACGAACTCTCATGTGAAGCAGATTTTAATCTGTAGCTTTTGTTTACGGAGCTAGGTCGAGCAAAGGAATAAGAGAAATGTGGACTTTATATATATATATATATATATATATATATATATATATATATATACGTTATGCTTAGTATTCTGTAAAAGTGTATACAATAATCATTAAAAAAGATAATACTTTTTAAACTTACGTGTTTTGTTTGGCATGTTTTACGCCATATCAACCTTTTTGGGCTTATTCAATGTAAGCGCACACCGATTAATTGCATATGATTAATTAAAAGCAGGTCACTATTTTACCTGGAGCTGGGGGAATTGTGAACTTTTCATAGAGTATTAGTGCTTAGTTGAACATAAGATTTGTATTCAGAATCACCGATTCCAAAGTCACAACTATCTATTTGGCGAATTCCACATCCAGGTAACTGTCGATATTTTCAAGTCTTGTATTAACTTTTTGTGCTTTAGTCGGTCGACCAGGTTTAAGTTTTAAATAGTATCCGCACCGTTAAACGTGTAAATTGAATGGACACACTGTATATTAGACGCGTCCAATGATCCATCTAAAAGGCTCTGTCTATCCGTCATTCGGTCACGCGTAGGTGTAAAATAGCCAAGTTTAGTTGATCTGCTAGTTTTAAATAGCATTTTCGTCGGTCTGTCACGGTGAGGTTTTAAATAACACTTTCGTTTGTAAGTCGAGCTTATGTTTTATATAGTATTTTTGTTAGTATGTCACGTTTAAATAAGAAATCACATTTTCGGTTGTTTGTCACGCTTAAGTTTAAAATAGCATTTCCAATGATCTGTTATGCTTAAGTTTAAAATAGCATTTCCAATGGTCTGTTATGTATAAGTTTAAAATAGCATTTCCAATGGTCTGTTCTGCTTAAGTTTTAAATAACATTTCCAATGATCTGTTATGCTTAAGTTTTAAATAGCATTTCCAATGGTCTGTTATGCTTAAGTTTAAAATAGCATTTCCAAAGGTCTGTTATGCTTAAGTTTAAAATAGCATTTCCAATGGTCTGTTATGCTTAAGTTTAAAATAGCATTTCCAATGGTCTGTTATGCTTAAGTTTAAAATAGCATTTCCAATGGTCTGTTATGCTTAAGTTTAAAATAGCATTTCCAATGGTCTGTTATGCTTAAGTTTAAAATAGCATTTCAGGCTGTCTGTCACGCTTAAGTTTTAAATACTTTTTCGTCATTAAATGTGTAGATGTAATGGAGGCATGTTTTTATTTACGTGGTATTCAAAGATCGACATTCTATGCCGTCCCCCGGCCCCGCGGAGTCACCCCACATTCGGCATCTACAGAAAAATGATAAAAATAATGAAAAAGAATATCCACTTTCATTGTCTCAGTTCATTTCATAATGGCTCGAATGACATTTACGACTGGGTGGGCTGAGCGAATGGTCACTACGCATTATTCGTACTAAATCGTGATTAATACAGTTCATATACTTGTAAGAAATAAAGCAAACACTCAAAACAAAAACAAAAAGGAGAAACGGCTACTTAATTAATACCTAACATAAACCCACTTAATTCTGGATTTGAGTTGAAAGTTTGTGGTTTAATTTGCATGTGTGAGCTTAAAATGATGTATTTTTTATTATTAAAATGTTGGTAAAAACACTAATATATAAATGTACATATTATCTTACATATAAACCTTCACACATATATATTCACATTATATAAACACACTTTCTCTCACACACACATACATACACACACACACACACCCACCCACACACCCACACCCTCCACACACACACATATATATATATATATATATATATATAGAGAGAGAGAGAGAGAGAGAGAGAGAGACAGAGACAGAGAAAGAGAGAAAAGAGGGATATGCAGTATCAGTGCAGTTCCAACGAGAGAAAAGTATATTTGTAAAATGTTTTTTTCAACATTTATTTATTATTTTGTTATTTGAAAGAGTATTGTTTCATTTGAGGAAATGTGTTATTTGTCCCAGGACGGTTAAAATGAATTCCTTAAACCGAACAATTTTGAACCATTTTGATGTCGGTTTCAAAAAATTAAAATAAAGCTATAATGCTATTAAACCTTATGTCTAGAATACTTATTTCAATTTGGATCAAAATCCATGACATATTTTGATTTTAGAAATTGTCTAAAAGTTAAGGGGTCTTAAGAAGAAATTGAAATTCAACGAAACTTGCTTACTTTGTTTCTAATGACTATTGATTAAATTTAATGAAAAATCTTGAATATAAAAATCTTTTAATGTGAAGTTCTGCCCACATTATGGGCCTCAAACATTTTTTTTTATAATACTACAAGGTAACTAACATTTGGGGAATGTTTATTAATTGATATCTAATACCTACTGCTAAAATTACACAAACAACCGGAGATATCTGAATTTTCACCCCTTTTGTAATGTAATGTAATTCGTTCAGTTTCTTTCAAAAAGTACTTATCCCAGTTACGAAGTTTGTTAAACTGGGTGCATTTTTTACTAATGACCTACACCCCACTAACCTGCAATTTCTACAGTTATTTAACTAATTCAATTTCAGATAAAGAATTATATATTTAAAAAATAAATATTAACCTATTTATTTATTAAAATTAATAAATATCAAAGTAATAAATATACCAATTGTCCTTATCACATCTCCGACATTGACGGTAAATAAACACTATTCTGTGCGTGGCTGATCTAACTGTAGCCATTTTGTATTTTTATTTACAAAAGTAAAAACACAAACCCGCCATGCTTGCCATCCACTGATATCAATCTATACACTTTCCTGTTTATTAGTATAGGAGCATAACAATAATTATAACACGATTTTTTTCTTTTTTAGAATCATAAACTTTTCCTTCATGTACTGATTTGTTTACACCAACTCGCCTAATGCCCATTTTACCCCTGCGTTCGCCGTGTTACTTCCTGTTAATTTCACACCGAACACGCATGTTCACATGCAAAAACAGATCAGAGACAAATAAACATGGGGGAGAGGTTCATTATTCCCACATCGTAAGACTTTTAATAAATCGTGCTTTCATTGATTCAGGACATTTTTATACATGCGTACGCGCTAACTATGGAAAACTATTTGACTTATATAAGGTATATTTACGACATTGTTTATATATATACACACACGACTTTTACTTACACAGACATATGTCACTGAGTAAAAAAATATGTATGCATAAATAAAAAATAATTATATATATATCCAACACGGTTTGTTGTTGTTGATCACTCTTCGCTGCTTGTTGTAAATACCCGCTAACTTGGCATTTACAATGTTAAATTGCTCATAACTTTCAAGCTAATGGCCAACGGGTAAGACTTTTGACTGCGAATCAGTGGCAATTTGTGATCGGAGTTCGCGCCCGCCGACCGTCGGAAATTAACTTACTGCACTGAAGATTGCGTAAGCATGAAATATAGATGTCTTTAGGTAATAAATAATTTATATATATATATATATATATATATATATATATATATATATATATATATATATATATGTGTGCGTGTGTTTTAATGAAACGCATAAATGCATTTTTGAGATGGATGAAAGCCAACCGACGATGGATCCGTTTCCCATGCATTGTTCTCTGAAAGTAAATAGGAAGACGCGTGGTAGTGCATGTGTATGTGTGTGCGCGCGTGTGTGTGATTATGACGAGAGGAAAATGAATGAGAAATGAGATCAAAACTGGCACGCTGAAAACAGGAAGGAAATAGCATACACAGAAATACAACAAATAAAACGATCATTAAATAAATCTAAACGAGAGAGAATAAACTGTTAAACAAAAGAGGTTTTCCTTCTTATATAGATAGAGATTTAGATAGAGATTTAGATAGAGATTTAGTCCGTCAGTCACAAATTGTTTAAAGGTAATAAACATGTTGCGGAAATTGTCTCATTTCAAAATATCAGAGATCTTAAATGAAAATGTTAGAAATGGAAATATTCCCAACAAATAAAACGGAGGCCATGACTGAAAATCGAAACCTTCGGATCTACAATCTGATGTTCTACAAACTGAGCTATTTGTCTTTCTTATAAATAGAACTTGAAACATTGCCATAACATAATTATAGTTTTGGCGTGACGTCATAGATTTATGATTTACGTCATGTTTCTAAACATGAATTCAAACATAAGCAATAATAAAAGATAAATAAATGAATGGGTGAACATTAGCACTAGCGTTGGAAATTATTTTAATTGTCCCAAGCAATTTATTTTGCTTTAAGTACGTATGTGGCGTTAAAAACAATTTACTATTTAATATATACCAGGATTTTGGTCCGTAGGGCTCATAATTCTAGTGTCTATAAAAACGAGTTATGGGTAAAATAGCAACTCATGCCCAGAAGTGTATCCAATGATATTTCACACAGATCCGTATGAGATAAACAAATAAAAAGTTGCCCTCTAAATCTGTCACTACTTCTAGGCTTAAATACCATATTTGTAGGTTTTAACATTTTCTGTTATATTTTTGCAATGGTTGTTGAAATGAAGCAACTCACGCATGACAATATTAGACATTTATCTGAAAGGCATGCCTCCACTGGCGTAGCTAGGGGGGGGGCGGGCCGTCCCGGGCGGCACACCTGAGGGGGCGGCATTTTGAGAGGGTAAAAATAGAAAGTAGAGAAAAAAATTTAAAAAAACAAAAGTTAACAAAAAATATGAAATTTTATACTATAATTTTATATAATAATAAATTTAAATGAGAACATTTGAAAACCTGAAAATGTTATGAAATGATAAAATCATTTTTATTTACTTTTTTGTCGTTGTTGTTAAAGTCCGAATTTTCGCCAAATAACATGGATGTATCAAGGAGAGAATAGTCCGATGTAGTTTTCTTTTCTTTGTCTTCATAATGTTATTATTAAGAGGGCGAGCCCTCCGAAGAGAAAAAACGTCTTGTATCGGTGCTTTTTTAAATCCGTGTGTGTAATCGCTCGGTTTTCAGAAATTTGTTGTTGTTAATAACGTTTCAACTCTTTTAAAAATAGTTTTAATATATTTTAAACAAATGTATTTATGAATGGCAAATAAGGCTATAAATTTATTTTTTGTGAGAGAACTGTCGCAAGGCATCAAGTCGGTTGAAAATTTACAAACAGATTTTTCGCGCCTTTTTTTCGGCAAAGTTATCAATGACTCTATCAAAATTCACTTCTGTTATCAAAGGCAAGATAAGTTACTCTTCTACCTATCTCGACAAGTTTTTAGTGGTTTTTACTCACTTAAAACGTGTAATCAGTTAGAAAAACATAGTGGCTATCGGTATATGCGAAAAATACAAATGAAATCCATTCAATATATGTTAGCGTGAGTCGTGACATAGGGTGACATATATTCGGTGAATTTCTAAGAGTATTTTCAATATGTATTTAGTTTTAAGTCAATTTCCCGAACTTGCCGCATTCTAAACGAAGTCTGGCGCCATTTTTTATTTTTTGACAGTTTTTCTTCGAATCTATGTGTATAATAAAACAAACCCGAAATTGTCAATTCGATTTACTTCTCTTACTTTTCATTTTAATAAATATTCGATTAATATTACATGATATATATACATC
The DNA here is from genome assembly GCA_963556195.1 of Sepiola atlantica. NCBI lineage: Eukaryota > Metazoa > Mollusca > Cephalopoda > Sepiida > Sepiolidae > Sepiola > Sepiola atlantica. The sequence goes on from OY744527.1 coordinate 59,030,761, forward strand.
CACTAATATATATATATATATATATATATATATATATATATATATATATATATATATATATATATATATAAGGTTAAGATTTTTTTGTTATTGGCGTTTGTTCCGCGATAAGCGTTTGTTTACATTTTTTATATATTTTTATACATTCGCAACCTTAGCTATAAGCTCTTTATTATTCATATTATTATATGAATGAATCGCCCTAACTTTTTGGACGCATTTAATTTAATTATGTTTTTACGTGCATAAAATAAAATAAACTAAAATAAATGTTATGCACGTAAAAACATAATTAAATTAAATTACATATATATATATGTGTGTGTGTATAATAGTCATTCACACACAGGACTGTTTCGCTGTTTACAGCTCATCGGTGCGGCTAGACTTTAGCAACTACTTCCAGCTAGGAACGAAATCCGATCATCTGAGAGAGCGAGGGAGAAATATTTTAACAACAATTAGCAGCCTTTGGACTGATATCACAGTGTAGTATCTGTTCTAATGATACACTTCTCCTTTTCTGTCGTCGGTCAGTATGGGGAAATCGTTCATGACTGAGAATTTTTATTTTTGTTCCTATCCAGAGTGCCCCTTTTTGTGGAGCTGGATTTTCCTCACATTAAAAACCGGCCTTGTGTCTAACTCTGCCCTCGTGGAGAGGCAAGTAAATGGGAACAATCGGCAGTCGTTGCCAAACCGACCTCAGCTCTAATTGTACACAAGATCTAATTTTAAACAAGACCATTGCTATATTCGCTTACGGCCGTTTGCCATTTTCGGCTCTCATTATGCTCAACATTATGGGAGCATTATAATAAATACGTATTTATTTTATAACTATATATGTGCATATATACATATATATGTTCATATACACATATATTTATACGTACATATACATATATACATACATACGTGCATATATACATATATACATATATACACACACATACACATATATAAATACGCATATATACATACATATATATGTATATATATATATGGCTGGTTTTAATTCTTGAACAAAATTTCCATTAATTGAGAATAAATTGCTTTAATTCATTTCAATCACTAAGTTTAAAAAATGCAAGCATTAATTATTTCTGGAGATATACTCAGTGACCGGCTGACCTAACAGGATAGGGCCAAGCCTAGGCTTCGGCCAAGCACCAAAAAAACAAAATGACCTCAGAAAGATTTCATACTTAAAGGGGAACTTTCATATAAATTTTTATCGAATAGGTGCGAAAAGAAAGTTGGATATTTGGGTGTATATACACCGACATCAAAGAGGAAATAACATTAGATGCGAAAGTTTGAATTCATTAATTTTATTACTGTCCAAACGTTTGTTTTTGTAGCATACTTTTTATAACTCCTTGTAAACTTTACAATTGCTAGCTGGGGGATCGGACAAAATCACCCCGGGAAACCCCCACCATCTACTTAAAACAAAAGGAAAACAGATAAAATCTCAAATGAATAAAAAATATTAAAAATCAGTTTTCATATTTTAATTTTAATTTAATTGAATTTAGGAAAATTAGATACCGTAGAACTAATTTTCGCAAGGTATGAAAATTAAGAATAATGTTAACTTAATAATAATGGACCAGTTTTCCTACCTAGCAAAAAATTTTCCATGGACGAATTATCCATGGGCGAATTATCCATGGACGAATTTTCCGGGCACCCAAATGCTGGGGGGGGGGGGGGGGGCGGCAAATTTTACTACCGCCCCGGGCGGCAAAAGGTCTAGCTACGCCACTGCATGCCTCCATCTGAAATCTATTATAATATGGGACAGGCCATAGGGAAGGAGTGTGCTTCATATACAATGATAGAGTCGCCCGAGTGTTAGGGATCGATACTCAATTTTCTCCATATGTACCGTTGAAAATATCCTCTCAAGTGTATCGATTAACACTATCAATAGAGTGGGAAAACAACTAATTATATTAAAGCTAGGATTTCCCTCTTACTAATATTACTGATATACCTCACATAGACATACATGGGATAAACAAATTGCCGATCAAATCTTCCACACGCTTTATAGGCCAAGTTTGTAGGTTCTTAAGCTTGAATTTATGATAAATGCGAAATATTGATTATCAAACGGTCACCAGGTAACTTTATTTAAATGGTCATGGCTTCATCTGAAATCTATAATGATGTGCTACACACATAAGGGAAGGATGGCCTTTCACAAGACACTGTTACGTGTTAGGTTATCGAATTCAGATGAAGATACTTGATGACTGCTTCAATATGTCCTGTATTTCACATGAAACTGTAGCCGATGGCTAGACCTTAATTTGGAAGCTTGGAGGGAGTGTGGAGTTACTACTGAGCGTGGCAATTTTGTTTTTATTACTCATAGGGTAACTCTGCTCTGAAATGATAGCATTTGTTATGTTTTCATCTATGGGATAAACGAGTATGACATGAAGCTCCATCCTGTGGTGAAGTTTCACAATTGTTGAGTTTACAGTCGATGTCAGAGAGATAGAGACATATAAAGAGAGATTGAGTTTAAATAAATTGCGAAATTCCGACTTTTATATGTACCCTTTTACGGCAAACCAATCAGCTTCCCGGGTAAGTTTATGAAAAACTGAAAGCAACAATTAGTCTGAAATAGTCAGATTGAGAGAGAAATATATACTTGGATATAAAGAGAGGAGGAAAGTTGTAATAAATTACGAACACACTTGAATTTTCCTGACATATAGCGCCTGCTCGCACCTGCGTGTGATACTACTACGAGATTCGAACCCTGGACATGAGTCGCTACCGTTCATAAAAGTTTGACGCTTAACCACGTGAGCTAACACACCAGCTACTGTTAGTGTAAGAAATATATATCGCTTTGAACGGATTTTTGTATTCATTTGTTTACCTTTTGACGATGTTGATAATCTAGCCGATTGAATTCCTTTTACGATAGAAGCTTGTTTTACGCTTAAATGGACACGTTATATGATGATTGCAACTTCTTTATAGAAGAAGGCCATCTCTACAAAGATTGCAATGTCCGATTGTGGTCGCGTATATTGTTCAGCAGGCCCGGTTTATTTTTACAGGTCTTCATCGCCGGGGGTCTTGTAGGGATATCTGTACATGTAGATGAGGGTGCTCTGCGTTTGTACGACACGCAGAGCACGCTCTCTTTCTATAAAGCCTGGTTTTAGTGACAAGCCGAAGCAAAATAACTGACAGACGATGTAGAGCACAGGTTTTATATCGGAGTTTCCGTCTCCTATAGATTGATGATCTTACAAACTCTACGGGTCCATCTCGCCGAATAGGGTAGTATCGCGCCTGGGTTCTATACCAGGTATTTCTATGTTATATACACAGACATATTTAGACTATATATAATATAAACACTGATATAATTATTAACAGATTATTTGAAGATTTGACTAATGTTATGTTTTTTTATGATAATGTTTCTTATTATTTCCATTGAATTACTTCATATAGATTCTTTATTTTCATGTGTATTTTTATATATTTTTTATTGTAGTATATCTCCCTTAATTTTACTTATATACTTTTCTTATACTTTATATCTTAATCATCGGGATTATTACCTTCTAAACCCCTAATTCCTTTACATTTTAAATTTGTAAAATTCCTTGTTCGCCTCCGGTATTCTATATACGTGAATTAAGTTTAGCCACCCATCAAAATGGTTTCTTACTTAAATACGCTTAACTATGATACGCGCTCCTCTTAAGAATAAAATTATATCCTAGAGTTATACCGTTACTTCTAGGTATATCCAGACCTATTCTCTCATATCATTTTTTGTCTTCTAATTATTTTAATTTCTATTAATCTAAAATATACTCTAACTTTTTATATAATAAAATAAATTAACTTTCACTTTATTTATTTATTTTACCTTTTTATTTTTTCTTCTTTATTAATTTATTAAACTAACTTTTTCATTTAATTATTTTCTCATCTATTTATATTATTTCAATCTATTCACATTGATTTTTATCTATCAGTCATTATTATTTTTTCATTATATTTCCCAATTTCTATTTCTGATATACCTTATCTTACTTCACTTCATTTTATTTCATTTCATTTTATAGTATCCTAATATTGTTGTTATTATAAAAACAAATTGGCTCCTAATAATCTTCAATACTACCATTGTTTACATTTCTATTTTTCATTTTTTCATTAATGTATTTTTCACTTTTGTATTTTCCCTTTGATGTATTACCTCCCCATCGATTCAACATGTATGGTGAATGCTCTGAATGTTTTAAATGTTTTCATTAATTACTCAATTCTCTGCCCTTCGTGTGCTCCGAGAATCCTTTCATTCGTGTTGAATTTTGGTACTGAAATCTGATGTTTTAAAAGAGACTTCTGTGTGTGATATTACAAAAGGCGCTGACGTATAGTATCATCATAAATAATGAACAATAAAATATTTCCAAATTGTCTTAGAAACGATCGTACGCCGAATGGTAGTTGGTTTTTAATTCTTGAAACAATGTTCAAATAATACTGATATCAACTAATATATATATATCGGATTGGTTTACTAGCTAGCCGTGTCTATAAAAACACCCGGCAAAAATAACTCCATGCATTTCGCCTGAAGATTTCCCCCAGGGATGAAACACGGGAGCCTCTGTGTAGCTTAATTGCCATAAATATATTTTCATAGCTTACTACCTAGCTCTACTTACGTATCGAGCACTGTTGAAGTAAATAATGAAAATTGATACATAAAAAATTATATCTCCTTATAAAATTTTATGTAGATACATGAAATACTAATATATATATATATATATATATATATATATATATATATATATATATATATATATAAAATTGAATATTAAAGTGTTTGATACCTACAGATGACGTCGTTTCGGGCTTACACCCAAATCAGTGCAGGAAGTGATGGTTTCAGGCGGTCGTATTGACTCGAACAGAGTTCGTAGATTTAGCCTAGAATTACGTGCCTAACGCCCAGACCGACACGGCCGTGATAAATCATCACAGACAGTAATTAGAATTAAGATACACTTACTCAAGAGGCGGGAAAGCGTTATGATGTGAATAGTGTTCTACGCGCGAGCGCAACTTTGCTTTATCTCGGGGTGACAACAATATTATAATTTTAACCAGGGCTCTACTTTTAAGACTTTAAAGCTTAAACGGGCATTTACTATAAATATTTTAAATTAAATAAGTGTTTTATACCTACAGATGACGTCGTTTCGGGCTTACATCCTCATCAGTGCAGTAAGGTTGTCGGAGCACACACACACATGGATATATATATATATATATATATATATATATATATATATATATATATATATATATATATATGATTATTTTTATTTACACAGACATGTACAAAATCTGCGATACTGGCATGTCGATATTATCGATCAACAGCTATTATAAACTGAGATCTCATCAGACAGAGTTAGAATCTGATCTTAACCTTAGATCATATTCTTTCCAAATAAAATAAAATAAAAATAATCATATATAAAAGCTCTATTTGATATTGAGCACTTTTTATAAACCCGGTTGAAATTCTTTGGATTACTACCCTGTGGATGTTTTACCTTTATTATTATTATATATATATATATATATATATATATATATATATATGTGTGTGTGTGTGTGTGTGTGTGTGTGTGTGTGTGTGTGTGTGTGTGTGAAAAGATGACAGACGGAAAACAAGTTAAAGTGCAGGAGAAAAACAAAAACAAGAGATTTTTTGACCGGTTTCGTTCGTGGGGAACGTCTTCAGAAAATCATTTTCTGAAGACGTTCTCCACGAACGAAACCGGTCAAAAAACCTCTCGTTTTTGTTTTTCTCCTGCACTTTGACTTGTTTTCCGCCTGTCATCTTTTCACACATTTTGTCCATCACGACACTTCATTTTCATGAATTATCGTGTACCTTACCCCATATATATATATATATATATATATATATATATATATATATATATATATATATATATATATATATATATATATATGACTGTGCATGACTATATACACCCTCCTTCTCGGGTTGAGCACTGTCGTTATTGAAATCGGCAGCTACTACTACTACTACTACTACTACTACTACTACCACGTATTTTTTTGTACTTTGCCAAACAAGGTACAATGCCAATGAGATGTAAGGGGCTGCTGTGATTATAGGCCAAATTTAAAGAGGCGTTTCTAGTGGGAGGTTGTGCAGCGAGATGTTTGTACACATTACATTTAAATTTATGCATGTTGGTATAGTCGGGGAAACTGTGAGCAGGGAGGGTATTCCAACGGCAAATGGTCCTTAAAAAGAAGCATCTGGGGATCTCTATAGTTAAGGAGTGGGATTTTGCTGCTAGTTGGGGTTGTCAGTGGTATTTACGCTGAGGAGGTACAAGTGCAGTAAGTTTGTCTGAGCACATTCCGTGGAAGTACTTGTAAAACAAGCATAGGGATGCAACACGGCGGTGATGTGACAGGGGTTGGAGCTTAGTAGACAATGCGGGACTGTTTGTATATACACTTATATCATAATATAAAATAATAATTGCGTATATATATATATATATATATATATAATCAATATATATATATATATAATCAATATATATATATATATATATATATATATATATATATATAATTTAGAGTATTTACCCCAACAGTGCTCAATATGGGAATACAACTCAGTAGTACTATGAAAATATATTTATAGCACACATAAATGTTTGCATTTTAATCCTAGAGGAAATCATCAGGCTAATTAATTGGATTGCCCTGATGAATCAAACACAAACGCTTCAGTGTAGCTTACTTTCCTTAAGTATATTATAATAGTATTAAGTTAATTAACATTTTAAAACAGAACAATATTTCAACGATATTTTACCAAACCCCATGCGTATATATTTGTAGATGTTAAGAACATGAAGCGGAACACATTTGACCAAAATGACTGGATTCACCATTAACTATCCGGAAATGGTTAATATGCCGTCAAACAAAATAACTAAATAATCGAGAGCAGATGTAAAAATGATTGAAGTTTGTTTTGATTTGCTGCAGTTGAAATATTATTGCATGTCTTGCTGCAGTATGTCGACTTCCCAATGAATCTGTTCATGAGAAAAAACAGACAAACGTATACTAGCTGAAATACCCGTCTCAAGAAATATTAGTGATATTAAGACACACTGGAAATCTAGTGGGAGATGTCCTCTTTTTTCCCCTACAGCCTCTTTCTCACAGATGACGCGTTGCCAGTTTTTTTTTGTATCGTTTTTTTGTTTGGTAGTTGTTCGAGTGACCTATAACTTTTGGTTACTCTTCCCTTCCCCCACCGTAAAACATTCACAGCAAAAACTCATCAAACTACAACCATTGTAATTAATTTTCCTTACTTACTCGGTGTGCCTTAAAGTAAATGGAATTTCCATGAGTAAAGTTTGTTTCCAAGAACTACTAGTTGTGTTGAAAGAGGCTATAGGAAAAAAAGGAAAACCCGTGAGAGTTTCAGTTCCCTCGAGCTCGTGTGATGTTCTTCTTATCTTTTTTTTTATTATATTTCTTTTTAATGTTACACGTATCTGCTTTACATTTGCTTCTTATGTTGGTTGTTCCACATACTTAAAGATTTTTCTTCAGATTTCGACTGCTTTTTACTGCCGTTCGTTGCATGGTTTCCATTTTAGATTTGATTCTAATTTCTATTAATCTTTTTACTACAATTATTGGTATCATAGTGATTTTTTTTATCTTCCATATTCCTTTCAGTTTTCTGGGAAGTTCCATGTATTTATTTCGTTTTTTTAGTCGCCTTGATCTTCACCGTGTGATCTGCCAAGACGCGAAATCTACGATTTGGTCGTTCATTTTCTTTCTTGTTGACTATTATCACGTAAAACCTCCCTTTTTTGACAAGTTTGTCTGTTTGCACCACCAGTCCCATAGAATCTTGTGCTTTTCATTGTTTAAATACAGTGTTCGGTTTGTTTGTTACCATTGATCTGTAGACGTTTGCATAGTTTCTACTGAACTTTACTACACAGGTTTTGTATTATTTGTGTGCTAGTTTGTTGCATTCACTTATTATGCGATTACCGAGTTATCACAAAAGTCATCATAAGTAATTGTTCATCGACAACAACCGGTGGTGGTCCCTGGAGTCTGAGTGAAAAGAAGCATCCCCAGATTTTCAGTACTCTCGACCTCTTTTCGATACCAACCGTAAATGACCTTGCGGTATCGCAACAGCCGCTAGTCATTTATTTTCCGCTAGTAACGACCATCCTCTGGGATTTAGGTGACAATAAGCGACTCCCCTAGGTCCTAGTACTCCCCACACTCCTCCAGTGTAGGTCTGGTTAGTGCTCTCACTCCTTGGTCTTCCCATCCTCATTGACCCTTCACGACGATTTTGTGTGGTATCAGACGAGGTTGGTGCCATCACTTTCTTAGAGGGGGCAGTTTATGAGATTTGTCGCAGTTGTTTATTATTATTATTATTATTATTTACTCACTAGGAGTTATCACACTGGTCATCGTCAGTGGTCACCCACTGCCGACAACCTGTGGTATTCCCTGGAGTCTGAGTGACAACAAGTCTCCTCAGGCCTCCAGTATGCTCCACCTCTTTTCGTTCATCACCGCTGATGACCTTGCGGTAATCGCAACAGCCACCTACCAACGATTTCCCGCTGATAATGGCCATTGGTCTCCTCTGGGGCCCGAGTGGCAACAAGCCTTCCCAAGGTCCCAGAGCTGTCCGCGCTCTTCCAGTGGAGGTCTGGTTTTGCGCTTTCCCTCCTCGACCCTCTGTCCATAATTTTCGTGGCGTCAGCCTATGCTTGCGCCTCTCTCGTTCGGTTGTATTTTCCCCGGTTCTGTTGTTTTGTGCTTCCATGTGTTTGTTCTCCATTCGTTGCTTATGTGGGTTGGTTTCCGCATTCGAGGACATTTCTCAGGATTGTAGCTGTTTTGATCATTACTGTCCTTTGTATGGTCTCAGTTATCCCTTTGATTCCTATTTCTCCTAGTCTTTTCTCCATGTTTTTGGGGACTGTTCCTAGTGCTCCTATGATTATTGGTGTTATACTGACTTTCTTCATGTTCCATATTCCTTTCAATTCTCTGGCAAGTTCAGTATATTTGCTTCTCTTTTCCGTCTCTTTGATCTTCACTCTGTGGTCTGCTGGAACGGCAAAGTACACGATTTTGCAGGATTTTTCTTTCTTGTTGATTATTATCATATCCGGTCTCCTTGCTGTTATGGGTTTGTCTGTTTGTACATTCATATCCCATATGATTTTGTGTTTTTCGTTTTCTAGTACAGTTATTATTATTATTATTATTATTATTATTATTATTATTATTATTATTATTATTATTATTATTATTTGTACTCACTAGGAGTTCTCACACAGATCATCGTCAGTGATTGCTCACCGACAGCAACCAGTGGTATTTCCTGGAGTCTGAGTGACAACAAGCCTCCCCAGATTTCCAGTATTCTTCACCTCTTTTCGATAACGATGCGGTATCCCAACAACCTCTTACCATTGATTTCTCGCTGGCAAAGACAATTGGTCTTCTCTGGGATTTGCGTGGCATTAAGCCTCCCCAAGGTTCCAGCATTCTATGCACTTTTCCAGTGGAGGTCTGGTTTGTGCTGTTCCTCCTCGGTCTTCACATCCTCCTCGACCCTCTAAAAATATTTGTCTGGTGTAAGCGTAAGCCGGCACGATTTAAAAAATTAATAAATAAATAAAATAAAAATAAAAATATTGAAAATAATAAATAAATAAATAAATAAATAAAAAAAAACCAAAACAATAATTTTTTTTGCATTGATTAATTCAAAATAAAATTATTGTTTTTTAATTTTAAATTTTTTTTAATTTTAAATTTTTTTGATTCTTTAATTTTTTCTTTTTTTAATTTAAAAAAAAATCTTTTTAATTTTTTTCAATTTTTTACTTTTTGTAATTTTTTTGTTGTTGTAAATTCATTGCGACTGGTTACCCTTTGTAGCTTATGCGTGTTGGTTTCCGCATCTGAGGATTTTCCTTAATATTGCAGCTTTTTTGATCATTGCCGTCCTTTGTATGGTTTCGATTGTCTCTTTGATTCCAATTTCTCCCAGTCTTTTCTCCAGGTTTTTGGGGATTGTTCCTAGTGCTCCTACGATTATTGGTATTATACTAACTTTCTTCATGCTCCATATTCCTTTCAGTTCTTTGGCTAGTTTTGTGCATTTACTTCGTTTTTCCGTGTCTTTGATCTTCACTCTGTGGTTCGCTAGGACGGCGAAGTCTACGCTTTTACAAGATTCTTTTCCTTCTTGTCTATTATAATAACATCAGGTCTCCTTGCTTGTATGTGTTTATCTGTTTGTATATCCATATCCTAGAGGATTTTGTGTTTTTTGTTTTTCAGTACTGTTTCTGGTTTATGTTTGTACCATTTGTCTGAATATTCGAAATTCAATTGTTTGCACAGTTCCCAGTGTATTACTTTCCCAACACAGTAATATATAATAATAATAATAATAATAATAATAATAATAATAATAATAATAATAATAATAATAATAATAACAATAATAATAATAATAATTATTATTATTATTATTATTATTATTATTATTATTATTATTATTATTATTATTATTATAATAATATGTTTTGTTTTTTCATTATTTTCCTTTGTCTTTATGTTCTGTTCTGAGAGATTGTTTCCGTTGGAAAGTACTTAAGATCAACGTTATTGCGTCATAAAGAAACGAGTCAAAAGGCAAGACCTCTCAAGTCTTGACTCGGTCGGAATGCTCGTAATTTCCTCTCCTTGTTCACTTTTCAGCACGAGGTTACTTGCACTGATAATTCATTCCTTCTTCAACAGCGTGACTTTATCAGATCATATTTCTAAGCCACTTATATATATATATATATATATATATATATATATATATATATATATATATATATATATATATATATATATTCTACTCATACAATACTCGTCCTACTACGGGTATAAAGTAAATATTTCCCATATTTCAGTTTCTTTGGAGGCGGCATAATATGGCCAACATCTCCTATTAGAAAATTCAAATATTGTTTGATCTATCGTAATTAGACACCATTTAAACAAGATTCTCTGAATTTTTATTTCTTTGTAAGACCTCTTATATTTTAAACGATTTCTAGAATCAAAATCATGTAATAGATTTGGATCAAAATTGGAATGACGATTCTAGACATAAAGTGAAGTATTATTATATCTTGATTTTAATCTTCGCAAAGGGATATAAAACGGTTCAAAACACTTAGTCTGGGAACGGATAAATTACTATATATATATATATATATATATATGTGTGTGTGTGTGTGTATCAATATTTTTTATAAATAAATATTTTTTATCTACATATATACATATTTTATGTCCACTAACAATCGTCAATGTGGCTTATATAATGTACCGCCAATCGAACGATTTGAACACTGGACCAACGTGACTACAAATCCTAAATTCTTAACAATTCGGCAACGTTGACACTTATTTTATATATATATATATATATATATATATATATATATATATATATATATAGATATATATATATATACATATATATATATATATATATATATATATATATATAATTTTACTTCAGTGGAAATTCTCAGAAATAAAGGGACCTCTTCTTGGGTCTAAGACTTGATCTCTATATGAGATACATAGATATTTGAATATTCTATAAAAGTTCTCCTTAATCTCTCAACTATATGAGATACATAGGTATTCACGTGTGTCAATCAAGTACTTCTTTCAGCTCTCAAGCGTTGAGTTAGTAAAAAAAATACGAAACATAACTTTTCATTTCTCCAATTGACCAATTGATTATGTTATAGTATATCTTTCTTTTAGTGTCTTGGTCTTACCGGATTCCAGGACAAGGATGCATCTAGTCTGGTGGAGTATCCAGCTAAGTGCTTTTTTTATACAAGGTAACATCATTAGGGGAAGGTGCGCCACTCCTCGTATACGCTGGTGTATATCCAAACAGATACAATCTTATTTAGTCTTCGAATACTATGTTATTTTGAATAGTTGTTCATGGTTCACTTGTGGGCTAAAATATCCTCATGTCAAGTTTTCCTGACAAACTCTTTTACAGAGAGACTGCTAACAATCAAGGATGGTGTCTAGTAGGTAATTTAAACTCTAAAATATATATGTGTGTATATATGGATATATATATATATATATATATATATATATATATATATATATATATATATATTAGTATTTCATGTATCCACATAAAAATTTTATAAGGAGATATAATATTTTATGTATCAATTTTCAGTATTTACTTCAACAGTGCTCGATACATAAGTAGAGCTAGGTAGTAAGTTATGAAAATATATTTATGGCAATCAAGCTACACAGAGGCTCTCGCGTTTCATCCCCGGGGGGAATCTTGAGGCTAAAATGCATGGAGTTACTTTTGCCGGGTGTTTTTATATACACGGCTTGCCAGTTAACCAATCAGATTCTTTGTTGTTCTCTCAGCCAATCGTTGGACTTCCCGCGAACAAAGGCTTTGTTGGTGTCACTCCCTATACCCTGGCAAACCGTGTATATAAAAAACACCCGGCAAAAGTAACTCCATGCATTTTAGCCTGAAGATCCCCCCACGGGGATGAAACGCGGGAGCCTCTGTGTAGCTTGATTGCCATAAATATATTTTCATAACTTACTATATATATATATGTATATATTATGTATATATGTATATATTATATATCCTATGTAAATAAATTTACGATATATTCATTTAAATACTTTCCAAGAATTCAACATATATAAAAGCTGAGACGATAGAAATTTTTATTGATATCAAGTCTTCATCAGCACAGGGTATATACACCAATTTCGAAGTCAAAACATAGAACCAGGACAGGAGTATAATTGACTTAGTTATACAGCAATTCGATAGCATGAGGGGGGGGGAGATATAATAAGTACAACCCACCTCCAATAGTCGAACATATAAAATGACACAATAGGTGAAAGAAAGTGTCAAAAGTACAGATATACAAAAACATACATCAATAGCTCAAATAATTTATTCACAGTTAAAGATATACACAAATATATCGTTAATACAAATATATGATGAGATTCACATTTAACAACGCAGTGCTGTACATGCACAGTTTTTCGTTTAGAAGTAATGAATATTATTATTATTAAAAAAAATCTTTAAAAAAATTGAAGTTGAGCATTGTTAGAAGATATTAAAAATAGACATTCACTTAAGCTACAAAGTAAGACTCCGAGTAAGTTCGTTGAGTTCTCTAGTTTGTCTTGATGTTTACGCTTACATGGCATCAATATAATTTAATTTCTCCGTATAGAGTGATAAATTGCTATGGCCTAGAGGATGGAGCGGAAGCGTGCGGAGTCAATGGAAACTCTGTGAACCGGGTTCGCACCTTGTGATCGTCTGAAATTAATACCTCCCTACACTGATGAAAGCAACAGCTGAAAATAATGTCGTCTGAAGGTAAATATAATTTCCTATATATTTATAAATATTATTATAAAGCCCTTTTAAGAAAATTAAATTTGAGCACTGTTAGGAGATATTTAAAAATAGACATTCACTAAAGCTACAAAGCAAGGCTCCGAGTAGTTCGTTGAGTCCTCTAGTCTGTCTTGATGTTTACGCTGTATGTGGCATAAATATAACTCAATTTTTCTCGTATTGAATATCATTTTATATTTGTATTAATGATATCTTTGTGTATATTTTTACATGTAAAAAATTATTTATGCTATTGATTCATGTTTTTTTTTTACCTGTACTTTTGACACTTTCATTCTCCGATTGTTTCTTTTATACGTTCGATTATTGAAGGTAGCCTAGGGGATAGAGCGGAAGCATGCAGAGTAAAAGGTGATTCTGTGAACTGTGTCCGTCTGAAATTATCACCGCCTACACTGATGAGAGCAAAAGCTCGAAACGACGTCGTCTGTAGGTTAATATCATTTTATATTTATTTATGAATATTATATATATATATACGCAAAGTTGTATAGAAAAATACAAACAACTATGTCAGTTATAGGTTAGACTCGATTTCACCTGCCTTTTCGACAGTATCTTCAGACACAACTAATCAATTTGAACTGCGTGGGTGTTTGCGTGTGAGTGTGGAATATGAGAACGGGTGTGGGGGTGATGGTGCTGGATTGGTTCAATATAGATGTACTAACGCAGTCACAGATATGAAGTCCTTAATCACTTAAAAAACATCAAATATTAAAAAATGAATATCAATATAAAAGCTGGACTCTTCCTCTAAAAAAAAGTAAAATTTCTCACTACTCGATGTGTCCTGGCCCTGTGGAAATATATAGAGCCATGTAGAATTGTTTTTACTGATGTTTTGACTTCCTCCTCCACTTTTCCCTCCTCCTCGCCTCCCCCGCACGCCTCAATTTGTTTTTGCCTGCCTACTATGTTAACGTTTACTCTTCCTTATTTCCTTCCTTCCTTGTATTTAAACCTGCTGCGTCTTTGCATGTTTTTGATAGTTACGTCAAATGCTGATGCGCACATCTTTTCTTTTTTCTTTCTTTCTTTCCTTCTTTCTTTTTTTCTTTCTACTGTTCCTTACTTGTTTGTTTACGTTTTTTGTTTTTTTTTCGGACGCGTCTTGTACAATTTGAATTTCTGTTCATTAAAGTTCTTACTTCCAACGGAGGAAGGTTGCTTTCAAGCAACTGAAATATCTTGGTAGAGCTTTTATATGTGTTTGAGTTTATATTTTTGTTAGTTTGTTGATTCGCTTATAATCAAATCCATTTTTATTTTGAATTTTGTCTGAAACATTGTTTCTCTTTTTCCTCATATATATATATATATATATATATATATATATATATATATATATATATATATATATATATAATATATATATAAGTATTTTATTTAAGAACTATGTCTGTTTGAGTGTGCTGAGGTTTCACCAAACTGTCCATGCCGGCTCTCGAGTTGAAAACGGGCTGAACGTGGCAGACCAATTCTTCAGCACCGTTCAGTAGTTGAAGGTGCTGACATTGTTGAATGCCGTGCGAATTTCAAAGATTTATTGGTTACCTTGTTTCGGAGTCTCCCTCTACTGATCAGGGCTGAAAGGATCGATTTGCCACTGTAAGCCGGCTTTTAGCTAAGACTCGGAATGACAAGTGTGATTAAACCTCGGTACACCAAACAGAAACTGGAATTTATAGTTAAAAAAAATAAAATGCTTTAAATTTGCTGTTTTAGAACCTTCAATCGGGCACTTTTTTTCAACTAACTTATGATAATGCTATATATATATATATATATATATATATATATATATATATATATATATGTCCGTGTATATATCAATTAAACAAGTTCAAATGCATGCATGACATGAACTTAAAACCAATATTTGTTTTAAAGTACTAAATACTAAGTAGAGTTTATGAATGTTTATTATATATCAATTTTATTTGGCTTACGCAAATACAATTGCGTTTTAGCGACTTAATAAAATCTTGGTGCCCCGAAAATATGATTTTTATTTTTGGTATCCGAAAAACCGTTAAATTTAATTTGCGGAAACAAAATTATATATATATATATATATATATATATATATATATATATATATATATATATATATATATATATATATATATATATATATATGGGGGCTGTGCGAATAGTGTGCTTTTATATTTTCGTAGCTTCTGCTGTAGGGTTTGGTTTTCCATTTCGACAAGATGAGAAAGGAAATTTCAGTTCAATATTTCTATGTACTTGCATGACATTTTTCTTAAAAGTAAAGACGAAACGTTGATGAATACATAAAAAAACATCTTTTGCTTTTTCCTTTTTAATTTCCCATTACGTCAGATTACTCTCATCCTTCCTTTCCTATCTTGTCGAAATAGAAAACCAAACCCACCAGCAGAAGCTACGATATATATATATATATATATATATATATATATATATATATATATATATATATATATATATATATATATATTTGCAAACATTGTTAAAAATAACATAATTCGTCTGGTTAAGTATACCTCTTTATTTTTTCATTTTTCTGATGGTCTTTTTGTATTAAAATAAAAATAAATAAATATTCAATAGGTTTCACAGGTTTCACAGGTTTCACGAACTTTTTCGATTCTTCGTCGAATCATCCTCAGGTGTCAAAAGCAAATGAACAAAAACGCTGGAGAAAGAACCAAATTTTAAAAAGACAGCGGAGAAACGCGCAGAGAACGTTTTCGCATTGTTCCAGGAAGTCGTTTACGATTTAAATTCAGCAACGCTGATATATATATATATATATATATATATATATATATATATATATATATATATATATATATATATATATATATATATATATATATACTATTAGAATATCCTATAATATAAATGCTATGTTAATATGAATGTGAATTTACTGTATTTATCCGTTTACATTATCTTCTTAAACACAATCTCTTTTAAATGACGAAATTCCTAAATGTACTACATTTAAGAAAGAATTCAATACAAATAGATACAAATAAAAGAAACAGATTACATAAGAAGTTTTCGAAAAGAACCGAAATAAAACCTTTCTTATAGCAATGATGGTCTACCTTCAACTTTAAAAAGAAACCATTAGTGAAAGCTAATATAAAAATAAATGAAAATTTAGGAAAATATTAATTTGAAACGATCGATTCGGTCTCGTGCGTTGTTGATATTGATATTCGTTGATTAATATTTAATTCATTTCATTTGCAGATTTTTTAATATGGAGCAGCCTCGTGATTTGTAATTGTTTCAATGAAAAATTACATTTTCTCATAACTGTAATCTTTATATGAAAACGCTGACATACGACATTTTTCATTAAAGCCAAATATTACATTTTTTTCATTTCTATATATTTTATTTAAATTTAACCATCCATGGATGTAGCCTGCTATGAATCTAATCAATTTCTCAAATATCAAAAGAATTTATGCAGTGGTTTCGAATTTTCATTTGAGGAATCAGTTGTACACGATAAAAATACACACACACAACACATACACACACACACACACACACACACACACACACACACACACACACACACACACATATATATATATATATATATATATATATATATATATATATATATATATATGTAAGTAATTAATCAAGTTCAAATATGTTAATAAAATGAACATATACCATTATTTTTAAAAGTAGATGATTTATAAAATTACATAAACAATATTACAGTCTTACGTCAATCAACGGATGTTTCGATGCTATCACATCTCTTCAAAGAGCCTTTGGAGAGATGTGATAGTATCAAAACGTTCGTTAATTGACGTAAGACAGTAATATTGTTTACTGAATTATATATATATATATATATATATATATATATATATATATATATATATATATATATGATAAATTAAAAAGGAAAACCGATAATTTTTAATATGTTCATCAACGTTACTCTTTTATTCCAAGACTTTCTCAAGATTTGAAGAAAAACAGATGTCGAAATTCTAAAATAGTGGAAAGAATGCTTTTTCTTTCAAAACGAAACATAGATGTTAAAATTCAAAATATGTGGTGCGTTTATTAAGTGGAATGATTTTTTAATTCTTTTTATATTAGTGTTATGTTTGGTTTTAAGTTTGGTGTTATGTTTGGTTTGGAATGTGGTGTAAAATAGCTAGCCTGGATCTAAATCCAAGTTCTATTCGGTTGGTATATATATATATATATATATATATATATATATATATATATATATATATATATATATATTCAGCATTTATAATACAATGCAAACCAACAACTCAATTTATATAGTCTATCCACAAGAAATGACATTAACAGAAACAGCCCCTACTGCGAACAATACAAAAGCTTTCTCTCTTCCGTATTCTGAGTGATAGTAGTACTAATCTAATCTTCAAGGGGTCTAAATCTTAGGAATAATAATTAATTCCTTTGGTGCGAATTAGAACTTGTATAAGCCGACGTTTATCGCTGGGAAATTCATAGAATAGAAAAGGGACTCAACTATATCAGTCGTGAAACATAAATAGGATATCTAACCATGAATCGTAAAATAGAAAAAAAGGATCATCAGCTGTTTACAAGGTAACCATTTAAAATATATAATGACCGGGTATCCCACAAAAATATCCCCTATTTTTGTATAAATTATAAATTATATATCTATTTATAATTGAGATATTTTGAGTGTCTTAGTTTTATGTTATGAAGAAATTTTGTTTTTATTCAGATAAAAATATTTGTTAATATCTACATGATGTCTACTGCACAGTAGAACGTTGAATGAGCAGGGTAGGAACATGCTGTCTGACAAGAAAATCATATAAATATAGCACAACCATAATACATATATATATATATATATATATATATATATATATATATATATATATATATATATATATATATATATATATATATATGTATATATAAATAATTATGACGAACAATCAAATAATTTTCATTGTTTTAGAATTTAAAGCAACAAAACAAGAGATGTGAACAAGTTCGAAGATATTTTACGGAAAAGTTCCCCGACGGAAGAAACTCCCCCGATAAGAAAACGGTTTATCGAACAGTGAGGAAATTTAATGAACATGGAAGTATTGTGAACAGAAACAAAGGAAATTCAGGGAGAAGAATGATACAAAGAAGTGAAGATGATATTGCAATTGTAACAAAGCATGTTCCATCCGTATTCATTCAACCTTCTACTGTGCAGTAGATATTATGTAGATATTAACAATTTTATTTTATCTGAGTAAAAACAAAATTTTCAATAGTACAAAACAGACTTAAAATAACCTAAATTAAACTGGAGGTATAATGTATACAAAAATACGGGACATTTTTGTAGAACACCCTCTATCTATCTATTTATCTATCTATCTATCTATCTATCTATCTATCTCTATATATATATATATATATATATATATATATATATTTAAATAAATTTTTCGTGGTACAAAATTTGATAACGGCGAGGAATACGGACGTTTGGGACATTTTTTGGAGAGTCGAATGAGATTAAACAAATATAAAAACGAGAGAAAACGATTAAAAATAAATTAATTAATGTACTGAACCGGTTTTCGTCCACACTCATCAGAGTAAAACGTGAAAGTGATTGAATACGACTAAAACCTAAGAAAAATTTGTAATGAAAACTAGTGACAAGTTTAGGAAAAAAAAAATATGGGGAGGAGAGTCATAAGTTGATCACATTAAGTCCTAAAAGCCATTCCTTTTGCTTACAAAGGGAAGGTTTGATTGACTTGATATATATCAAGTCAATCAAACCTTCCCTTTGTAAGCAAAATGAATGGCTTTTAGGACTTAATGTGATCAACTTATGACTCTCCTCCCCATATTTTTTTTTTCCTAAACTTGTCACTAGTTTTCATTACAAATTTTTCTTAGGTTTTAGTCGTATTCAATCACTTCCACGTTTTACTCTGATGAGTGTGGACGAAAACCGGTTCAGTACATTAATTAATTTCTTTTTAATCGTTTTCTGTCGTTTTTATATTTGTTTAATCTCATTCGACCCTCCAAAATATATATATATATATATATTCATATGAGGACAGAGATAATTAGAAGAGTACATACCAATCAAGTGTATGCACCTTTTCATCTAATTGGCTTAACTCCAATTCTCTGATGCTACCACCTACTGCACACATATCTCTAATTAGACTGAAAAAGGTCACAGAAAGCAGTGGAAAATTCTGTTTTTTAAAGACATTTTGTATTTTAATACGTCAACAAATAAGAAATAAACTAGAAAATATATAAACACACACACACACACACACACACACACACACATATATATATATATATATATATATATATAAGGTTAATACAACAACAGATATAAGAGGCAACTAATATCTTTAATTAGTGAACATCCGGATAAAAATGAAGCTCAATATACTGGATAGAGCATTAATAGCATTAGATAAAATGAAAGAATAAAATAAGGTACGAATCAAATTTTATTACAATTCAGAGTTCAAGGAAAGTTATTGAAAGTCCTTAATCCATGGGTTTTCAAAAAAAATTCTTCTTGTCAGAGGATCATTACTGCAGTGGAATTACCGCGAGTAAATAAAACTTTACTTTGAAAAACATAAATATAAAAATATAAAAATATAATAATAAACAAAATTATAAATAAAGATAAATATATGCAACACAAATTGCATCGGGCAAAAACATATATTTAAGTTGAAATACACCATCAAGGTATGACTAGAAATAATATTGATTAAAGTAGAATCAGGAGTCAAAATATCTACGTCAAACATCAGATGTATTTTCACAAGTTTCGTTCAGAAGTTTTTAAAAAATAAGGCAGTCCAAATGGTGGAAATAAATCCCAAAGTAAGCTAAAATGTTACAATTTGATGTGTGACATTCAAGACATGTATTACATGTAAGCGAAACAATGATAAGGGGATCATGTTATATGGGATGAAATTCTAAATACAACTCACTAGATGCAAGCGCCGCTAAGGCCAATTCGAACAATGTTAAGCTGACCTGATGTTTTCGGCCATTATTTTCTTCCGGGTCCGATGAAGTTACTCCAATGAAAAATAATATTCGAAGGTAATCCTCTACGACACAAGCTCCGACCAGCCCTGCAGACAGCGCGACAAATCCCCCCAAAACACAAAACACGGCCTCCTCGGTAAGCCAGCCGCGCAAAAGTGGTTGAATGTCTGGGTTAAGGACTTTCAATTACTTTGCTTGAACTCTGGATTGTAATAAAATTTGATTCGCACCTTATTTTATTATTTCATTTTATCTAATGCTATATATATATATATATATATATATATATATATATATATATATATATATATATATATATATATATATATTACATTAATGTTTTATACATATATATATGCAATTATTATTTCATGTAAATATATTATAGTATGATATACTGTGTATAGAGTTTTAGTATTTACTTTAACAGTACTCAATACGTGAGTGGAGCTTAGAAGTAGTATGAAAATATGTTTATGGCAATTAAGCTACACAGAGGCATCCACGTTTCATTACCGCAAGAAATCGACATGCTAAGCCTGACTATTCCCTGCGGTGCTGAAACGTGGACGCTTCTGTGTAGCTTAATTGTCATAAATATATTTTCATCCTACCATATATATATATAGTGTAAAAAAGCTTTTAGTCATTTATAAACGAATAAAAAATGCAGCTTCAATTCCTAGGGATACTAACTGAATCCAATATATCAGAAACCTTGCACTTGTATAAATCTACTTACCGCTGGAAAATTCACAAATTAAAAAGGTGTCTAAACTAAATAACAGTGAAACATAAACAACGGACCTTAACTTAAACCGTTAAATTAAAAAAAATAATCGTAACCGTTTCGGAGATATAAAAACAGAACAGCTATTAAATTATTTTCATTCCAACAGAACTGATCACACAAAATACCACCTCCCCATAACCAAATGTTGATACAATTCAGTTATTATTGCACTTATTATCATGTCAGTGGCCCGGCGTTTGATACATGACTGTATTAATATATATATATATATATATATATATATATATATATATATATATATATATATATATATATATATATATATATATAGTAATCAAGGTAAAGTAAACATATACAGGATAGGAAGCTGAATAATTACAACCCGGCTTATAAAAAGTGCTCAATATCAAATAGAGCTTTTATATATGCTTATTTTTATTCATACAGCCATTTACAAAATCTGCGACACTGGCATGTCGATGTTATCGATCTGCAGCCGTTAGAAACTGAGATCACATCAGGCAGAATTAAAATCTTATTCTTACCTCAGATCATATTTGGGAACTAGCCGATAATAATGAATCACCAATAGTGGTTTGAAACTCCCGGGTAAGTGTACTTTAGTTTCAATTACTGTCTGTATCGATTTCACGCAGCCGCGTGGTCATGAGCGTTTGTCTCCTGATTCTAGATTGAATCTACTAACGGCCTTTGAGCCCATGCGACTGTCTGCAGTCACCACTTCTGCACTAATGAAGATAAAAAACCGAAACAATATCGCCTGTAGGTGAAAACACTTTAATATATATATATATATATATATATATATATATATATATATATATATATATATATATATATATATATATTTAGGTCTGTAGAAATATATATTTCTATACATAGGATAATCTTCTAAACTAATGATCGGATTGTTATGAATTTTTTAATATATATTCTAGGTAACATGGTGAGTACAATGGGCACATTGTCTTCTGATAAATTTTAGGATGTGCAAAAAAGTTAGGTATGTATATATATGTATATATATATATTTAGTTATACAAGATAAACTCTTACATCGATCATTATGAATTTTTGAATATATAATTTTTCGGCAACCCTGTGAGTAGCATGGGAACACTTTTTTTGTGAACTTTAATATTTAGGGAGTGCTCTTTTTTCCCACAACTCAACCTCTTCAAACTTGCATCCTTACCCAAAAAACTTTAAAAATAAGTTAGACACAAAAAATGAATTGAGAAAAAAAATTATTCTACATCAAATTAATACATTTTAAAAGGAGGGGTATCGAAATTGTACCATACCCTGCAAACAAAGAAAAAAGTTAACATTTAACACTAAGACTATAATTATTGCTTATACCCGTCCAGTGACACGTATTTTACTAGTATATCTATCAAATAAAATCTTATTTGATTAAATTAGCTCTGGGCATTTAACGGTTCTCGCTTAATTCTAAGGTAACGTAACTCGGATAGCTGGATTGCAGATACTTTTATGCACCTCTTTTGTCTATTAAATATTTAAGCAATAGTGCTTCTCGTACGCCTATTCAACCACTATTACGCAGTGCCTTTGTACGAATCATTACAAGATTTCCCTACACACTCACTTTATCCACAATTAACGACCCACCTCACGAACGCAGATACACATTTTGAAGTGGCACAAAACATGCCTACCGGTTGAAAAAGTCACAAGTCTCACATTTTGTGTATTTACAGGGCGGGTGCATCAGAAATATGCACCGGGGTCCGGCCATTAAAACTATTTCGTTTCATTCTGTATACACCCTGAATAATTTTAGCCTGGCGGTCTAATCATTGTAGAATTTGACCCACACCCGGACATTTGACAGCCACCCGCCGGGTATGCTTTCACGAAGCTATAAATTTACATTGCTTCCTGATGTGCAACTAGAGGCCGACCCCTGGATAGACTTTTCAATGTTTACCGTCGGGGGCCACCTCACATAAATCCAGTTTGCTTTTATCGTGAGAAATCACAAGGAAAGAATACGAAACAAAGACGTGCCGATTCTTTTTTTTTGTATTTTCTGTAGTATCTATATATTTTAATGTGTTACCCCAAACGGCGAGCCATCAATCACCAGTGCATCGTGAAATGCAAGTAAACATATAGAAAAATAATATGAACTAGTTCATACCCGCTCCTTGATCAGAGTTGGTACATCACATGGGTATGTCAAGTTTCCATCTTTACCTAGTGTATATCGCTGTATAGCTAGTACGAAGAAAAATATTTATGAAATTTCGTGGGAAAAATACATCATTTAGTATCTGCATAAGGGGTAGGTAACTACGATGCGTGTATTTACTTATTGTTTTTATTACGAAAACATATTAATAATTATGTTTTAAAAAATATTAAAAAGTTTGTTTAAATATATAAAAAATTATGTTTTAAAAATATTAGAAATTATGTTTTAAAAAATATTAGAAATTATGTTTTAAGAATATTAGAAATTATGTTTTAAAAAATATTAAAAATCATATTTTAAAAACATTAGAAATTATGTTTTAAAAATATTAGCAAATTAAGTTTTAAAAATATTAAAAATTATGTTTTAAAATATTAAAAATTATGTTTTAAGAATATTAGAAATTATGTTTTAAAAAATATTAAAAATCATATTTTAAAAACATTAGAAATTATGTTTTAAAAATATTAGCAAATTAAGTTTTAAAAATATTAAAAATTATGTTTTAAAAAATATTAGAAATTATGTTTTAAAAATATTAAAAATGATCTTTTAAAAAATATAAAAAATTATGTTTTAAAAAAAATATTAAAAATTATGTTTTTTAAGCAAAAATAATTCGCTTTGAACTAATTCCAAAATGCTCTTTATGTGTACTGTTGCAGATTATAAAAACCATGCTCCTATTTAATTGTCTCCCCATGAGGGTAGAGTTAGACACAAGGCCGGTTTTTAAAGTTTGTAAAATACATCTCCCCAAAAAGGGGTACTCTGGATTGGGAAAAAATAAAAAAAGGTTACATAATTTAAAAAAATATTTATGTCAAGATTTTTTGTTATTATGTCATGTTAAGTTCTTTAAATTTATAAAACTTGTATCTAATTAAAAATAATTCTCTAAACTTAAGGTTGATTCGAACATGGTAAAAACTACTGCCTTAGTAATGTGTATTCTGCCTATTCCTTTTTTTAACCAATCACATGCTTTTAACAGTATATAGCTAGATTTCTATTAGACTACTACATCTTCTGAATTGTTCTTCTTTGCCTCACGCAAGCATTATTTTGACATCATTACAGGGTGAAAATAAATTAATGAGACAACTGCTTTAACGTTTATGAAACTAAAGTAGCAAATATGGTCTTAACGTGAAAGTAATGAACTACTTAGTAACTTTAGTTTTCAAAATGACTGCCTTTAGCTTTGACACAGAGTGTCAAGCGTTAGCAACATTTTTTAGCTGTAGATCGCAACACTCCCTCGCCAATTGAGTCCCATTCTTTCAACAAGTATTTTCTTAGTCCAAATTTTCGTGAAGATTACCACAGGCTTTGGCCTCCAAGATCGACCAAACGGAATAATTCATAGAGATAAGTTCAGCCTAGTACGGAGACCATTCTTGACTGGTTATAAAGTCAGGAAAATTAATGCTGCACCAGTCACGAGTTCCTGTAAGTCTATGTGAACATGAGCAGGCTCTTGTTAGAAGATTAAGTTCTGTTTGAAAAAGGATGTGTAAGTTTGTCTCCGTTATTTCTTGTCACTCTGTATATCGTTCGTCGTTGTACAAGTCAAAAAATAAAATACATACGTAAATTAGATGGTAAAATAATAAGTTAATTTACGTCTATATTTTTCTCATGCAGGTAGGTAATTCTATACTTTTCTTGTATGAATATAACGATGTTATATTTCTTAAATGTCTCAAATTTTTTCGTACTAAGAATATTGTAGATTTTTATTTAATACAAAAATGTGTTTCTAATTTAAAGCAAAGTAAATCCGTACAAATCAGCATGGTACGACTTAGTATTGTTGTTTGCATTAGTTTCACCGATTTTCTCAAGTACTCACAGGAAGGGCCACATACAGGTTTTCCAACAGGCATGAGTGAAAGTGGTTCTATGAAACCGACTGGATTCGAACTTGAATCTACCCAGGTCGTCAGTTCGCGTCGTGATCCACTTCCCCACCGTCATCCACCACCATTTGGAAGCAAGATTTTGTTTACTTTTATTCATCCCGTATATTGCCACTGAGACGTAAGAGGCTACCGTGAATTAGGGGCCAGATTTATAGGGGGCATCCTAAATTGGCAGTTGTGCAGCAAGATGTTTGTTCACATTACATTTAAATGTATGCATGTTGGTACAGTCGGGGAAACAGAGATCAGGGAGAGAGTTCCAAAGGCAAGCGGTCCAGAGAAAGAAGCTATTAGAGTAGGAAGTTTGCTGACATCTGGGGACCTCAACAGTTAAAGGATGGGATTTTACTGCTTGTCGGGTTAGACGGAGGTATTTTCGTTGACGGAGTAAAGGTGAGGGAAGCTCGTTGGAGCACATACCGTTGAAGTACTTGTAAAACAAGCACAGGGATGCAACATTGCGGCGATGAGACAGAGGCTAGAGCTTGGTACACAGTGTGAGACCTATTAAGTTAGAGACGCTTTTTTACACCTTGCCCAAGAGGAGTAACGTATTAATGAGGAATGGATATTCAAAAAAAATCCGTAACAGAAATAATTTTTTGATAAAACATACAAACTGGGATGTTACATTTGTCTGTGTATAATATATGGTAAGGGTTGTTTGCTTTTGTTGAAATTAATTGTTAGAATAATCATAGTTATACTAGTTAACGACTAAATCGCTAGATTGAAGGGATTTTTTAAGAAATGTTCTATGTATTCCATACTCAGAAAATAATGGGTAAATCTACTACTTAAAAAAAAAATGTGATGAATACAAACCATGTCATTTGAAAAATCTGGAGCACAATTTATTTCCTTAATTTTAGGATAGAATTTATTAAGTTATTTGTTAGGTTTTACCGTATATCAACCCTTCGTGTTCAGGTTATGTCTTAACCGCACATATGTTGTGTATACGAATAGTTTTAGATTGATTTTGAGAAACAATTGTAAATGTATTGTCTGTCAACAATAGATTCTTATGTAAGAAGATGATACGGACATTCTTTTATGAGTTTTGACAATAAAAACTCGATGTTGATGACATAAGCACATAACAATGGTAAATAGATTCGCTTGTAATGTCAAATATAAACAATTAATATTCGCAAAAATGCCGAATCAAGAGTAAATTAAATTAAAACAAAGTACGTTGTTTTGACGCAAACGATATGCTTAAATAAGATAGACAGACATGACAGAGAAAGAAACGGAAGAGAGAAGAAGAATGACAGATAGAGAGAGAGAGAGAGAGAGAGAGAGAGAGAGAGAGAGAGAGAGAGAGAGAGAGAGAGAGAGAGAGAGAGAGAGGAGAAATTATGTTATAGCCATGTACCGAGGATAAGCGCGTCGCACAAATAATATATGAATGAATTGTCAACAAGAAATTACCCCGTTTTTCTCAAACGCAAAACAAAAAAGATGACCCTTTTCTTGTTACAATCAAAAACAAAACTGTACGTGTTTTCTTTTCGGAAGTTTTTTTACGAACTATCGTCAGTAAATAAATTAGTTTAATCAGGAACTACGACACAATAACACTAAAAATAAACAATTAATAAACCGTAGACGGCTTTTCGGATGTTAAAACCCTTATTATTTCACACACTTATTTTACCCATAGATGCAAATCTGACTATTACTACTGCTTCGGGTCAGGGTGGATCTGGTAGTAATGGTAAGTAAGGGATGATACCGCGTTACAGATTAAGACTTCAAGCGTAGACGAAATTTCGAATTCAATCGTCGTGACTGGCGGCAATCCTTCAATCGTCTCGTAGCTTCTGATCCGGTTTGAACGACTGACTTATTTTATGCCAGTTGGCGTAGCTGCTATGCAAATTATCCCTCCCTCACATCTCGTGATTTTGAAGGTATTCGTGCATACCAGACGCGATTCTATGCCGCTTATGATGGTGAGAGGCTCTGTTCATTACATATTAATTTATGAAAAAATTAAGTGTGAGAGACCAATGAAAATGTTATTTCAAACTTAAGCGTGAGAGACCAATAAATATGCTATAAAAACTTAAGCTTGACATACCAATTAAAATGTTATTTCAAACTTAAGCGTGAGAGAAAAATGAAAATGCTATTAAAAACT
>OY744527.1:59063597-59133597 GCA_963556195.1 Sepiola atlantica
GAAAAATTAACATGGAACGTAAAAAATGAAAAAAACAAAACAAAAAAAAAACAAAGGAACGAAGTAGGAAAACGAAAGACACATGTTGAGAATTGAAATAAAGAAAGAAAAAAAAGAAGAGAAAAGAAGAAATGGAAGACTAAGAAAGAATAAAAATGGAGAAGAACAAAGAATTCTTTAAGAAGAGAACGAAAGAAATGAAAATAGGAAATAATGAAATAATTGTTCTAAAAGGAAAAGTGTAAGTACAGGGTTTGGCATAAGTGACTATATGATTTCATTTCAACATAATAAATGTAACATGGAAGAGAGATATGCAACTGCAATGCAGAAACTAATAATCGTTATACTTTAATTGTTTTTCAACGAAAATTAATATTTACTAAATGTTTATTAAAGTTGCTGAAATACGTGCTACTTGAATAGCTTGATTTTGGAATTTCATCCTTGCTCCCTGTTTTCCCGACTGAACCCACATGCAGACATTTAAATGTAACGTAAACAAACATCTTGCTGCCCAGCTCCCCACTCCACTATTAATCTGGCCCCTAATCACAGTATACCCTTATGTTTCAATGGCAATGCGCCTTGTTTGGGATAAATAAAAGTTTAAAAAAGTAGCGTATGCCCTTTATAGTGCTCATTGCCTTTTGCTAATCTTTCAGAGGATTGATCAGAGGACGTTAACGCTCAGTTCACATAGCAGTTAAACAATGGCAGCTCGGATTTCTTTCTTTCAGTTCAACGATACTACGGGACCTTGTCTTTGAGAATTCTCAAAATAAAAGGTAAGAGGGGCCAAATCTGGCGAATGAAGATATAGTTACTTATAACGGTAATAACGGAGCCTGTATATTTTCAGAAAAGACAAGATAAAAAAAGAGAGATAGAAAATAAAACTTTCTGAAAGAAAGAAAAAGATAGATAAATGAGAATGGCTATTCTGAAAGAAATTAAACGAAAAGAATTGGGAAATAAAGCAAACATTACGAAAAATATGTGTAACGAAAGAGAAGAGATTGAAAGAAAGAAAGAAGGAAAGCAAGAAAGAATGACAGAAAGAAGGAATGAAATAGAAAATAGAAAAAACATCACGAAAGAAATGGGAAAAGAAAGAAATGTGAAAAGAAAGAAAAGAAAGAAAGTAAGAAATTGGAAATAAAGAAAATATTACGAAATAAATATGTATAGAAATAAAGGGGAAAGAAAGAAAGAAAAAAGAAGGAAAAAATAGGTAAAAAAGGAAACATTACGAAAGAAATATGTAAAGAAAGAAAAGAAATAAAGAAATAAAGAAGGAAAGAAATTGAACATAAAAAACATTACGAAAGAAATATGTAAAGAAACAAAAAGAAAAAAGAAAGAAGGAAAGAAATGTGAAATAAAACAAATATTACGAAAGAAATATGTAAAGAAAGAAAAGAGAAAGAACGAAAGAAGGAAAGAAATGCGAAATAAAGAAAATATTACGAAAGAAATATGTAAAGAAAGAAAATGAAAAGGAATGAAAGAAAGAAGGAAAGAAAGCAATCACAGGGAAAAAAGCATGGAGTATTGATACCACATCTTAGCTGGTACACTGGTCTATCCCTCTTAAACATGGTCCAATCAATAGTCTCTAACCTATTAAATTCCACACTGTCTACAAACCTCCAGTCCCTGTCACATCGCCACAATGTTGCATCTCTATGTTTGTTTTACAAGTAGCACAATGGAATGTGCTCTGACGAACTTGCTGCACTTGTTTCCCCGTCAACATAAACACCTCCGACCAACCCGACTAGCAGAACTGTACAGGTTCCCAGATACTGGAAGGCTTACTACTCCAAGAACTCTTTCCTCGAATCGTTTGCATTTGGAATTTCCTCAGTGCTTCCTGTTTCCCTGACTATACCAATGTACAGACATTTAAATGTACTGTGAACAAGCATCTCACTGCACAACTCATCACTTATGATACTCCTATAAATCTAGCCCCTACGTCTCAGTGGCAGTGTGCCTTGTTTGGGGTGAATTGAAGTAAGAAAAAAATGATAAAAATATAAAAATATAAGAAAATAAAACAAAAGAGAATGATAAAAAAGAAAACAAAAAATAAAAAGAAAGAAATATAAATCCAAGTAATAAAAGAAAAGGTCGACAAAAAAATATTAAAAAAATATAAAAGATAACAATTTAAAGAAGGATCAACCCAGTGATTATTTCGCCGAAGGCAAGTAAACTTAGTATTTGTGATCATTAAGTGTTTTTGTTAACGTAAACCTTCAACAAATTTCGGTTAGTTACACAAATGCTAAAAGGTCATCACTTTCACGATGCTTAGACATTCTACAAAAAAAATGACAACACTCGTATCGCTTTCGCTCATAAAGTTAAATAAATAAATAAATGATCCCGCCATGAAATCCCTATTAAGAACAAAAGAGGAATTTTCTGTTTATACTTATATGCTGAAAAGTAGTAAGAATGTTCCCGGTTGAAACCTAATACGGATCTCTTATTGCTAACGGTTCAAAAGATAAAGAAATAATGTGACTTGTCGATAATTCTTCAAAGTCAAAACTTGATGATCAGAAAGAAATAGTTTCTTTTGTCAAATGATGAGGTAATCTTAAGGTAAAATAATCTTTAGGTTAAATAATCTTTAGGTTAAATAATATTTAGGTTAAATAATCTTAAGGTTAAATAATCTTTAGGTTAAATAATCTTAAGGTTAAATAATCTTTAGGTTAAATAATCTTTAGGTTAAATAATCTTTAAGTTAAATAAATTTTAGGTTAAATAATCTTTAAGTTAAATAATTTTTAGGTTAGATAATCTTTAGGTTAAATAATCTTTAGGTTAAATAATCTTTAGGTTAAATAATCTTTAGGTTAAATCATCTTCAGGTTAAATAATCTTTAGGTTAAATAATCTTTAGGTTAAATAGTTTTTAGGTTACATAATCTTTAGGTTAAATAATCTTTAGGTTAAATAATCTTTAGGTTAAATAATCTTTAGGTTAAATAATTTTTAGGTTACATAATCTTTAGGTTAAATAATCTTTAGGTTAAATAATCTTTAGGTTAAATAATCTTTAGGTTAAATAATCTTTAGGTTAAATAATTTTTAGGTTAAATAATCTTTAGGTTAAATAATCTTCAGGTTAAATAATCTTTAGGTTAAATAATCTTTAGGTTAAATAATCTTTAGGTTAAATTCATTTGTGAGGCTTTAATTCCGCGGATTTTTATTTTGATGCCGATGAGAATGAAATTGCGACTATTTCAAAACGGGTCTAATTTAGAAATATCCCGTAAAATATTATGCTTTGTCATGTCAAACTGGCATATAACAAAGAAGTAGTCATTTCCGGAGTAGAGCGAATAAAACCCCCGATCATTTCAGTGGAAGAATATAAGCCAATATCTGATAGACGTTCGACTCTGCGAATAAGACCCAAACGTAGTCACACGTGACGTACAGACAAATATTCTATCATGGAAAAGAGATACACTACAAGTGTTCGCAGTTATAATTGTAGAAAATATTGACGAAAGAAACAATTACAATAGATGATAGTAGAAAAGAAAAGAAAACAAAGATAATGACAGAAAACGATCATTGAAGAAATAGGTAAGTAATATGAAACGTTCATTCGTAAAAACACTTCGCAAATATGATTGTAGAAAATTACTTCGACGAATGATGAAGTTTTCCAACATATTTTCATTATCAGTGAATTCACCTAATTGAATCAAACATTGAATTTTAATCGTTTTATCTTTTTTCAGGTTATTTAATGTACAATGAAGTCTATTTACTTGCCTCCCCACGAGAGCAAAGTTAGACACAAGGTCCTTTTTATGTCGGGAATATCCAGTTCCTCCAAAAGGGACACTTTCTATAGGACAAAATAAAAATTGTCTCAGTCAAAAAGAATTTCTTTTCCTTTTATCGATGACAGACTTTGATTCCAGCCAGAACACCAAGAAAACATGTATTTATGCTTTAGGTCACGCGTATCTTCAAATAATTATTCGTGGCGTTTGCTTTAATAGTTCGGCATGATTTAAATATATGTGTCTACCACCACCGGGTGCAGTTTCATGTCATACACAGGACTATTTCTATTTGACCCATAGATGAAAGCCTAAAAGGTACGAGTCCCATTTTATAGTGAACTAAAGAGTATAGCAAGTAAGGAATAAATTGAGGCCTCATTATCTAAGGAAATTTCGTTTTATACCATGACATATTTTATTTACCACATATATAGCACTCTAAAACGTACTACCACTCCAAGTGTAATGTTCTTTTAGCGGAACGTGGGTTTGAACCCGGGTCATATGAAGACGGATTTGAGATTTTAAAAAACACACACAGCACAAATAATTATTTTGGAAAAGCAGAAAACATTCACGTCCATGACGTCAGTAGGTAGTAAAGCACAATAAAAAATGGTATGGTCCGAGAAGGACTGTGATTGGGAATCGGTCACAGGCATTTTATTTTAACTAAAGAGTCGTCACTCATCAAGGTGACGTCGAGTGACGTAAACAAAAACTTATTTATTATTTAACAGGATTCTATTTTGGTATCTGAGAGAGAAGAGAGTTTGGTGGACTGATATACACGTAGAGAAAGAAGAGAGAAAGAGAGAGAGAGAAGGACGAGAGAGAGAGAGAGAGAGAGAGAGAAAGAGAGAGAAAGAGGGAGAGAGAGGGAGAGAGAAAGAGAGTCAGTGTTACAATATATGTCCGAGGACCGTTTGTTGATTGGCCAGGATCAAAGTGTAGTATCTGTTCCGATGAATACTGCACCCCATAGACCGGTATTGTCTTGGCCTCCGGGGCTTGATTTATGCCGGTCTGTGGATTTGTCCTGTGCAGTTCTATGAGGTTCACCCTCCCAAGCTTTGCCTCCCCTCTTTGGGGAGGAGTAAGTTTATTGCTTACTGCCTGAGGCGACCCTACCGAGGAATGCCGACGGGGCTGCCCAGGCAATTTTTAATGGCCATAGTGCTCACCTTCTCGGGTGCTGTTTTTTCAAATCCCACTTTCCGACCTTGTGTCACATCTTAACGCTGTGGGAGGTAGATAAATAAATTAACTAAGAAATAAAAGCTATCTTTTTATAACAAAAAAAAACCGTCTTGCTCTTTATACCAAGGGAAGCAACTCTTGTATCGACGGGAGCCGGACAGACTAGTTGGGTTATCCTGCTAGACACAGTTAAAGGTTTGATTCAAATGATAACACCACACTGATTTGGAAGACCATGGCAATGGCAAACATAAGTAAATCAATACTAACAAAATCTCCCAAATTTGGGCTTCATCACCGGATGTAGTCATTGACGGAAACATCGGATTTATAAAATTATAAACTTTTCGATTCTAGCCCCCATGATTTTACAATTTACAACAAATTATGCAATCATTATTACTAGCGAGACCTGAGGAAATTCCACAGTTGTATGTTTCTGCAATTTAGTTTGAGAATATATCTGTAAGAGTTTGTGACATATTTCCATTCTATGGACATCCAGCGCGAACAGAGTACCCATAATATTATTGTACCATTTTTGTTCAAATTGAAACATACTTATTTAAGTATTCTGGTTACTGTTATTTCAGAATATATATGATTCTGGGGGTCTATCTCCAAAAACCCTGAAGGAATTTGTTAACTTATTTTGATGCTATGAAACGCAGACCCGCAATACTATTATACCATCTTTGGGCGAAACAGATACTAAACCTTGATCCTAGGCCGAAGCATGAGCACATGTATTTTTGTTCGAGTTAAACGCTCGACACAGCAGTGACATCAGGAAAAATAAAAAAATCTTTTTTATGAATTGCATCTTCGGCGATCTGGCGATTCCATCTTCTGAAAAGTTGGTGGAAGGTGATAACGTACGTATGAACATAAAATTGACTCAGCGTATTTTAATATAGATAGGAAAAAAAAAATCTTAATTCGGTTCCTGCTGACCGAATTTGATTGTCCGTTTATTTGTTTTCTAGTTTAGTTGTTTTGTTTGTTTTTGCACGCAGTCAAATTCAATGCTTCTTACTTCCAAAGCTAAGTGATCCTCTGGGCAAGTGTTGGATGAAAGCGCGGGAAAAATGCCCGGAGTTCATATTCCCTTGCATTTTTAGGGACGGTGTTGTGTCGGGTGGGTCGATGTCACGTTTTTCCCGTGTTTACAAAGTAAACATAGCGTGCGAGAGTGTTCTTGAGAGGCACACCCATGAGGTATATACTGATTGAGGTGCAGGGACGCCAAGGGGAGATGCGGTGGTGGATTTCAAGAATGCAGAAATTAGCCGGGGTGGGTGCGTTGGGGGGGGGGGGAGTGCATGGAGTGAGGATCGGGCGGTGGGGGGACGAGTCGTCGAGAGGGAGCCGGATGATAGAAAAAAAGGCAGGAAAACGAAGGAAGGCGATCGAAGGATGAAAAGACACAAGTAGGTAAGATTGTAAGAAAGATTGAATGAAGGAAAGTTAAAGAAAGGGGTAAAGAAAGAGTTAAAGAAAGAGTTAAAGAAAGAGTTAAAGAAAGAGTTAAATAAAGAGTTAAAGAAAGGGGTAAAGAAAGAGTTAAAGAAAGAGTTAAAGAAAGAGTTAAATAAAGAGTTAAAGAAAGGGGTAAAGACAGGGGTAAAGAAAGAAAAGAAGAAACATAGAATGAAAGAAAATAGAACATTTTAAAAAATTTAATAAAAAATATAGACATTATAAAAATGAAAGACGGGGAAAAAGTAAAAAATGAAATAAATAAAATTGAATGAAAAAAAGAAAGAAAGAAAAGGGGAAGAAAAAATTAAGAATCAAAGAAATAATCAAGATGGAAAAAAGAAAGAAGAAAGAAAGAAGAAAGAAAGAAGTATCGTACAAAATAAATAAAGCAAGACCGATTGCCACGATAGACAAACCAGAACAGTACCCGACTCAAAGTCAGCAGCAATCGGTGTTCACTCAAATTTAGTTCCTGATAGTAAACTTCATCCGTAATATAACTTCCGCCGAGAGTTTTAGTTTCCCAAATTTATTAATGTATTTATTAAATTGTTAGGTTGAAAGTACAGAATAGTTAATAACACTCCATGTTTACAATGGCTTTCTAAATAATAACATTATTATTTCAGCACGGTCCGTAAAATATTATTTAGAAAGCCATTCTTACCATGGGGAGGGGGCTTTGATAACTATTCTGTAATTTCACCGTAAAATTTTAAAAATAAATTAATAAATTAAAATTAGTACAAAACTTCGCAAACCCGAAATGTAAGCCATCTAAAACAAAACATATTTAATATCAGGAAATAAATATGACCGAACACCGACTTTTAGTCGGTTACTCTTCTGGTTTGCCCACACTTCCCGAGATTCCTCTTGGTAAAACATTCACAGCAAGAACTCGGCTTCTAACACAACGGAAAACAGACTTGACTTTCCTTTCTTTCTCCATATGTCTAGCGTCACAAGAGAATATCCATGGACAGAGCTTCTTAGCAAGGGCTTCCGGTCTGTAAAGCAAAATACCACGGGAATGCTTCCCTGTAGACTACAACATAGCCGTCTTAAAATCCAATGTCAACAAGTACATGTCGTGAACCGTCTCATAGTAATTAAACTTCGTTCATTGGATTGACTGACAATCATTCAAACCCATTATCCTCGAGTGGCTTTTGGCCTTGATAAGTAGTGAGCAGAAAGTGAAAATCATCACGGACCTATTTTTGCCAACTGTGAAGCGAATAGGAGAATCTCGTTGCTTATATATCCAAGAGAAATGACATTTAATCGAATCAAAGAGATTATTCTGATGAATATTCGACAGAGGAAAAGATCAATCATTGCCGAACGAACTAAATTATTGACATCAAGAATGTGATGAACCAATTGAAAGTATTTGTATGAGATGCAGGATCCCAGCAGAAATTTTGAATTTCATCGTTTAGGCACGCAATAAATGCCCATTGAAGAATGAATGAATTCATTTTCTTTTACTTTTATTCACTCCAAATAAGGAACATTACAACTGAGACGTAAGGGCTACTATGCATTAAGGGTCATATTTATAGGGGTATCCTAAGTTGGAAGTTGTACAGCAAAATGTTTGTTCACATTACATTTATGAGAAACGTGCATTTATTTAGAAGTTTCAACTGAATTTTTTCTAGCCTGGACTTTTCATAACTTTAATTCACTTCATTTTTCATAACTTTAATTCACTTAATTTATAAGGGACATGCTAAGTCGGGTGTTGTACAACAAGGTGTTTGTTTACAATACATTTAAATTTCTGTGTGTTTGTACAGTCGGAGAAAAAGAGAGTCGGAGTGAAT
This sequence comes from Sepiola atlantica, assembly GCA_963556195.1. Classification (NCBI taxonomy): domain Eukaryota; kingdom Metazoa; phylum Mollusca; class Cephalopoda; order Sepiida; family Sepiolidae; genus Sepiola; species Sepiola atlantica. The sequence continues at coordinate 59,071,936 of OY744527.1, forward strand.
TCCAAAGGCAAGTGGTCCAAGGAAAGGAGCTATTAGAGTAGAAAGCTTTCCGGCATCTGGGTACCTCTACAGTTAAGGGTTGAGATTTTTCTGCTTGACGGGTTGGTCGGGAGTATTTACGTTGAGGGGGCATAAATGCAGAAAGTTAATCGAACCACTTGCCATTGGAGTAATTGTAAAACAAGAACAGGGATGCAACATTGCCACGATTGGACAGGGACGGAAATTTTGTAGACAATGTTATTCTACTGAATAATTGTAGGTAGGTGCACTTTTACTTACTTATTTAAAGTATTAAAACGGTCGCAATAAAACAAAACGCCGGTGGAGGCATGTGTTGATTGTATACAACAGAAAGATTTGATCGGAATTTTTACTAAGAAATAAATCAACCTGAGATTATTTATACATCATGAAAAAGCAGAAATGAAAACATTGTATGAAGATGGACTAAAGCGTGAAAAAGGTCTAGAATGTGGACAGCTATATAAAAAAGATGTAAAGATAAACATGATTTTCAATCGGTGTGGAAATGGAAAATGACAAATATAAAAAAGTGTCGACAACATAGAAGAATGAAATAGATAAGTTTTTTTTTAAATACAGTACGACAAGAAAGGAAATACGTCGATGGAAATTAAATTGAATGGGGTGCTTATGAAGAATAGTCATCAAATAATTTCAGTACTTATGGAGATTTCCGAGTCTTGACGTACGTGGCTACCCGAACACTCGGAGAAGAGAACAAGCTTTTATTTTAACATACCTCACTTTATAAATATAGAGGGTAATTTGATTACGGCCTGCATCATTTTGGGACTTCTCTTGAAGGGAAAGTAATGCAACAATAATATTTCTGAATACGCCAAAATGATGATATTAGAACCTATGATGAACTTGGCATAAAACGAGAGTTCTTCGAATTATTATTTTTATTATTAAACCTTTTCTCCGCTAGCTGCAGAATAACGACTAACATGGCTTAGCGTCCTTACGATATTGGGCCAAGGCGTTCGCTAAGTTTATGTTCATGTTTGTCCATTCACAAAAGTTGTTTATCCATATTTTCTTGTCTACCTTTCGACCTGCTTCCTTGTGTTATGCTTTTAAGACACATTTTTCATAGACCTACACTGGAACGATTAACGTGAGCAAACAATCCCAAGACTTTACATTTGATGACAGAGGATATTAATGGAATGGCAGTGAGTTTTTGCAACTCTGCAATACTGATCAGATAGTTTAAGATCAGTAATTAAGCGCATGATGTGTATTTGGAAAGTTTTTACTTTCTAATGTAATTTTACAGGTCAGTTGACACATTCAATTCCGTAAAAGACTACAGAAAAAAAAACACAAATGCGTAAAAGATTTTCGCTTCGATTTTGTATGGTATGCGTTTAGAAGTTATGGCGGTTTTATTTCTTGTGAAGGCGGCCCAAGTTAAGCCGATTCTGTGATTTACAGCTATTTGCTCGTCGGATTATTATCTGATGCCAAACATTGAAAAATATATTCTCCAGCAAGAATGAAATGTTTTACGCAAAGCTGTATAAGAAACGTACTGTATTACATTTTAATTGACGATAAATTTAAGGAAATGAAGATAAACGCCGAAATTGGATTGTTTAGATGGAATCGTACCCTTTATGGAGTGAGAGCCGCATGCGCTATTCATCGGAAGGCAATAGAAAAAACTTTCTAGGAAGGGTCATAACAAATAGGATCCTATATCAAAATGATATATGTTTGGGTGCAACCGACGAAAAAGAATTGAAACAAAAAACCAACCGTGTATTAAATAGACTAACATTATCTGGAATGGCTCTCAGCGAAGACAAATGTGTATTTTATTGTAAAAGAATTCTATATCTTGCGTATCAAATTTCAAAAGACGGTATTTCGCTAGACCCAAGTTTGATAACCAAAATATGAGGTGTGTCTCCTACCAATAAAAAAGAACTCGAATCCTTTTGGGCCTTAGTTAATTGCTATCGTAAATAGTTAGCCGAATATTCATAAATTACCGAAGCGTTTAACAAGTTGCGTAAAAAGAACAATGGGCTAATATACAACTAACAGAATTTGATAATTGAAAAATGCATTTGCAAGAAAGGATGTAACACTATCCAGGGATGGGAGCAGAAAGTGGGCCTTGGGGTTTATTTTGGCAGCCTCGTAACTCTTATTTTGTGCTTTAATCCTCACATTCCATGAGCGATGCTTCTGACAAAGATGGAAGAATTGCTGTTTTGCGGTTAGTATCTATCCATATAAAACTTATCGTTGGCTTTTTTTTACCTTGAAGTAGTATTTCTTCTAGATCCTTAAATCAAGTGGCTTCATGTATTGTCTGGAGCGATTTCCATGAAAAAAACTTCCACAAAATGTGCTTTAACGAACTTGATGCACTTGTACCACCCTCAACATGAACACTTCTGACCAACCCAAATAGCAGCAAAATCCCACCCATTCACTGTAGAGGTCCCCAGATACCGGAAAACTTACTACTCTAATAGGTTATTTCCTCGGATGGCTTGCTTTTGGAATTCCTTCTCTGCTTCCTGTTTCCCCGATCGTCCGAACATACGATTTCCATAAAAAATTCCATATCGACTCACGACCTAGGTGTACCAAGTTCTAATCCTGTCGGTTCTATAGCTCCATTCTCACGATGGATGTTGGCACCCTTCATGTGGTCCCTTCCGTAAGTACCTTATTTTAGAAGGAATCGTAGAAACCAATGCAAAAACAAAATAATACCGGCCAGAAAATTCTTTTTTTTTAATCTTATCCTAAAAAATGTCATCCAGATATATTTATTTTTAGAACATTAATATCAGCCATATGTATTTAATCAAATATAGAAGAAAAATAGCTATCGCGTGAGGTACGAACCCCACACTTCAATTATTACAGGACAAACAATCCTCTACCTGAAAAAGAGTCTAATACGTTCTAAGATGGAGTAATGGTGACACATCTGTGGAGATGCCGTCTAGAGTTACCTTTCCTGCCTTGACAGAGTACAAAACAGACTTCGAAATCTAATCAGAGATTTCTTCTTATCTTCCCCACAACTTGTTTCTTACAGAAGAGACGATGCTAGTCTTTCTCTACTCTATCGTTATTTTCATAGTAGGTACTCGACTGAGCTCTTATCTATGGTTTCTCCTGTAAACCATTCACAACAAAAACTCATCTAGCTACAACCAGTGTAAATAATTTTCCTTTCTCCCTCTGTGTACCGAAAACTGAACGGAACTTCCATGAGAAAAGTTTATTATCAAGAACTGTCCGTCTGTTGAACACCATACCACGGGGATGCTTTCCAGCTGACTACAACATAGTCCTTTTTAAGTCGAATGTTAACAAGTTCTTATTGAGCCGTCCTCTTAAATAATGAAATTCAGTCGAATGTGAACAATCGTTACTCATCCACACAAACTGGTCTTACTGTCCACCTAACACAAAATCATTAACCCTTATCCTCGAGTGACCTTTGGGTCTTGATAAACGGTGACTCATTACAATATAGTTAGTCGACAAATAACGTACACTTTTCAAAGCTTTGTAGGATTTATAAACCAATATATTTGGTCACCGAAATGGGTATATAATGTTTATAACTTTATAGGTTTTTGTCCATAATTTCGACATCTTTTTAATTCTTCTCTTGTGTTTTTTTCATGGAAATCGCTCCAGACAAGACATGCTCTAAAGAGCTAACAAAAACAAAAGATGATTATCGCAAAGACAGGAAATGCCTATTGCCCTTTGTCTTGAAAAAACCAATACTATAGGTAGGAGGAAAAAAATCATCAGGAAGAGAGTTCTACAACCGTACAGTTCTTGGAAAGAAGCTACAGGAATAGGAAGCTGTATTACAATGAGGTATTAAAATAGCGAATTGATGGAGACCACTAGTCCATTAGTTTCGTTAATATTGTGTCTAACTTGTTTTTGTAGCTGGAAAACTAGAATAAATGTTCATATACAAAAGATGAAGACACATTTTCACTTAAAAAATAGACTTTATTAGCCAACTGGGAGGCGACGGTGGCTAATTGATTAACGACACAGGCAGAAAACCTGGGTGTACCAAGGTCGAATCCAGTTCGTTTCACAGAAACACTTTCACTAAAGATGTTGCCAACCTTCACGTGGTCCCTTCCGTAAGAATCCGATGGTTTCTCTAAAAAGGATTCCAACTAGAAAAATATCGAGGAAAACCATCTGATTTATACGAAATGAATGAATTAATTAATTAACTTGTGTATCCTTTCCATAAATATGAGCTGTTTCTCAATACTTTAACTTGCACAGGCACTCTATTACCCCTTTCTCAGAATTATCCAACCTATATAAACCCATTATCTACGTCAGATGGTTATTTTTATTCAATTACATATCGCCAAGATAAGAGTAAACTCAGGATGTGGCAAAATCTCCATCCAATTGTCTTTAATTGATGAATTACTCAACAATGATCTATTATCACGTCGTAGCTCCGCAATGCCTTTCAGCTGAAAAGTTCTCAATATTTCTAAAGATATTTATACTAGCGTCTCTGAGACTGACCCCCCTGCTGTTCTAAAGTTTATATATGAAAATAATGTTTTCATAAGACTATTGTGGCTTTATAATTCAAACCAACTCATCCAGAATATCACATTTGATCTGGTGTTTTTATTTTTTTATTTTGTTTTTAATTTTAAGTTAATTTTTCTTGCTTGAATACTTGATGAATTAATAAATATTATTAATTGTCCAATTTTATTTTCGTCATTTCATTTTTTCTTATATTAATTCACTATTTATAACATCGAACACTCCCTTATCACGATAGAATCTATGATAAAGATAACTTTTTTCTCTCTCTCTATTTCTCTCTCTCTTTCTCTCTCTCTCTCTCTCTCTCTCTCTCTCTATATATATATATATATATATATATGTGTGTGTGTGTGTGCGTGTGCTTTAGTGTGTGTGTGTTTGTTGCGCCAAGTAACACAATGGACGCTACTTATACTATGTAACCTTATAATATCTGCTACGCAATCAGGTTATCGGAAACTAAACATGCTCCGACTACATATATTTCTGGTGAGGAAGATAGCTGGTCCACCAGCAAGTTATAAAGGCTAGACTTAGTTAAAATGGATGAACCCATTTGTAAGATATACAATCATCTAGGCAATTCATTATACATATTCTTGGCGGCGTACGACAGAATGTCCTTCAATGAACCGCTATTTCGACAGTCTTCTGCAACTCTGCAAGGGTGTTATTTGCGTTGAGTTCATCTTAATTACTGGATGATATCCTTCTTTTGGTGAGGAACTACTGCTGGGATATTTGCACCCTCAGCGGCATTGGGAATGGTATCCTTCCGCGGTTGTCCGCCTCCGCTTTCTAGATGGGACCTCCGACTGTGTAGCCATAGGAGGATTCATTGGTAGCGAAGAGGAAACTTGTATTATCAGACACAATGGAAAATCTAAGAAGAACAATGTCCACGCAAAACAGGCGTGCGCATGCGCGCGTGTGTGTGAAATAGGTGTGTAATTTTCAAACGTTTTTATCTTTGTTTACCATCTCGATAAAAGTTGTTTTTAAGACAAAACACGTTGGAATTAGCTGTTTCTTTATTTCAATGGACATGAGGAGGGTATTTGGGGGTCTTGGAGTAAGGCGCTCCAAAAGAGTGAATATAACGAAATTGTTGTGCCACAGAAATATTTAAGAGTTCTTTTTGAAAAGTCTAAAGTTACAAAGAAATCGAAAAGAACATCTCAGTTCCATTGCGAATGGTTAAACATGAAAGGGAAAACGACATTTCTTTCTCATTTGAAATAACAATAAATAATGTGAAAAAACAGAATCTTAACGAAAATAAGTAAATAACTGTTATTTTAGACTGAGAATCTCACGCGCACATAAACATCTATATATGAAAAGGGAGAAGGAGTGTGAGAGAGAAAGAGAAAGAGAGAGAAAGAGAAGGAGAAAGAGAGAAAGAGAGAAGGAGAGAAAGAGAGGAAGAGAAAGAAAGAGAGACGGAAAGAGAGACAGAGAGAAAGAGAGAGAGAGAGAGAAAGAGAAACATAGGGAGAGAGACAGAGACAAAGCGAGAGAGAGAGAGAAACATAGGGAGAGAGACAGAGACAAAGCGAGAGAGAGAGAGAGAGATAAAGAAAGAAAAAGAAAAAGAAAGAAAGCGAGAGAGAGAAAGAAATAGAGAATGAGAAAGAGAGAAAGATAAGGAGAAAGAGAGAAAGAGAGAAGGAGAGAAAGAGAGAAAGAGAAAACAAGAGAGAGGGAAAGAGAGACAGAGAGAAAGAGAACGAGAGAGAAAAATAGGGAGAAAGACAGAGACACAACGAGAGAAAGAGAGAGAAGGGAGAGAGAGAGAGAGAGAGAGAGAAAGAAACAGAAAAAAGAAAGAAAGCGAGAGAAAAAGAAATAGAGAAAGAAAGATAGACAGAGAGAAATAAAGCGTGAGAGAAAGGTAAAAATTCGACAGTTTAAATGCCCCCAATATGCTTTCAAACTTCCTAGAAATTCATGTTTTAAAACTCGGACCAAAAAATAAAAAAATGGCTGTCTTGTTTACGAAGAAGCCGAAATGCATTGTGAATGATTTAATTCCTTAATTAAATACTTTTTAAAAAGTAATGTTTGGTACTTAACGCTATTGTATTTTTATTTTATAGTAATATACATCATTATAATGTGTAAGTCACGTAGATGCGAGAAACGTCTATACACAGACTCACAAGAAGTAGTCATATAATTTTATTGACATAGCTATTACACGTCTGGTCCACGATGTACGATTATATATTCACGTCGCAAAAGACAATATCCCCGACACAAAGATTGTTATATACTGCGTATCTCCGCCATTCTAATGAAGTCTTCGTTTCGTTGAGAACGATATTCCGCCCGCATGAACATTGGCTGCAGTGGAGCTTTGGTACGGATGACTGAAACACAAAAAACCTGCACATGAAGGCCGGTATTAAGACACCTGTAGTTGCTCAGTGATAGTGTTCAACATCTGCTTCACCACATGAGAACAGAGACAGCCATGGATATTTGTATAGATAAACGGTACACAATGATACGAGAGAATATAAAGTCAGAAAACAAACAAACACATTAATCAAAGAACAGATGAGATTTGACATAAAATTTACTGATTGTAATGCAGCTATACAGAAACGATTATGTTTCGTTCCCGGAAGTAAGTCTTCAAGCCAATTGCTTTTAGCATGACGAATTTTTTCGGGGAGTAAACACACTCGTTTCTGTTTGGTTACTTGATATATATATATATATATATATATATATATATATATATATATATATATATATATATATATATATATATATATATAGATGATAGTATATATATATATATATATATATATACATATATATATATATATATATATATATATATATATATATATATATATATATATATATATATATGCTGACGAGTCCCGATTAGAGGAAGAAACGTATACGTACATAGATATAAAACAAAACAAATATTTATTATTTGTAGCCCATGGAAAACCCTCTAGATGGGCACTGTAAGGTTAGTATTAACACAGCATGACGTCGCTAGCTATAAATGCATCGTTCCTTTCATGAAGTTGAACGCTCTCTAGACGTCAAAGCCGCCAAATAAGTGTTAACATTATCACTGTTTATCTAGCTATTCAGCGGTGGCCGTGTGGGTCTAGATGTCAGGATTTAAGTTGTAAAATACTCCGGGGTTTCGAATCGCGCGACTAGTAGTGCATAGTTATGTCTCTATGCTGACGAGTTCCGATTAAAGGACGAAGCGTATACGTACATAGAAAACACAGCACTAAAAATATAACATTTTATTACCTGACACGTGCTTCGTCGTCCCTACGACCTATCACTGTAGACAGGCGAAGGTAGATTCGAAACTCGAACTCAACTGGTCGGCAGCCAGTGTTCTACCCATTGAGCTATGAAATTTGCCATTTGTAGTAAGGTAAATCATATCGAATTTAAATGGGACTATTAATTAATCATTTATTTACGATATTGATAACCGAATGTACTCAATTCTTTTACGGAAAAGTATTGCTTTAACGCTAAGTGAAAACCATTATTTCATCCATATGATACACACGCACGTACACAAACACACACACGCGTATATATATATATATATATATATATATATATATATATATATATATATATATATATATATATATATAAGTAGCGTATTAAAATATATTTATGACAATTAAGTGCACTTAGCCTGACCATTCCCTGGGCGGGGTTGAACGCGGACTTAACCTCACGATTCCCTGCGGAGATTAAACGCGGACGCCTCTGTGTTGTTTAATTGCCATACATATATTTTCATACTTTATTACAATGCTCTACTCACGTATTGAGCACTGTTGAGGTAAACACTGAAACTCTATATACAATATATTATATCACCTTATAATATACGTGTATACATGAAATAATAAATTATACATATATATATATATATATATATATATATATATATATATATATATATATAGAGAGAGAGAGAGAGAGAGAGAGAAAGAGAGAGAGATAATTTACAATACAAAACAAATCTCTTTTAAACACTATACCGGAAGTCGATGACGAGTACACCTGAACAGATTCATATGGATGGCGTTGTCTTCTCATGAATAACACCTGCAAGTTTTAAAAATTCAGTTCCCACGGAAAAAATAGAAAATCATCATCTTCCTTGTTCAAACAAAGTTATATATCTACAGATGTGTGTGTATGTCTTTATTAGTCAAAATATTCACCCACACCCCCACACACACATATATATAAATAAATATATGTATATATATATATATATATATATATATATATATATATATATATATATATATATATATATACATTTTATAAATCGCTGTGATTTGAAGAATGAGACGCCCACATGTACCTGTGTACGAACATGAAACGTATTCGTTAAAAAAAAAAACACCCGAACAACAAAACGAAAGATAAAACAAAACAAAAAATAATAACTTTGTATTTTTTCTTATACACGGCCACTTTTAGCGGTCGTAAAAGTTTGAACAAATTCTCTTAGATGATATTTTATTGATATATCCTCACCAAACGTAAGAAACAGATGGTGCTATATTTATATACACTATTAGGCATGCGTATATGTTTATATATTTGTATGTACAGGATTTACTCCTAAACTAATTAACCGATCATTATGAATTTTGGAATACAGCTGCAAGGCGAAATATTGGCTATATTTATTCAATTTAGTTTTTTGCATAAAAAAGAGATGAACGTTTTTCTTGAAAATTCAGATACTTCAAATTTTGATGAAATTTTTACAATAGTTATTCGATAACGATAAATAAATATTTCACAAATTTCAGTTTTATTGAAGTATTTTAAATGGGTTTGGGGGGGCATCATATGGTTACTACGTCCCATTTAAAAATTCTAATATTTGGGATTGGCATAAATTTGATCGTTAGTCATGAGACACTAAGTAAGCAATATTCTCTGAATTTCAATTCCTTCTTTTGACCTTTTAACCTTAAGGCTTACATTTTTGACATTTTCTAGAATAAAAATCATGTAATGAATTTTGATCAACATTGGACTAAGGATTCCAAACATAAGGGTTAGTAACCTTAAAACATCACACAATAAATCCCGGGCCTAACTAATAAAACAACAAAATAAGCAAAATTCGACTTTACTCATAAACATATTCTGCTACGGTGATGCACTGATTTCAATGCTTCTCTAACAATGTGATGCCTTTTTTTTGTAGAATGATTTGCTTTTAGCCTCAAAATAGGCATCAGTTTCCGATATAACTTCTTCATTAGAGCCACGTCGCTTGCCCTTGAGCATTCTTTTGAGGTATGCTAACATACCTAGAGTATTTTTAAATGGGACGTTGTAGCCATACTATTCCCCTAAAAACCCTTTAACATACTTCAATAAAAGTGGTGCGAAAGCAATCCAATGATCAATTCATTTATTTTGCAATCGTTGCTATCGTCTTATGACACGGTGCATTGTCTTGGTGAAAGTACGCTTTACTTTACGTCATTTGTATCCGTTATTTTATTCCTTCCTTATTTCAAATGCTATATAATATTAACTATTGATAGTTGATCCTTTCACAAGGTAATCGATGAAAATAACACCTTGCGCATTCCCAAATTCTGAGGCACACACCTTGCCTGATGTTGGCGTCTTTCACCTACTGCAGTCAGTTCAGCTGACCGCCAATGTTACGCCAGAGTGAATTGATCGATCAATGTTTCATCTATTGTCACATATTGACGCAAACGCTTCTTTTTGTTACGTTGAAACGGTTGCACACGCCACTCTGAATCATTGTTGTCTTTATAGTTAATGCGAGCACATTAAACACAGCCTTCTCTTGACAGATCTGCATGTAAATAATGAATACACCGCCTTCTGATATCTCCAACTCCTCTTATATCTAATATAACTCAAGTTTACGATCGGCTAAAACGAGTTTGTAGACTGTAATTAAAAAAAATAATTCAATTAGGCTCAAATTTTGACACGTGCCATATAAAGGTTAGTACTTTATGAAAATGATATGGTTCTTATTAATAGCGCCATCGATATGTAAGAACTGGAACTTATTGAGTGATGTGTTATATCTTGATTTTAGTCTCACTAAGGGGACATAAAAGTGATGCAAAACTGTTCTATTTGGAAATTAATTCTTATATATTTATATAGTATGAAATATACACATGGCAGTAATCTACACTGAAACGTTTATGTTTCATTCCATGAGGAAATCATCAGGCAAATTGTGTGGATGTATATTTAACGCGTGATTTGATATCTAACAAATGCTTACTCCACCCACTAACCAATCAAAATCTTTGATTGTATTACCCCTTACTTATTTATTACTATCAGCCAATATTGTTTGAGAGGAGATTTGGCGCTCCTAACATGTAAATATGTCAAATGACACGTGGGAATTAAAACAAATTATCTGTCACATTTTTCTCTTACCTGTTAAGTTTTTTGTTTTGTTTAAAAAAAAAATCTGTGTCTACATTTGTTGCTATTCCACTTCTACAATTCAATAATTGATTAAAAAAATGTTTTCTTGTCCACGCATAATCTACACGGATTTTCAGAATATCTATATCTCCTGACCTATCTTAATATGTTCCATTCGACTATAGGTAACATGTGCTTTCTTTAAAATCCCAGTAATTGTTTGATATTGATGTATTAAATCTATGTTGTTGTTATTAAATATGCTTTTTTGAATATACTATCTTTTTTTATATCATAGACTGCTTTCTCCAATATAATATTTTTTGTTATTCAAGTTATCATGTGTAATTATGTAAATGCTACATTCAGTTAAGCAAATATTTTTAATCGGGCAATGTGCGCTAACTTAGCAACATGGTATTTTTCAAGTTCACTGTCAACAACTACTTGTTGAGCCGTCCCTTTAAGTAATTCAATCTCTGTTATCGTTTGAAACGCTCTTATAGTATTGGTCATCATCTAACTGGCAGTCCCATTAACCCTTATCCTCAAGCGGCTTTTGGCCTTGGCAAATGGTGACTTATTTGTATAAAAACGAACTAACACTCTCCCCGTCGTGGCATCGATAGAACAGGGGACCTTGGAATATGATCTATTTGTAGTCTTTTTATTTTGATATATGCATACAATGTACTTATAAAAATGGATGAGAGGAGGAATGTGAATTTCTGCATTATTAGGCTTCCATCTTTTAGATGTGTCCTATGGAAGGAAAGGGGTCTGCAAAGAATAGAATATTTGTATAAGTTTGAATTTTGGATGCGTCAACACAGAGGTTCTTTAGGTCGGTCGGTCGGTCGGTCGGCAATGCTTACATATAAACAAGTATTTTATCTACCCCCCCCCCAGGAGGTTAGACACAAGGTTAGGTATTGATTTTGATGAAAGTGTTTCTGTGGAACGAACTGGATTCGAACCCAGCACACTTGGCCACAGTTTCAAGTATATTCGTCGGTTTGTAAGGCTCAATTTTAAAATAGTATTTTCAATGGTCTGTCAGTATACTAGCTTTCCTGTCTGACTGTTAGCTGATGCGGCATCCACCCTGGTTGGGTTGAGCCAAGATGCTCATAAGACCGAGTTCCTAGCGGAGATAACGACGTTTTTAGCAGCTTTTTATGCAGGAAAGTGTCACAGTCGTCTCACGTACAGCGCCTGGTATTTCCAAATGGTCACCCATCCGGTACTGACAAAGCTAATGTCGCTTAACCATAGTGATCTAACGAGAACCGGTGTGTCAACCTGATTATTTAATCGTTAAATATACAGATTGAAGCAAATATAAAGGAAGGCGTGTAAATCAGAAAATTAAGATATAACCAGCTATTCACGAAAGAGATTGCATGAAAGTTGACAACATTGCGAATGTCACTTGCAAAAAAATGAAATTCCGTTCCGGTAATCATTTCAATAGCGCCACCACCTGTTATATTGTGACTCACCGGCGCGTGTATAAACCATTATACACCCGTGTCGTCTTTGTGACCCAAAATTCTTGCTTGTCTGCGGATACAATCACTCGTACGCCGATGTTTACTTTTTAATAAAGCTTTATTACAAAAAGACAAACAGTCACAGAGAACACCAGAGAAACGGGTTACTTTCGTACGAGTGAGGAAGAGAGATAAAAATACAGACATATAGAAAGACGGATAGTTCGACCCGCTACACTTAGTTAAACTGTACCCCCCCCCCCTTATTGGGGAGGGTGCCGTAGAAATATCGCCACACAATAGAGAAGAAAAAATATTTGTCCGGAAGTCACGTGATATCGTCGACTTCGGTTCTAGAGTCACCTCTGACCTTTAAGGTGTCACTCGAACTTTTCCATTCACACAACGGCCCTCGTTATGTAGTAATTCAAGCAGAAGCAACGAAGGCACCTTAAGAATATACGTTCTTATTGTATAATTTACGGGTAACGCAAGGTTATGCGAGTTCCATATATTACACTACCAAATTTTATTGAAGATTTTTCATATATATCAATAATTCACCACGTATAAAGGCCAAAAGCCACTTGAATGCAAGTGTTATATACATTATCAGTTGGATTGAAACGCTGCGTGAAATAAGCAAAACATTGTTACTTAAGAGGACAGTTAGACAAGTATTTGTTGACATTAGACTTGAAGACGATTATATTGTAGTTAGCAGGGAAGCAATCCCGTGGTATTGTGCACTACAGACGAGAAGTTCTTGGAAATAATATCTTCTCCTGGAAGTTCCGTTTGGTTTTAGGTACATATGCGAAAAAATGATATTTCGTTGCAATATTGGTGGCTAGACATTTTTGGTTGTAGTAAACGTTTTATACGGATGGGGTTGGGTGAGAGCAATGTCTCTAGTGTAAGAAAGGGGCTTTATAGAAGAGAAGAGACCATTCCCTTACAAAATATGTATGCAATCTGGTTTTTATGCAATCTTGCTCATAAACCGAAAAACCAATAAATAAACGGAAATGGATGCACATAATAGCTATCCGTTTGACGAGTGCGATTAAAAAAACCTGCGGCTCATGAGAAGATGTGAATGTTCAAACCATGGAATCATACCATTCCTTGTATTTCATTGTCTTTTTTTCACAGATCAGACATCTACAACCTATCTCACCCTAAAGGAAATTACAACGGTTTTGTTTTCTAACCTTTGGCTCAAAACTTATCAAGGTCAAAAGCCACTCGAGAGTAAGAGTTACTAAGATGGAATGATTCTCAGCCGAGAGATGAAGAAGCTGCGGGGGTTATGAACTGCGTTTGGTTTATGACAAGAATTGGTAAACATTGGATTTAAAGACAACCAAGTTGTAATCAACAAAGAATCAGTCCGACGGTAACGTGTTCCAGATGCTGGAAGCATATACAAAGAAACTTCGTCTATGGAAATTTATCCTGGTGCTAGCCACTTGTAGGAAGAAAAGGAATCCACTTTACGTTGTGGTAGCGGACGAGTTCTTGCTATGAATGTCTTACAAGGAGGAACCAGAGATTGGAGCTTAAGTCGAGCACCTACTGAGAAAATAATGATAGAGTAGAGAGAGACTAGCAACGTCTGTTCTGTAAAAAGGGCTTGTAGAGAAGAGAAGAGATCGCCTCTACTAGATAATTCCTGGTTTAGGCGTGTTACCATACTCCTGCCGAATAAAGGGGGTACTAAAAGAGAAAGAAAGTCTATCTACCGGATGAAAAAAGCGCAGATGGGGTAGGAGGGACAAGTCTAGGGGATTTGCGAACAATACCCATTAGCACGCCATCTTCTGCAGTCTGTCAGTCTTAATAGGAATTCCGAAATGGAGAATGTCAAGTGGAAAGGCCAGTGGCGTTCGAGTCGGTTTAACGTCGACCTCTTCTTCCTCAAGCATCCAAAGAAACAACAAAAAGAACAAAAAAGCCACGTGATGCTTAATGACTGACACTCTTCAAACAACATATTCTCCTTTTTTTGCTTCCTCTTTTTGTTCTTTAACTTTTCTTTTTTTTCATTTCCTGTATTTCTTGTTTAATAATAATAATAATAATAATAATAATAATAATAATAATAATAATAATAATAATAATAATAATAATACCTGAGAGTTCATCATTCAAACTCCTCGGCCTAACTTTCACAGATAACATGAATTGGAATAAATACATTGAAGACATTGCCAGGACTGCTGCAAAGAAGGTTGGCTCCCTCTACCGTGCTAGAAAACTTTTCAATTCTGACATTATCCTGTATCTCTAGAAAACCACCATCCGCCCATGAATGGAGTATTGTTGCCACATCTGGGCTGGGTCATCATCCGCTAGTCTCTCTCTCTCTTAGACAAGGTCCAAAAAAAGAGTCGCCAACTTAATGAGTCCCTCACTATCCACCAGGCTCTAGTCCCTGTCCCATCGCCGCAATATTGCGTCCTTGTGCCTGTTTTACAAGTACTTCAATGGATTGTTCTCTGATGAACTTGTTCTGGTGCCCCACGGCGTAAATTCACTAGACCAACCCGACAATCTGCCAAATCCCATCCATTCACTGTGGAGGTCGCCAGATGTCGAAGAGCTTTCTACTCCCAAAACTTCTTTCCTCGTGCCGCTTGACTCTGGAACTCACTCCCTGCTCCCTGTTTTCGTGACGGTACTGACATGCAGAAATTTAAAACTAATGTAAACAGACATCGCGCTGCATACCTCCCAATTTAGGTTGACCTCCTCAAACTTTCACCTTTTTTCTCAGTTTAAAGTGGCGGCTGTCCTTGTTTGGGGTGAACTATTTAAATTAATAATAATAATAATAATAAAAAATATAAAAGAATATGGAACACTAAAAGAGATATGAAACATGAAGAAAGTCAAATAATGGCAATAATCGTAGGAGAACTAACAACCGTCCCTTAAAACCTGAAAAAACTCTGGGAAAAATTGGAATCAAAATGGAAGACTGAGACTATACAACGCACAACAATGATAGAAAACAGCTGGCATCTTAAGGAAAATCATCGAATGCGGAAACCAACCTATATCAACTACGAACCAGTCACACGGAAGCTATAATAGAAATGAAACAAAGATCTAGAACAATATGAAACCAAGGAAACTAAAATTGCAATAAATTTAATAAACTGCGCTCCTCGCCTTGGTTTATACTACACTTAATAGTCGTGAAGGGTCAATGAAGATGGAAAGACCGAGGAGGAAGAGCAGTAACGAGACTTCCACTAGAAGAATCCAGAGAACACTTGAACTTTGGGGAGGCTGTTTGCCACCAATACCTAAGGGAATACTAATAGCCGTTGCCAGCGAAAAATAAATGGTGGGCGGCTGTTGCGATGAAGCAAAGTCATTTGCAATGGTTATCAAAAGAGGTGGAGAGTACTGGAATTCTGGAGAGACTTGCTGTCACTCGGACTCCAAGGAAAACTGTACTATTGCTTCTATTAATGTACTATTTTATTATTTTTTTTATACTCAATTCAATTTTCTATTTCAGACTAATGCACTATTTTCCAATGTGTGTGTGGTGGGTGGGAGGTAGTGTAGTATCTTTTCTGTTGTCATGATACCATTCTCTTAAGCGTACCCTCTTCCTTTTTATGAGGGGTTGAGGTAGTGAAGTATATGTTGTGTTGTCATGAGACTATCCTCCCAGGTATTTCCTTATCCATTTAGAGGGGTAGTGTAGTATATGTTTATTTTTCATACCATTCTTTCGGGAATTACCGCCTCCTTGTAAAAAACATGAAGGACTAAAACAAACGATAGCAGAAAATAAAGATATATTGAGACAATACAGATGCAAATCGGAACAGTAAAAACAGAACAGGACCTTTGAAAACAATGGAAGCCAGTTTTACAAAAACAGAAATGGAGAAAAAACATCAACAAAACACCCAGACCCGACTGAGACGAAACTTTTCTGGGGCAAAATATGGGAAAAGCCTAAAAAACACAACAGAAATTACAAATGGCTGTAAAACATGAAAGATGAAATTGAAGAAGAAACAGAAAGAGAAATCAATGAAGAAACGATTAAGACAGCCTTAAAAAAGGGTAGACTGGAAAGCACCAGGCCACGATGGAATACATGCATACTGGTTCAAAAAGGCACGACCTTACATGAAAGGCTAGCACAGAAACTGAGATGATGTGTTAACAAAACAGACATACCAGAGTGGATGACCAAAGAAAGAACAACGCTAATACAAAAATACGCCAAAAGGGAACGTTCCCAAGCAACTACAGACCAATAACCTTGTTACCAACAATGTTGAAAATCCTAACGGCAGAACTGAGAGAACAAATCTACCACTCCTTGAATAATTGTGAATTGGTCCTTGGGGAACAAAAAGGATTCCGGAAAGGGAAAAGAGGGACTCATAATCTGCTATAGATAGATCAACAGATCCTGAAGAGTGTAAAAGGCAGAAAACACAACATATCCAGAGCATGGATTGACTACAGAAACGCCTACAACAGAATTTCTCAACATAGATAATTGAATGCTTAAAAATGTACAAGATACCCGACATGATTATAAACCTCATTTAGGGAGAAATGGAAATATCGAGGCTTAAACTGACAGCTGGAGGACAACACCTCACTGAGATAAAAATACAGAGATACACTTTTCAAGGAGACTGGTTATCAGTACTACTGTTTGTAATAGCTATGATGCCACTCAACCAAATACTCAGGAAATAAGATACCGGATACAAGCTTTACAGACACAGAGCAAAGAATAAACCACCTCATGTCTATGGACAATCTGAATGTATTAAAAAAGGCAAAAGGAATCTGGAACGGCTGATAATCACAACCAGAATGTTAAAGCAGGAAATTCAAATGGAATTCGAAATAGTAAAGTGTGCACTGTTAGAGATGAAAAAGGGAAAACTGGAGACAACTGAGAGCACGGAACTGGCCAATCAAGAGAAGATGAGGGCCCTAGGCGAACAGGATAGCTATAAATATTTGAGAGTTCTAGTAACAGACATAATCCAATCTACAAAAATGAAAGAGGAGATTGAAAAAGAATATTTGCTAAGAACAAGAAAAATCTTAGAAACGAAATTATATAGCAAGAACCTCGTAATAAACACCTGGGCACTATCACTAATAAGATTCTCTAGACCTTTCATAGGCTTGACTAAAAAAAAACTTAGGCACCTTGACCAGAAGACAAGAAAATTAATGACAACGTAGGGGGAAGAGGACTGGTAAGTATAGAAGACTGTGTGAAAAACACAAAAATAGAGCTGGAGAAATACATAACTCAGAGCATAGAAAGGCTGACCACCGCAGCAAGAAACACAGTCCCAATGAAAAACTCGAAAGCACCACAACCAGAAACAAAAAACAAGAAAAAAAGGTGGGAATAAAAATAACTATATGGATTTTTCATAAGAATGACAAGAGAAGAGACACACGAAAATAGCTGGAAGTGGCTAAGAAAAGGACACCTGAACAAAGAAATGGAATCCCTACTGACGGCTGTACAGAACAATGCTATTATGACAAACTACATGAAAGCTAAAATAGATAAAACTCAGGGAAACAGTAGAGGAAGATTGTGTGGACATAGAGACGAAACAGTAAATCACATGATAAGTGAATGCAGTAAACTACACCCAAAAGAATACAGAAATGCATGACTACGTGGTAAAAGTAATGCACTGGGAACTATGCAAACGGCTGCATTGCTAACGCGTCACAAATGGTACACACATAGACAGCAGTAGAAAACGAAAATGACAAAATCCTCTGGGATATGGAGGTGCAAACAGAGAAACTCATACAACCAAAGAGATCGGATGTCATAATAGTCAACAAGACAGAAAATTCTTTCCGAATCGTAGATTTTGCCGTCTTAGCAAACCACAGAATGACGATCAAGGACATAGAAAAACGAAGCAAATACATGGAACTTGCCAGAAAATTGAAAGGGATATGGAGCATGAACAAAGTCAATATAATACCAATAATCGTAGGAGCACTAGGAAAGGTTCCGTAAAACCTGGAAAAAAGACTGGGAGAAATTGAAATTAAAAGGAAGACTAGAATCTTAAGGAAAATCTTTGAATGCGGAAAAAAACCCACATAATCTTCGAAGACTAATCAGTCACATGCAAGGAAACAAAATAAATACAGAAAGAACACAACCACACGAACCAAGGGACATAAACTACGATAAATTTCATTAAATCCCCCCCCCCTCAGCTGATACCACACAAAATAGGCGTGAAGGGTCAAAGAGGATGTGTAGACCGAAATGTACTGAATCTATATCTTAATTCATTTTAAAATAATAAATAGGAGGTCATATCCTTTTACCCAATGTAAGTAATCGTTAGTCTATGTTTAATAAGATCTTTTTTTATACTTCTTTCCACGAACCATCTCTTTCTAGAGAACATGATCATTAATAATGAAAATGTCCATGGGATGTTTTTAGAATTAGGGTGATGAGTAATTATGAGCCCAAGTGTAATTGGTGCAAATATATGAATACATATGTAAATTCAGTTTAAATTAAATTCAATAATAATAGATAATAAACAAGGGCATTATACTTCTATCTCATGTGAGCCCTAAATATCAGGAAGTAACTAAACCCCTACATCGAAACACTTTCTTTTTTATCACCATATTTATAAAAGAACTAGGAGAACTCCCGTCACATAACGGGTAATATTAATTCTCTCAACAAAACAGTTTTGCACCACTTTTATGTCTACTTACGACGATTAAAATCAAGATATAATGATACCAAAACTTATATGTAGAATCCGTATTCCAATTTTAGATTTTGATTCTAGAAAGTGTTAATTTTAAAGAGTCTGAAAATGAAATTGAAATTCGTAGAATCTTGCTTAATTAAGTGCGGAGAGTACTGGGACATTGGGGGTTGAGAGGGGCTTATTGACACGTATATTCCAGATAAGACCAATGCTCGTTGCCATCGATAAATCAATCGTATGCGGCTGTTGCGATACCACAAAATCATTTGCAATGGTTATCGAAAGAAGTGGAAAGTACTAGAAATCTTAAGAGACCTGTTGTCACTCAGACTTAAGGGAACACCACCGGTAATTATCAGTGATTATGGATACAATTTAATGCAAATCTGAAATATTTGGATTTTCAATGAAAGGTTGAGGTCGAATTATGCCCCCTAGCATTCTTTAAAATACTCCAAATGAACTTAAATTTAGCGAATATTTGTTAATTGATATATAATAGCAATTGCTAAAATTTCACAAAATTCATATCTGTAGAACACCTTACCACGGTAGTACTTTCCTGCAGGCTACAATATAGTCATCTTCAAATCACATGTAAACAAATACTCGTCATAAACTGTTATCATAAGCAATACAATGTTTTCTATTCCATTCATCATTTTCAATCTTCTCGTAATATTCTTCATCATACAAGTAACAATCCATCCATCCCATTAACTATTATCTTCGAGTGGATTTTGGCCTTGATGAGTGGTGATCTATTAGTGAAAAAATATAACACAGTTTTGGAACTCCTGAAATATTATGCTTTTATCTTTGGCTGATGGCCCAAGGAAATTACACACAAATAAAATTGAAAGTCTGCATGAAAAAAACATTTCCACAGACAGATGGGTCGACCGGTGATAAGGAATGTCACGAGTATAAAAAAAACAATAAAAAATGACCAGACGAGCGTTGAACTTGGTTCCGAAGGATTCAACGAGACGCACGTGGTAATTATGACTCCTTATTCTTTTTTTTTACGTAATCGCTAAAAGCCACGTGAGGCAATGCAACTCTCGTTTCGCTTAACAAACGATAATAGTACAAACATTTACACCCATCTACAATTACAACGAATGAACTTTTAGCCAACAACAAAAAAAATAACACTGACACTTTCATTATTTGACACTGTCAACGCAAACACTCTGACCCCGTTTCTATTTCTTCATTTTCTACGATTAAGTAGTTGTGTTGTTGTTATTTGTTTATTCTGGCAAATATTATTAAGCAGTAAATAAATTAGAAACAAATAAAGCTAAGATCTTACTATAATGGCGATTTAGTGTTTCTCTCTAACTGTAACCACGTCACAAATCTCACAGATATAACTTCATATTGTAATTTTTTATCATCTTAAAGATCACGAATGATTGTCGTATTTAACACTAGATTCGATTCTCATCAGCAGTTCTAGCATCATTTTATGTGTGTCTTATATTTCAATATTTATTATATATACAAAGAAATAGATTCAACATGATCTCTTCTCTTACTTACAACATTTCTCACAGAATAACATTGCTAGACGTTCTCTACTCTATCATCATTTGGCCTTTTGGCTAAGATCAAAGTGTAGTATCTGTTCCGATGGATACTGCACCCCATAGACTGGTATTGTCTTAGCCTTCGGGGCTTGATTTACGCCGGTCTATGGGTCTGTCCTGTGCAGTTCTAGGAGGTCCACCCTCCCAGGCTTCGCCTCCCCTCTTTGGGGAGTAGTAAGTTTATTGCTTACTGCCTGAGGCGCCCCTGCCGGGGAATGCCGACGGGGCTGCCCAGGCAATTTTTAATGGCCAGAGTGCTCACCTCTCGGGCGCTGGCTTTTAAAACCCCACTTTCCCGACCCGACCTTGGGTCACATCTTACTTGTGGGAGTAAGACAAAAACTGGCCTTGTGCCTAACTCCCGGAGAGGAGTAAATCAATACTCTATCATCATTTTCATGGTAGGTGCTCGACTGAGCTCAATGCATTCCACACTATGCTATGCGCAAATTATTGTCTCTCAATAATAAATGGCCATCCGTGCGTGGTGAGCAGCCAAGTCCTTCTCGCGGTTATCCTGTAAATATGAATGGGCATAGACAGAACACGGTGGATCTAGGGGAGTAAACCTTGAGCACAACTCCTGCTATTCCACGAGTAGCAGTAGTTAACGTTGCACTTATCAACAAACTGGATCTAGTTCTGAGAAAAGCATGGCTTCGCAGATGATCTGATATATTTGAAATATGAGGACATAACTGCTACAGTTAGTGAAGTACTATGCACTTCATGCAGGTTTAGCAATCTACGTATGCAATCAACCCTAAAAAAATGTTTCCCCACTAATTGATGAATGACTCAAGCCAAATCAATTAAACAAGTACCCATAATAGTGTACGCGTAAACGAATTTTCAGACACGATTTCGATCCACCAATTTCAACTCACTGTTTCCTCAATAGTTGATCACTATTATTAACTATTAATCGTATTGCTTTATTTCCGTACATAGTAGCAACAATTCTGTGAATGCATTTTATTAGAACGAGGTTTTATTGAATCAACTTCATCAAATAAATGCGTTACCCCGAGCGCAAACATTTGCACCCAGATGTTGCATATATCTTCTAGTTGTTCTCATGTTTATTTACTGAAACTTTCTACTATTCAGGTTTTTCCATGACATTTATTTTACTAAAGATAGAGATCGCTTACCGTCAGCTGTAAGAATATTAGCGATGAATCTATAACTAACGATTTAATAGTAACTATGATTGTTTTTATTGATGAACTCCCTTGTTGACGTTTTAGTTCATAGTGAAGAAAAAAGTAATACAATTGACTTGATTAGCGGTGCAGGTCTGTCCAAACCATATATCCATTCATTAAAACTAAGGTTAAATCGGCATATAGGCGTTGATGGTGAAAAGAGAGAAGTTTGGTTTTAAAGGTGTTAAAAGTAACAATTGACTTTTCCCCACTGCACCAGATGCTCCGAATAGGAAAAAGAGAGAACGAACAAGACTTTGATGACGAATGCTTTTCGAGGACAGACAGCTGTGTCTTCCGCATTAATGTCCACAAATAATCCGAGAATATGCTAAGGAAGATCATTAATTGAAAATCAGGAAATGCTCTTTGAGATACTATGTGCTTCAGACTTCTATCTATTAACAACTACATTTAAGGATTTATCATCGAGGAAAGGTTTGATGTTTGAGAAGACGTTACACATTTGCGAGACAGTCCTTTTGTGTCAACGTATGGAAAGCCTTTGATATGTTTAGAGTTGTTGCTTTAGAAACAAAGCTCCCACCGAGAGATTTACTGATTCTATGCGTTATTTCTTTCAGCACGACAGCAATTGATGTTTTAGGACGACATCCATATTGCTTATCACAAAGTAGATAGCTTCTACTAGTGTGATTGACAATATCTTAATTTTTCACACATTCAAAGAACTGAATATATAACAAGACGAATACTCTTTTTGTTTCAAAACAACATTAATTTGACAAGTGTAAGGTACCCTGGGAAGCAATGAAAAATTATATGTCGTCATTTGGATAGAACGGGTACTTTAGTATATTTATACAGAGATAGAGAGATATATTATATATATAGAGAGATAGATAGATAGAGAGCGATATATATATATATATATATATATATATATATATATATATATAGAGAGAGAGAGAGAGAGAGAGAGAGAAAGAAAGAGGGGAAGAAAGAGAGAGAGAGAGACCGGTTATAAAGAATACTTGAACATTCCATTACCAAATTCCCATGAATTTGAGATATACATATTCATCAACACGCATGTGCAGGCCATATTCAAAGTTAAGCATGTGTCCTTAGTTGCCAGAGCAACGACTGTAAACAAACGCAAACTCACACATATGACATGTTATTTTAACTAGAACTATTTATCCATGATGCATGCATGCTTAGAAAAAGCCAAGTGCGACTTTTTAGATGTAACTATCATATAATAATAACACACTACGTATAATAACACACATATAAATAATACCATCTTATATATAAAGTAAAGACGTTTTTTCCCCTGCACCTTCGCGTCGAATAGGAAAATAAGCTCGAACTCAATAGGCTCCTACACGCACTACAACACAAAGCTTATTCGCTCGACCGTGTTCTTAGCAAACTCTACACTCTTACATCCACCTCGGGCAAATTACTACTTTCGTTCCTCCATCAGTCACTCTCCCCAAAACAGACACCATACAGGTAGTAGCAAGAACATTTCTCTCTAACATTTTACTACTCCCACGCTACCAGTCGACACCGGTCACAACTACACAAAGGATACTTTACACATTTTACACCCTTATTATTTATGTTACGTTCGTCTTCACATTACAACACAGTAACATACGTTGCACAGAAAATATAACAGACGCTCCCTTCAATACATGTGCCTACGTCACTTCCGTTAAATACGCTTACGCAATCTCATACTCTCAGCCCCGATCAGCGTATACAGTTCAGGAAACACCTTCCTCATTCAATACGCTTAGCAAGTTATGTCGATTTACCTTACCGATCTACGACTAATTCAGATAATACGCCGTTCCTGTTCTGATATTTACATTATAGATCTAACATAAACAACATTACGTTTTCCTTACTTAAAAACAAACACTTCTACAGAATTTGAACCAACGGAATTCGTTAAGAAAAAAAAAACGGTT
The DNA here is from genome assembly GCA_963556195.1 of Sepiola atlantica. Lineage (NCBI taxonomy): Eukaryota > Metazoa > Mollusca > Cephalopoda > Sepiida > Sepiolidae > Sepiola > Sepiola atlantica. Next base: position 59,096,042 of record OY744527.1, read on the forward strand.
ACAGAATAACCGAATAACATTCCCTACTTCTTGCTTCGCACGGATTCTTCCCATTCTTTTAATGTCTATTAATTTAAATGCTAACTTTTCATTTCCAAAAATAACTGTTGACTATTTGGAGAAACTTTTAATTCGTACAATAAAAAACAAACAAATATTATTTTTATAACTTATTACTAACTAAAATACAATAACAATTGCTTCTTTGAGAAAAGTTCCCTATTCGTTAAATACTTTGAGAAAATAAACAAAACATACACAAACCGATTAGGTACATTTTTAAAACATAAACAAACCGATTACATTTATTATTTACGTTTATCACATTACCTTACATAACAAATACATAACATTACATCTCTAAAAAATAAAATAAAAAACTTACGTTTTCCTTACTAAAACAAAACAAATAAATTTACTTCTACAGATTTTACTCCACCGTAATACTTTACGAACAAAAAAATCCAACAGATTACATTAATAAAACAAAACACGGTTACAGAATAACCAAATAACATTCCCTTCTCTAACCGTGTTTTTTTTTCTTAACGTAATCCGTTGGATTTTTTTTTTCGTAAAGTATTACGGTGGGCCAAAATCTGTATAAGTAAATTTGTTTGTTTTGTTTTAGTAAGGAAAACGTAAGTTTTTTATTTTATTTTTTAGAGCTGAAATGTTATGTATTTGTTATGTAAGGTAATGTGAAAAACGTAAATAATTAATGTTATCGGTTTGTTTACGTTTTAAATATGTACCTATTCGGTTTGTTTATGTTTTGTTTATTTTCTCAAAGTATTTAACGATAAGGGAACTTTTCCCAAAGAATCAATTGTTATTGTATTTTCATTAGTAATAATTTATAAAAATAATATTTGTTTGTTTTTTATTGTACGAATTAAAAGTTTCTCCTAATAGTCACTAATGTATTTATGTACTATTCCTATAAAAATGCAGAGTCACTGTAAACATCCCATAATCCCTTGCCAGATGTACCCGGTCTTGCTCTAAATTCTGTCCGGTTCTATCAGATCATCCAATAACTTCTGTCCGGATGCATCAATAACAACATAGGAATCCTACGTTAAGAGTGTGTAGTGAAACAAGGGTTGCTAAATCACATCCCCACCTGTCCCATAATCCCTTGCCGGATGTACCCGGTCGTGACCTAAATTGTGTCCGGTTATATCAGGTCATCATGACGTCAGTTTTCATGACGGCAGTTTTCCTTTCTGTCTTTTTTTCCTCTCACACTCTCTTTCTTAATTATTAATAGACGCTAATATTCCACCCCCCTCCCTCCCTGTGGCCGTTCTGTTATCATGATAGGAATTACCTCCTCCTTTCATGCAACATTGGGGGGTGGGGGTTACGGTATTCGCCGGTGTGAGCATTACCTCCTCCTTTTTTGAGAGTGTTGACGTAGGGTAGTATCTGTTGCGTTGTCATGATGTACTGATCCCATGAATTACCTCCTCCTTTTTTTAGAAGTGTTGAGGTAGGGTCGTATCGGTTCCGTTGTCATGATGCCCTCATCCCATGCATTATCTCCTCCTTTTTTGAGAAGTGTTGAGGTAGGGTCGTATCGGTTCCGTTGTCATGATGCCCTCACCCCATGCATTATCTCCTCCTTTTTTGAGAAGTGTTGAGGTAGGGTCGTATCGGTTCCGTTGTCATGATGCCCTCATCCCTTGCCTTATCTCCTCCTTTCTTGAGAAGTGTAGAGGAATGGTAGTATAGGTTCCGTTGTCATGATGCACTCATTCCATGCATTACCTCCTCCTTTTTTGAGAAGTATGTGTGGGTACCCTTCGACCTGACGAAGTATTTGTGAGTACCCTGCGACAGGACAAAGTATGTGTGTGTACCCTGCGACCGCAATAAGTATGTGTGGGTACCCTGCGACCGCAAGAACTATGTGTGGGTGCCCTGCGCCCGGAAAAAGTATGTGTGGGTACCCTGCGACCGGACGAAGTATGTGTGGGTACCCTGCGCCGGGAAAAAAGTTTGTGTGGGTACCCTGCGCCCGGAAAAGGTATGTGTGGGTACCCTGCGACTTGACGAAGTATGTGTGGGTACCCTGCAACCGGACTAAGTATGTGTGGGTACCCTGCGACCTAACAAAGTATGTGTTGGTACCCTGCGACATGACGAAGTTATGTGTGGGTACCCTGCGACCGGACGAAGTATGTGTGGGTACCCTGCGCCGGGAAAAGGTATGTGTGGGTACCCTGCGACCGGACGAAGTATGTGTGGGTACCCTTTCGACCTGACGAAATATGTGTGGGTACCCTTCGACCTGACGAAATATGTGTAGGTTATTTTATCTAAAATACACAGACATGAAGAAGTAAATAAACACCCTTGTTAACATTTATAATGAAGACAAATATGGCACTTTAAATAGAAATGTTACATTTTTTCTCCAGGGAATGGAGAAGTTATGCAGAGTTTAGGGGAGGCCGGATGTAGTGTAGCCAGGGTTAATTGGCAACCAGGTACGTGACATCTTTTGACCCTGGCAAATGTAGAAGAGGTGAATCTGACGAGGGAAACACAGACGAGACAGCTTTGGCTGAGGGCAACGGGTGTAGTGTCCAATGGGGTGAAGGAGGGCGACTGGAGAAGAGTGATCCCCTTGCAACACCGATTAGTACGTATATAGTATGCGCACCGGGCCGGTGATAGGTACATATATAGCACGCGACCCGGGGCGGCGATAGGTACGTATATAGTATGCGCACCGGGGCGGCGATAAGTACATATATAGTATGTGCACCGGGGAGGTGATAGGTACATATATAGCACGCAGCCCGGGGCGGCGATAGGTACGTATATAGTATGCGAACCGGGGCGGCGATAGGTACATATATAGTATGTGCCCCGGGGCGGTGATAGGTACATATATAGCACGCGACCCGGGGCGGCGATAGGTACCTATATAGTATGTGCGCTAGGGCGGCAATAGGTGCGTATATAGTATGCACACGGGGGCGGCAACTGGTACGTATATATTATGCGAACCGGGACGGAATATGTACCTATATAGAAGGCGCATATAGAGGCAGTACTTTTTATAGAAATATGTCATACTTTTGCCCTGGTCTACGGAGGAGGAATGGTGAGGAGGTGACAGCTTTCGCAAAAGGCAAAGGGAGAAAGCTGTGAAATGGGGCGACCAGGGAAGAGAAAAATAGAAAGATAAAGAGACGGCTATAGAGAGAGGGAGAGAAATAGAAGTTTGAATATAAAGATCTTACACAAGCGATTTTTCTACAATTATGTGTTTTTTTACCCCGAGCAACGCCAGGTAGCCACGCTAGTACTATATATAATAATAAACTATATATATATATATATATATATATATATATATATATATATATATATATATATATAACACACTATAAAATAATAACATACTAGATATAATAATACATTATATATATAATAATGCACTATACATAATAATAAACTATATATAGATATATAATAACACATTATATATAATAATACATTTTTGCTGACAATCTGAATAATTTAAGTTCGAATGGAACAGGTATTTTTACTGAATTTCTTCGTTTTCTTCGAGACTCCTTGAAGAAAAAGCATAACATTTCCGAAAATCATATTTCTATTTGACCCAAGGGCAACAGCGAGTGCATAGTTTTACACACACACACACACACACACACACACACACACACACACACACACACACACACACACACACACACACACACACACACACACACACACACACACTCACACACACACACACACACACACACACACACACACTATGAAACAAATCAACTCGATATCCTTTCAGATAGAGCTTTATAATAATACTAAATAGTTAAATAATTAAATTTAAAAAAACAACAATATATAATAAATAATGATAATGCTCGAGTATTAAGATAAGCTTCTTTTAAGTATTCATTCTTGTTATATACACATATATATATATATATATAATCATTATTTCATGTATATAGAAATATAATATTATAAGATAATATAATATATTGCATATATAGTTTTTCAATATTTAATTCAACACTGATCATCACGTGAGTAGAGTTTAGTAGTAGTATGACAATATATTAGCCTGATGATTTTATTCGGGAATAAAACATGAATGCATCTATGTAGCTTACTTTCCATTAATATATTTCCATACCACCACTACTACTAATATATATATATATATATACATATACATATATATATATATATATATATATATATATATATATATATATATATATATATATATATATACATACATATATAAATATATATATATATATATATATATATATATATATATATATATATATATATATATATATATATATATATATATATATATATATAAGGGAGGAGTGATCATTTTCCACAAATGTGTGTGGATCTAAGTTTAGAAACATGGAGTTAATTAGCAGCACATGGCGACTTGCAGTTATATTAGCATTGCGTTTCTCAGACCACGCGGCTCCCTTGTTGTTTCTATCCCTTTGATTTTTGCTAAAAATACCCAACAAGAAACCTACCTGGTCTTAACAATACAAGATGTGACGACGAAATATGTTAAAATAAAAGAAGTCACTTCTTATAAAACATGTAGAGAATAAACCCGACGTTGCTCACGAGCAATAAGTTTAAAGAGAGAAATGTTGACCATACTTGTGTAGCTTTCATGACCTGAAAGGATAACTTAGCTTAGTTTTACATGTGAATCACATTGTATTTGCATGACAAGATTGGTTGAAATGCATTCGATAGTTCATGAGTCTCTACGCACAGTCAGCCATCTTGTTCATTACATTCAGTAAGAAGCATGACTTGGCATATCTGGCTTACGGCATATCAACCCCTTTAAGCTTATTTAATGCTAGAAACCAGTCGTTTACTAAAAGTTACTATTTTTACAAATAGCTGGGGTTAGGGTGTTCATACCATTTCTAATAATATAACAGTTATTTCCATTTTCAGAACGATTCAACAAATGAGTTTATGTCCTTTTCAGAACGATTGAACAAATGAGTTCTTCTCCTTTCAGAACGAATTAACAAATAAGTTCATGCCCTTTTTAGAACGAATTAACAAATGAGTTAGTGTCATTTTCAGAACGATTCAACAAATGAGTTCTTGCCCTTTTCAGAAAGATTCAACAAATGAGATCTTCCCGTTTTCAGAACGAATCAACAAATGAGCTCTTGCCCTTTTCAGAACGATTCAACAAATGAGTTCTTGCCCTTTTCAGAACGAATCAATAAATGAGTTAGTGTCCTTTTCTGAACGATTCAACAAATGAGTTCTTGCCCTTTTCAGAACGAATCAACAAATGAGTTAGTGTCCTTTTCAGAACGATTCAACAAATGAGTTCTTGCCATTTTCAAAACGATTCAACAAATGAGTTCGATGAAAGACGACCACCAAAATAGATGACGAATGTCACGAGGTCAGAACTGGTTATGATCAACATTTTTATCAGCCCATTTAACCCACAGTAACTCTGAGATAAAGACACTCATCATTTCAAAATATATCTAATACGAATTGTTTTAGTCTTTCACACTATCAACGCCTTATTCAACTGATTCCAATCTGATATCTGTCTTTTGGTAATTTTGGTAGATTCATACTAACGCCAGAATTTGGGTCATATAATTTTCCACGATGAGGCTTAAAGGTTGGAAATGATTACAGATTTACTATTATCACCCGGTTATGATAATTGTATTCGTCATAGAATTTTATATTTTGTATAATTATGATTATATTTCTCGTTATCCAACGAAATGCTTAACTTTAAATGAAGTATATATACAAGCCGACTTGATTTAATTGACACAATAGAAATTCTCATTTAAAAAAATCCCGATTGCCTATTTTAATTTAGATGTTCATCATCATCATCATCATCATCATCATCATCATCATCATCATCAGTAGTAGTAGTAGTAGTAGTAGTAGTAGTAGTAGTAAATCCATGGCCTATGGTTACTAAAAAATAAAAAGGTTCCATGTGTTCCACTTCTTACGCAACAAGTTCGGTTTGGTTCGTCTGTTTAACAACATATCAACCCCTTTCGGGATTAATCAAAGCTGAAACACGGTTGCTACCGGAAACAAGTAATTGTCCAGTAGTTTCTACTATTACACAGAGCAGAGATTAAGGTAAAGAGTTAGAATGCGATAAACGCCATCTTTAAAACTGCGAAAAAAGTTTCAACACTCTACCACATCCTAAACTCATGTTTTACATCATGTGATGTCTACATAAGCTTTCATCGAAATCTAGATTTGAAATGTTGTACTTTTATTGTTAAATTTCTAAATTTAAAGAAATTGGATTTATTGCGTGTTGCGTTCGAACTCTTCATATATTTCTCAATCGTATTACAATAAAAAAAAAACAACAATAGACTGGATCGTATGTTGATTTGGTTCAGTCGATTCCATAGTCCACGTAGTATCCATTAAACGGTTCGTGCCCTCGCATTATTTATTAGATACGAGTGTACACAAAAATGACATGAAATAAAGTATGATCCGCCAGTGTTCGCACTAATATTCATATTTAATTAAAATAATGTCTTAATCGGTGAAGATAGAATGGAAAAAAATGAGAAAACGTCTCAAACTGGATAGCTTTAACAATGAAAAACGCAAAGAAAAATGTATCAATCTGTATAGAAAGAAGAATGGAGAAAAAAAATAGTCTAATCATGGAAATAGAGTGAATGATTTAATTCCTAATTCATGTTGGACGCCGAAGGTTGTCTGCTTTACTACTTGCTTTCTTTTAAAATTGTTTCGTCGGCCATTTTTTACGGCTAAATTTTGTATGAAAGTAGAATATTAGCAGAATAATTATGAGTAGAATTGGAATAATAGTGGAATATTAAGAGAATATTAGTAGAATAATTATAAGTAGAATGAGAATAATACAGTATTAGGAGAATATTAGTAGAATAATTATAAGTAGAATGAGAATAATATTAGTAGAATAATTATAAGTAGAATTAGAATAATAGTAGAATATTAGGAGAATATTAGTAGAACAATTATAAGTAGAATTGGAATAATAGTAGAATATTAGAATATTAGTAGAATAATTATGAGTAGAATGAGAATAATAGTAGAATATTAGGAGAATATTAGTAGAATAATTATAAGTAGAATTGGAATAATAGTAGAATATAAGGAGAATATTAGTAGAACAATTATAAGTAGAATTGGAATAATAGTAGAATATTAGAATATTAGTAGAATAATTATACGTAAAATAAGAATAATAATAGAATATTAGGAGAATATTAGGAGAATAATTATAAGTAGAACTAGAATAATAGTAGAATATTAGGAGAATATTAGTAGAATAATTATAAGTAGAATTGGAATAATAGTAGAATATTAGAATATTAGTAGAATAATTATAAGTAGAATAAGAATAATAATAGAATATTAGGAGAATATTAGTAGAATAATTATAAGTAGAATGAGAATAATAGTAGAATATGAAGAGAATATTAGTAGAATAATTATAAGTAGAATGAGAATAATAGTAGAATATTAGGAGAATATTAGTGGAATAATTATAAGTAGAATGAGAATAATAGTAGAATATTAGAAGAATATTAGTAGAATAATTATAAGTAGAATGAGAATAATAGTAGAATGTTCGGAGAATATAAGTAGAATAATTATAAGTAGAATGAGAATAATAGTAGAATATTAGGAGAATATTAGTAGCATAATTATAAGTAGAATGAGAATAATAGTAGAATATTAGGAGAATATTAGTAGAATAATTATAAGTAGAATGAGAATAATAGTAGAATATTAGAATATTAGTAGAATAATTATAAGTAGAATTGGAATAATAATAGAATATTATGAGAATATTAGTAAAATGATTATAAGTAGAATAATAATAATAATAGAATATTAGGAGACTATTAGTAGAATAATTATAAATAGAATTGGAATAATAGTAGAATATTAGGAGAGTAGAAAGTCAACTTTTGTATTACGTTCGCCAGTATTGTAACTCTCGTTTCCCTTATTTTGTATGATCCGCCAGTGTTAGCAGAATAATTATAAGTAGAATTGGAATAATAGTAGAATATTAGGAGAATATTAGTAGAATAATTATAAGTAGAATTGGAATAATAGTAGAATATTAGGAGAATATTAGTAGAATAATTATGAGTAGAATGAGAATAATAATAGAATATTAGGAAAATATTAGTAGAATAATTATAAGTAGAATTGGAATAATAGTAGAATATTAGGAGAATATTAGTAGAATAATTATAAGTAGAATGAGAATAATCATAGAATATTAGGAGAATATTAGTAGAATAATTATAAGTAGAATGAGAATAATAGTAGAATATTAGGAGAATATTAGTAGAATAATTATAAGTAGAATGAGAATAGTAGAATATTAGGAGAATATTAGTAGCATAATTATAAGTAGAATGAGAATAATAGTAGAATATTAGGAGAATATTAGTAGAATAATTATAAGTAGAATTGGAATAATAGTAGAATATTAGGAGAGTAGAAAGTCAACTTTTGTTTTACGATCGCCAGTATTGTAACTCTAGCTTCCCTTATTTTGTCGTTTAGTCTTCACAATCCAGAATCGATGTTTCTGACAAAAGGGGAACAATTGCTGTTTTCTGGGTCGGAATCTATCCATCTAACATTTATCGTTGGCTAGTTTTTTTTTTTTTACCTCGAAGTACTTCTTTTTTCAGCTCCTTACATCAAGTGGCTTCATTCTTTGTCTGGAGAGATTTCCACGAGAAAAAAAGTGTATATATATATATATATATATATATATATATATATATATATATATATATAGAGAGAGAGAGAGAGAGAGAGAGAGTTGTATACAGATTCAAAAAACATACTCAAAATAAAAGCGCTGTGTTTTCTTGAAATATTCTAACAAAAAAAAAAAAACAACCGTCAAATTCTGCAAAGAAAAAATAAATATTTACATTTTTTTAAGACCAGGAATTCAACTATTTTGTATGCGATATTAAATGACTTACGAATTTCCCCGCGGAAAACAGTGTGTGTTATTTTTTTTACCAAGAATTCGATGTAAATAAGACATCTCGAATGAAACCAGAATGGATATTCTGAAGATGCGTCCTTCGATCTAAGCGTTTAGCGATGAAAACATTCTATTTTAAATGTAAGCGTGACGTATCAACACAGGGACAGGGCCTAATACATATATTAGTGATGATTCAATTATAAGCGTGACAGACGGACGAAACTGCTATTTCAAACTTAAGTGCGACAGACAAACTTACAAAATGGACAAAACAGCTTGAGCGCATTAAAAATATGTTGTGTGCATTAATATGTGAGTCAAGCGTAACAGACCGATGGAAATCCACGGAGAAAGCGGCTATAGAGAGACTCGGACGCATCTAAAAGAATATACGTCCATTTTAATATTATGTTTCTGGATTTTTCAGATGAGGATTGATAATTTGTATTATTTGGATTATTCGGACTACTGTTTTCATCTTGGAGTTTTAAGTAATTCTTATTTGTATCGCCCGTATTGAGGATTGAACCATCAACCGCCAGATAACTGTCACTTAGAACTATTTATGGTACTTATGCAGTTTACGGGTTGTGCTATTTTTAGATAGGATTTTCAAGTTAAATTCAATTTCAATTTTTACGGTATCTTTTGTTCTATTTGTTTGGTGAAAGTACAGAATAGTTAACAAAGCTCCCTCTCATGTTAAGAATGGCTTCCTAAATAATAAGGTTAGTATTTCAGCACGGTTTGTAAACTGCAGAAGTACTCAGATATAGATAGCACTTTTACTCATTGTGCCATGACCCGAATAAAATAAAACTTTCACCAGATCGTACCTGACGGAACGAGAGCAAGTTACCTATGTGGATTAAAGAGTTTCCTTTGAAATTCCGTTCAGATTCCCGAGTTCGACATAAAAATATTCGAAGAAGCTTGCAGGTTACATCGACCGAAAGGTTATGAGTACAGCATCCAAGATGAGAAAAGTAGCCCGAAAAATCAAAATAATACAAGATACGTTAATTCAACCTATGTGTTTAACGAGGAAAATGCTATTTCAAACGAGAGTATGACCAACCGATTGGACAACAGACGGACAGAACCTCTTATTGAGATGCTTGGGCGCATGAAAACATACAGAACTATAAAAAGAACATTATTGTTTATAAACGTAATTGTACGTGAATAATTAGACTTAATAGTTTCCAATACAAGCAGAAAAGAAAACGTCTGAAACTGTTTTGATTGATGAAGCCTTTAGCATCTTTAAATCCATCCGAGATTAGTCCCGGGGGACGCGTGAGTACTGGAACGAATCATTAGTATCCACGCAAAGTGGGTTAGTTTGGAGAGCGGAATTGTAACACGCTTCGTCGTCAACGTCAACAATGTCGGCCGTAAAATCGTGCATGTTACACGTTGCACCCGATCATTACCCTATTTTAAATAGTGTGTTTATTTTTACTACTTATTTTTTTTATTTCTACCCTTCAAATATATTTTGCCTCATTGTTTATAAGTAAAGTCACCTGATTAAACACCTAACCCCATACCCCTGTTCATATCCTGCCGACACATTCTGGTATTTTAATTCTCCCTCCCCGCACTCATTGACTTGCCCCCATACCCTCTATCCTATTTCTAGTTTAACCCTAATTCGCGCTAACGTCCACTTTCAACTTTAAGCGACCTACCCCCCCCCCACACATTCACACTCTTAGTTTTAAATCGCACTTATTCATCGCACCCGCACCCTTCTCCTCCTTCACACCCCTACACTTTCCTTTCCTACCTACTGGTCGCATATGAGTTTTTGTCTTTCTTCAGACTAGTCTTGTTTTTCAACGGGCAAGCCTTTAAATATTAATTCGCTGTCTTTTCGCCAATTTAAACCTATTCCATGATTTTCAGCCCAGGAAGTCTTTTTAAATGGCGAATACTTTCCACCTCACGTTTTACTGAGCCTTATTGCATCCACGAACGTACCTTTTATTGTACCTTTTACCCTCTGGATTCTACCTATCTTCGCCGCACCTGAAGATGTGGTTTTTGGAATTTTACTTTGAATCCTCTCTTGTCACTTCTCGTGCTTTTTAACGACCTACCTATCTACATTTCACTTTCTCCGCTGGACTTTTTGACACCGTACTTTTTGGAAATCGGACATTTGCTTGCATTCGGGCAGAGTTTTGCCTTGTGTTTTATCCCTACAATTTTTTATTTTACTTTTTCAAATTTTAAATCTTGGCCTTTGCCAACTTATCTATCCCAGCGATTTCCTCTGATGATAAGATTTTGATCTTTGAAAAGCCTGGCTTAAGGAAAAATTTAACTTGAATAAATTGCTTTTTTGCGGAATATACCTTGCTCTGAGCAACTGAATAGAAATACGATTTGACTTTTGCTTTTCTAATTCCTTTTCATCCTTCTACATATATATCTGCTCTATCCTAGATATTGAGCTGTATACTTTTCACAATAGGTTTTACCCTTCCTAAAAGTTCGCTTTTAGTTCACCACTATATATATATATATATATATATATATATATATATATATATATATATATATATATATATATAATTGCGTAAGCATGAAACATCGATGTCTGTAGGTAATAATAATTAATATTTACTTTTAAAATATTATTATAGCCCCTCTTTACAAGGATTGCTGCAACTGAGAGAATTTAATAATGAGAAGTAATACTTCAGTTTAAATGCGAGATTCCAATTCTTTTGTTGTTGTTGTTGAATCTTGTCCCTCTGTTCATTGTATCGCCCGCTGATTTGGCGTCTATAGAGTTAAATCTCTCCTAATTTCCATGCTAGTTTACGTCGGCCGGAGAAAAGATACCCGACTACCAAGTCAGTGGCGACTTGGAAACCGGGTTTGAGCCTTTCGACTGACGTGAATTAACATCCCTACACTGAATATTGCGTAAGCATCAAACATCGATGTCTGTAGGTCATAATAATTAATATTTACTCAAAAACATTATATATATATATATATATGTATATATATATATATATATATATATATATGATAAATAAATTAGCCGCATCTTATGATATATCTATGTCTATAAATACTTTTTATTAGAATTTGAAACTAAAACAATGAATAAATTATTTTTTAGGCTATATATATATATATATATATATATATATATATATATTATATATACAAAATTTCAAATCAACATACTGTGCTTCGCAATCTTTCGGTAATCAGACAGGCTTAATAGCGCCTAGGTTCACCCAAAATTTAAACCGGGACACTCGATAGAACTTCCGCAAAATGTGATGTAACTTACCCAGCATTTACCGTTGATACAAATATCCAGGTTTTGACCATCGCATCTGGTTCCATCCAGAACTTTGGGAGCGAGACTTTTAACAATATTACCTTCCACGGCCAAACAGTAAAGGGAGCAGGGGTCGGACGGGTTTCGGTAAGGGATCCAAGTAAAGTATTGTCCAAAGTAGATGTTGTCATCATAGGCTGAGCATTGCTGCGCCCGGAAATTGTCCTGCGGATTCGGACAGTCCTGAAACGAAGCAAAATGTGTAACTTAATATCATAGTTTGTATCTTTATTTTTTGTGAAAACAAAACAAAACAAACTTCATAGATTCATGGTGTCTCTCTGTTTATTTCTCTGTACGAGGATGTAATTGAAAACAAAGTTCTATACCAAGATTAACCACCACGTTTACTCACTAAACTCCAAGCCTTCCTTACCGAGCTAGGGATGGTGGAAACGTTGTAGAGTCAGAGCTATGTCGTCTGTAAGTCTGGTTTTTGGGAGAGCCATCCAGAGCGGACAGGTTTGGCAGCAAGCGCTACAGGATCGCCACCCGACGAACAAGCCTCTGGTGAAAATCCAAGATGTTTCAGGCGAGGAACCGCAAATAGATTGAAGTGAAAGTGAAAACTTTGCTGCTGCGCCGTTCTTTTGTATGTTCTTAGCCAAACCTTCCGCGACTTCGTATGCAATCGCTGAGCTGTGCTGCTCTCAGTGTCAAGGCTAAAAACCTGCAATTTTGCATTATAACGAATTGTGTCGACCAACGAAAAGGACTTCATGCCGACTAGACATTTCTATGAATATGTCTGACTCACTTTACAACACAACAGCAACGTTTTCGGGTAATATTTTACTAGGACTCCGATGGTACTATTCATTCTGAACTATCACTCATCGTACGTTCGCTATCGCTTCGCAATTTAATTCTTATTTATTACTTGAAGTCAATGAAACAAATCTAATCGATAAGAAAATGAAGATAAAACCTCGTTTCTCCCCCTCTCTCTCTCTTTCACTCTCCCTCTCTTTCTCTGTTCTGTTTTAATATTGATAAGGGAATATTTTGGTGCCTATATTAAAAATGAAAGAAATTATTTCCTTTCTTTTTTATGATCAGATATTATTGAGATGACACCCGTCTTTCTTTGCTCATGAAACTTAAATGTACATATCTGATTATGCTTTTATCTTTTATGATTATCAGTTATTATTAAAATTAAACCCCTCATTCTTTGTTCATATAATTAAATTGGCATATCTGATTATTGAAGTGAGTCGGACACACGTACGTTCACTTTTATTATATAGATTAGATTTTTTACAATCAGATCGTGGGGTATGCAACAGTGCCGGTTATTCGTATACAGTAAAGATGATATTTTTCAAGAGCTGAGAGTATGAGTACACAGGCGTACCAATGTATTTCCAGTCAACATCTGGTGTGTATGCTAATATATTAATCATTCATTTTTTCGACTGGCACAAAACAAATGATATCGTTAATCACCGAATGGCAAAGTCAACTGCATAAACTCTTAGGTTCTTTAATTACCTGGTAATAGCAGTGTCTTCTTTTGCTTTGTTTTAGGTTATTACACATTTATATATTTTGAAATAAATGTTTATTAGTAAAACAATGGTAAAATTGTTTGTATATTTATCTTCGAGTTACATTTGGGAAGAATACGTTGTTGTGGGCATAAAATAAGACAACAAGGCGGTAATTAACAAGAGTATGTATTTATAGGAAGCATAGAAGGAATGTACTACCAGAGACTGCTTTTGGATTGGTCATAGTGACTATGTCTTATCACCATTATCACTATTAATACTGTCGGGAAGAGTCAATGGTATAACGCAGTATGGTAAAATCACGATAATATATCTCCTAGAGTTAAATCCGAAAATTAGAGAAAAACAACACTTTTATAGGCATATAAGTCACTACATACTCCCCGCCCGCTTTAAAACAAACTTTAATGTTTAGCGTGGGAAAAACGCCGAACAGATTTAATAAAGGTAGAAAGAATAAAAAAGAAAAAGGGAATTTTCAAGTTATGTAAATATTGAATATAAAACACCTGTGAACAGTCTCAAAAGAAAAGCATATATTTCGTCTATATGGATATATCTGTCGTGACAACTAGTCTATTCTAGTCTCTTGGGGTTTGGGCCTGTAAGAAATCAGACGTGTTTCTAGAGCTCTCCTTCCATCCCCCCTGTGGGAAACAGGCAAGACGAAAACGTATACTATGCATTTGGATATCTAAAACTCGTTGTGTAATAAAACTGTAAAGAATACTGAAAAAAAAAACAAATAAAAAGATGAATGGAAGCCTCTGAAAAATATATGTGTTTTTATTTTTTGTCACGAAAACTATTACGGGTGCTACTAAAGGGAAAGAGAGAGGCAAAAAACTCTACATGAATCGTGACTACGACAACTACCTAGAGAAGAAAGAAAACGACTCTATGCTTCTACAATCAAAACGCATAACGACTACGACTACCACTGTTACTATGTGTCATCAACACAGCACAGTTTGTTACGAGACGCGCCGGTTATATTTGTGGGGGACCGAAAAAGTCTTTATCGCCTAATGTTAGACATTTATTTGAATAAGGATTTTTACCATCCAAATTTGAAGAAAATGGAGGTTACGGCACCATCTCTTTAATAGAAGCGGGCACATTTCTTAGTTTCATTGTCTACAAACGGTGTAGCTAAAATGTATGTACCCGATGAAATATTTGAACACGGTGATAGGAGGACTTGTGTAGCAGTTTTGGTTGTCCGTGGCGTGTATAAACTATTATATAGTCTGATGGCTTGTAATTAACAAGATCTAGATAGGCTTTTTTCTGTCGGACAGGTTCTTGATTGTGTGTAGACGAAATCACTCCGACGCTGATGTTAGTTTATAAGAAAGTTTATTAATGTAGTTAACTTGGACAATTCGTAGGCCAAGAGTGAGAGATATGCAAAAACTTTAACATGTAGACTGCCGCAGCAGAGAAAGAGATATATAGATAAAGAAATAGCTGAGTACAGTAGTCTGAATAATTCAAACAATACAAAAAATCAGAATATTTTGCATCTGAAAACTTTTTGTGAATTTGTTTTAGCGAAACATTGAGAGGACACAGATGAATTGTAGAAAAGTTTTAAAATAAGACTGAGAAGAGAATTCGTAATCGATATTTTAATAACAGTTTAAACCTTTTTTTTTTCTTTCATTTTTCTTTTTTTGTATTTCAATAAATTATAATATTCAGTAAGAGACACTTACAAAAAATCCAGATAAACTGTTTGCCAGCCTGCGGCTAATAGCCACCCTCATCACCAGACTTCAGTTCTGCAATTTAAAGTCCGTCTTGTCCTACGGTTTTGATATCTGGAGCGTTACGATCACTAAAATCATAAATATTTTCATCAGCAAGTGTCCTCAACAGGTTTTCCAGTTACATTGGTGTAAGGAACCAATTCTGGTGATACACTGGTCTGAGCATCGTCGAGTGATTGTGTCTAAATAGGACCAATATGTATTAAGAATTCACGACTGTCGGAGCTCTCCTATGGGAATCCCACAAAATGAGGATCTAGATAGGCTTTTTTTCTGTCGGACTGAGGTATTGTTCTGTTCAGCTCTATGAGTTCCACCCTCCCAGGCGTTACCCTCTCTCTTTGAGAAGGGATTAGTTTATTACTAATCGTCTGAGGCCAGTGAATGCCGACGGGGCTGCCCAGGCATTTTTCTCTCAAAGCCACCTTCCGACCTTGTGTCACATCTTCCTGTGGTGGGAGGGAAGTAAATACTATTTCAAATAAAACGAAGAAAATGACGATAGCTTTATAAAAAGTAATCAACAAATATCTCAACAGGTTCTTAACTGGAATCATCAACAAGAAAAACGAAAACACGCCCCAATCAAACTGGAGAAGCAGCCTTCATGATAATGAAATGAAGCCTACCGCATTAAACTGGGAAGCTACAGAAACGGCTGATTGGGGACAGAAGAAAGTAGAAACCAACGTAGAGGAAGGACACGGTGCAGACATTTTCGTACATATAATTTGCGATGGTTGAACTGAAGACTAATGTCATATTATAAATATTAGATCACTAATTAAATTATGATTCCAAGAAATTGTTAACATTTCTGAATACCACGCGGTATCGTTAGACATGTCGGAGATGCACACGGTTGATATCGCTGACATTAACAATTAACAGTGAATCTGTATTCAGAGAGACACCTCCCAAAATGACACAGTACACAATCTTTACTGCCTTACGTGTTCTGTAAGATAACACTTCTGATAGAGTGTGCTTGATAAATCTATTTAATTAATATCTACTTTCGTTGGTTAGTGAACGTGCCCAGATAATATCACCCCGAAAACATGCCACACGAATAAATCTAATCTAGCGTTTCAGTTTTAATAAGTAGATGCGTCCTCCCAAATCTATGAGCGATTTTCTGACGTCAGTCGGTCGGTCACGGTTAAGGTTGAAATGTTCATAAATAAAGCTTTACGCGCCGAGTAATGAACGCATTTTTATTTCAGATGCGTCCAAGCATATCTATGAATTATTGTAATATCTATATAATAATACGCTAAAGCAATTTCGTACGTACGTTATCACCTTCCACCTCTGTTTTAAAAGATGAGATCGCCTTATTCATGTAATACAAAAAAATGTAATTTTTTAAATTTCATCTAATGTCGCTGTTGTGTTTGACGTCAAACTCGAACAAAATACAATTTGTTCACCTTGTGTATTATCTGTTTTGTCTAAAGATTGTACAATGATATCGTGCGGTTTTCGTTCACGTTTGACGTCGATAGAATGGAAATATGTCACAAACTCCTACAAGGGTTTTGAGGATAGATATTGATAACCAAAAATATTCTGCAACATTAACCTCAGCAAATGTAGAAAATAACTTAGATAAGTATGTTTCAGTTTGAACAAAGCTGGTACAATAATATCGTGGGGTCTTCGTTCGCGCTGGACGTCCATAGAATGCACTGTAGCAATATACAGAGCGACCAATAAGTCACTGAGCGATCGTTGAGGAATGTTTAACTTATAATAGATCCTTTATTTTTAATGATACCATAATTAAATTTTAACATAATATAACGAAGACAATAGAGATTTGTTTGCAAAAATAAAAAAAATGAAAATAATTTATTTATGAAAAATAACATTTTTTAAATGGTTTCAAATTTCAGCTTCACAAATTCGTGCCCTTTCCAAAACATTATCTATGACGGATTGCAGGATCACTCGATTACGATTTAATTCCCTAACTTCATTCCTGATGTTCTCTTTCAATTCCTGTAGAATTTTAGCTTTGTTGATGTAAAATTTTTCTTTGAGATACCCCTACAAGAAAAAGTCAGAGCTAGTCAAGTCTTTGGAACGTGAAGGCTATTTGACATTGCCAACTTTTATTTATCTTTGTTCTTTTTTTCAAATAAATCTCCATAGTCTTCGTGATAGAGTGTTAAAATTCCATTAAGGTACCATAAAAAAATAGAGAATTAATTTAAGTTAAAAATTCCCAGAGATTCCTCAGTGACTTCTTGGCCACCCTATACAATAGATGAAAGATACAACTGTGGAATTTCTACGCATCCTGCTAGTTTTACGATATTGTACTCATTTTGTGCATCTGCCCTTCATTATTATTTCTTATCTCTTATTTAATAGTTTATGTGATTGATCAAATTGAATCAGAGTCAGTTTTCATTTTAAATATAAACATCATTATTAGATGCGTCCACGCACGCCAGAAGATGCTCTGTCGATCGGACACATTTTCGTTGGTCTGCTACGTTTAAGTTTGAAATAGCATGAGTAAATATCGTTGTATTTGTTGCTGTTGTTGAGCGCTCGACCTCGGTGATAAAGCCCATGTAGATCTAAGTTTGGAGACATGACATGAACAAACATTTTATTGTATTTGAGCCTTAAATAACCTCCAAATTGTTGATCTGCCGTAAAACAGAAAAAAACAAAAAAACAGACCAAACCAAACTAACGATGAATGATTATCTCATTAATATCAAATCACATGCAGAATATGAAGAATCATGTGGAGATTTCGTAGATATCGAACAGCATCTCAGTACACTGAATGTCAAAAACACAAAATATAGATTAACAAGTACACATTGGTTGATCTCCTATTCATTCTATATTTCACACTCTGATACTCATAACACAACGAAGCCTTTAAACAAGCGTTACTCAAAACTGTATATTTGATAGCAGTTGACCGCATAATTATATCTATCTATCTATCTATCTATTTATCTCTCTCTCTCTCTCTCTCTCTCTCTCTCTATATATATATATATATATATATATATATATATATATATATATTCGTACATGTGTGTTAAATTTTTACAGTGATTCTGTAATAGATGTAGTGCAGACTATATTTGGGGGAGGGGGGCAATGTAATAGGCTGTACCAAACTTTTATTTATTTTTAAATTCAGAGCCTCTCATGGAGATGTTTGGTTCAGTGTGAAAACGTTTCCATATTTGAGAATGTATGGCTAAAGGGTCTTACCAACTTTTTAACGGTTAAAACCTTTTTTTCCGCTGGCTATTCCCCCAAAAATGTTACCAATTAATTTTACTCCTAATAAGCAGGCACCTCTGTTGTGGCCTGAGAATAAATGACGACATCTTTATACTCTTGCTCCCAGCCCTGAACCCCCTTTTTATCATTTTCATTCTCATTTCTTATTCTATCATGTCAATCGCATCCTCGGAGAGAGAGAGAGAGAGAGAGAGAGATAGATAGATAGATAGAGGGAAAGAGAGAGAGAGAGAGAGAGAAAGAGCACATTTTACTTACTTTATACTATATATATATATATATATATATATATAGTACATATATTATGTTTGTTTCTATAGATGTTAATCCGATGAAACTCCAGTTTTTATAAAAAGTGCTCAATAACAAGTAGAGCTGTTTTAAAATGTTTTTTATTGTTTTAAAGGAAGTTGACTCTCGATTGATGGTACAACTTAAAAATGTATGCATATATGTAATCAATAATGTTTGTATAAATAATAATGTATACTATATATATATATATATATATATATATATATTACATATGTATATGTATTACAGAAAATCAGAAATGTAAGAAATATATAAATAAATATTACGCTCTTATTTCTGAATTTTCTTAATAATCGAGCACTCTGTTAGGGGTTCTTTAAATTACCTTACACATACAAAACAAAGCATATTACTACATAAACGTAAGGAAATAAAGTGATTATAGGCCAGATTTATTGTGGACATCCTAAGTGCAGAGTCGTGCAGCAAGATATTTGTTCACATTACATTTACATTTTTGCATGTTGGTAGAGTCAGAGAAACAGGGAGCAGGGAGGGAATTCCAAAGGCAAACGGTCTGAGGAAAAAAAGCTTTTGGAATAGAAAGATGCGTCCAAGCATGTCTATAATAGGTTCTGTCTGTCGGTTTGTCTGTTACGCTTTGGTTTCAAATATTATTTTCATCGCTAAACGCGCAGATTGAATGGACGCATTTTTATAATATCCGTCTCGTTTCATTTTTTTAAAAAAATTATTCTTTTAAGCTGAGAACGTTGAAATGTTTTGGTTACGCTTTGTGACACAGCATCCTCTGCGACGAAACATGTGCTTTTGAGTAACACGCCTATTTAAAGGATTCGTCGTGTGATTCGTATCAGACTTTGTTAAGCTTGTTAAATATCAAATTAAGACGATAACCACCAATTTGTACGTCTTCATACAAATTAGTTTTTTCCTGTCACGCAAACACTGAACTGAAATGCTACTCTGTATTTACGTCCATCTACATAGAAGTGTAGATGCATGAGTCAGCCAGTCTTCGAGAGTTTATGCAAGTAAATACCATGAGATGGTCAGTCACCGCTAGTTAGTTTAGCTTGGATTTTTTTTAATGTTTTACGACATATCAGATCTTTTTGAATTATGTAATGCTAAACAGTATACAAGTTTTAAGTTCGTCAACTTTACGACATATGAACCGTTTTCCGGCTTATTAAAATATTAATGAGTTAAGGCCAAAAGCCACTTGAAGGTAAGGGTAAACGAGATGGATAGATTGTAAGTTGATAAATATTCCGAGAACGTTGAAAATGATGAAAACAATGAACAAAGTTTAATTTCTTATGGGGACGGTTTTGTGACAAGTAATTGTTCCATTTGATATGAAGATGACCACGTTGTAGTCCTCAGGGAAGAAACTCTGTTCATATAAATTAAGACTGACGTTAGGCACATGGAGTAAGAAAAAAAAATCTTTTCAGTTGTGGTAGAGAGACGAGTTCTTGTTGTGAATGTCTTACAAGGCGAAACCACCGATTTGAGTTCAGTCGAGAATCTTCCATAGACATAACGATAGATCTCCACCGACTAGATTGCGAAGTTAATTTTGTACCCTATCATCAAGGCATAGTCTTGTCTGTTTTACGCCATATTTAACCCTTTGGGGTTTATTAAATGCCGAAACACAATTAAAGTGTTGTCTAGTCCGATCTACGGCATATCAATCGGTTTTATCGATTTTAATGCTTACACCAAATGCAAGATATTTATCCTGTGTTTTACGACATAACCCTGTGTATTTTGTATTATTTGTATCATTCGGCCTACTGTTCTCATCTTTGATGTTATTCTCACAACGTTTCGGCCGATGTAATCTCCGACCTTCTTCAGGTTCGCCTTTATGAACTCGCAAGAACCCGTAGCGCAATGGATAAAAGGTTTAAATGATAATCACTTCTCACTGATAGTCTGCTGGAGGTTAAAGTTACAATCTTTAGTGCGGGTGATACGAAAATACAATTACAAATTACTTCAGACTTCTACCTGGTCATGGCTGATAGAACGAGAACAAGCTACCCCCCCCTGTGGATTAAATAAATGGTTCCGTTCGACATACAGATTCAAGAGTTTTACAAGACGCACATGAAGAAGGTCGGAGGTTACATCGACCGAAATATTCGTACCAGATCCAAGTGAGATAGATCGTTTTGCGCCCCCATACGGACCACTAAAGATCTTTACACGTTACAAAGAATGGGACATCGAAATTTTGACCATATCGCATTACCAGAGTAACCATTCAGCAGTCGGTTGTTGTTGAGGTCATGCCTCGGTATGTGAGAGACGTGCGTCCACGACCCTGTTTAACATAAACATCAGAAAGTGTTGAATGGAGAGAACTAGGTTTCAATGTAGACAATAGTGGGTCCACTGGTCAGATTGACCGATTCATACCGAAGTACATCTGACCATTGGGCAAGGGAGGAGGAAGTAACTGTAAACGAACCGGCTACACACTGTCACTTGACCAGAAGGATGTAGCAATCGAGACGAAAACGAACAGATAAGCTTGAAACGGTATTCCAGAGAAAAAAGAACTCGCGGTCATAATGGCGGGTCTTTATAGTTGAGAATAATCTACATGTGTAGAGACCAAATGCTTTTAAAAAGACGGAATAAAATTGAATTTTGGGTTAGGGTTAGGGTTAGGGTTGGACAGTTGATAAAATGTATTGGTAATATGTTAGTGTTTATTACGGTGTTGTTTTAAGAGGAGTTTCTTCTGAAGTGCAGACCGTCATTGTAACCTTATTATGGCTGCAGGAGATTTCCATACACCTTTTGGTCTTTCACAGATATACATAAAAAGGGAGAAATAAGTAAAGAGACGGAAACACCCGCGGAAAGAAGTATTTATTTTACCTTCTCTCCAGGAGGTTAGGCACAAGGTCAGTTTTATCTTACTCCCACAAGGTAAGATGTAACCCAAGGTCGGGTCGGGAAAGTTGGACTTGAAAAGTCAGCGCCCGAGAAGGTGAGCACTCTGGCCATTAAAAATTGCCTGGGCAGCCCCGTCGGCATTCCCCGGTAGGGGCGCCTCAGGCAGTAAGCAATGAACTTACTCCTCCCCAAAGAGGGGAGGCAAAGCCTGGGAGAGTGAACCTCCTAGAACTGCACAGGACAAACCCATAGACCGGCGGAATCAAGCCCCGAAAGCCAAGACGATACCAGTCTATGGGGTGCAGTATCCATCGGAACAGATACTACACTTTGATCTTGGCCAAAAGGCACCCGCGGAAAGGAATAGGCAAATAAGAGAGGTGTATATTTATAAACAAGGTTCTGATGACGCTTATTAATCTATAGATGAGAAAACAATTCTTGCTGATACGCACCTCATTATTACACGTGACGTATTGAATGGCTTCTCCCTGGCAGTCATATTGAAATATAAAACTTGGAATACATTTGCGTAGCCGGTATGAGGAGCCACCGCCACAAGTCCGTGAACACAAACTCCAATTGCTCCAGTCGGACCAGTAATCTGCCTGGGAGGAGCAAGTTAACTGAAAAGAAAAGAAAGAACGTTTATTAAGGAAACAAGCATTATTATTGGGATCGCTCCCCATAAACGGGATTAATGACTAGTATTAATTGGTTTGGTAAGACGGACTAGTTAAAAAAAAGTTAGTATAACACGTAGACTAAGATTTTGACTGGCTGCAATCTCTATATATAAAAGACGAAAATTGTGTTTCGGAAGTATTTGAATGAGTGTTTATAATTTGTATTTTGATTATTCGGACTATTATAATCATATTGGGTGTTATTACTAAAACATTTCGGTCGATCTAACTTCCGACCTTTTTCAGGTGCGTCTTGTCCAATTTGGGAATGTCGAACTAGGACATCTTTACGGAAGTTCGAACTGAATCCGTTATGTAATCCATGAGAGTAGACTATTCTTGTTTCATCAGTCATGGCCGGATTTTTTAGCATTTTATTTCATTCTTAGTATCGCATGTCGCGATAATTATGCCTCCAATGACCAGAAGACTGTCACTTAGGACCGATTATTAGCTTACACTGTATCCGTTGCGCGACGTATTCGTGCGACAGAACGAGAACAATCAACCCCTTAGATTAAAAAGGGTTCATATGCAAGATTCCTTATAGATTCTCGAGTTCGACATAAACATTCCCGTATTCAACAAGATGCACGTGAAAAAGTTCGGAGGTTACACTAGCCGAAACGTTGTGTAAATAATAAAACCCATCCACTGAGAACAGTCCAAATAATACACCAAAATTGTGTGTATGTGCGCAAACTTCAAGTTAGCTAGGAAATATGTCCGTCCTTATACAGATTTTAAATAGGGGGTCGTGTTTATCTTCTTTCTTGAACACTAACGCTAAACCTAACACTAAATCATCGTAAATAGCATGGGCCTCCCCACTTGATTGTTTACTTCTGATTTTAATTAGATTGAACACAAAATGGATGATGTTGAGCAAATTTTGTTTAAAATCCTCTAAGAAAAAAATTTAGTCCTTTATTTATGGATTACCTCCGGAAAAATGAAAACCTTTATCAGCTTACAAATGTAGTTGTGTAGACTCTTTCTACGCATAGTCATGTGTTTTTGATTGCTTTGAAATAGTTTTGGACCTAGTCTCTTGCAAATTTTTAGAGATCCTTGACCCCTAAACACAACGAAGTTCGCACTTTTGATTATAATGATAATGAAGGAATATTTATAGCATTGGTTTTCAATTTTACATATGTCTTATGGGGGCGGTTTCGGAGGCACCCGATTAAATGGTAAATTTCACGAAAACCAATTATGGGTTCATGTTACTTACCGTGTTGCCTAGAATACATATTCCATAATTCATGTTACTTACCGTGTTGCCTAGAATACATATTCCATAATTCATGTTACTTACCGTGTTGCCTAGAATACATATTCCATAATTCATAATAATAAGTTCATTAGTTTAAGAGTTTACCTCGCATGTAAATATCATTGACACTCACGCACTTGAAGTTGGAACTAAGCAGCTATGCGTAAGGGGGTATAATGTGGACTATATTTCGTTTTAGTTTTATACCAAAGGAGTAAATAAGAAGTGGAAGCACTTCGTGAAACTTCAGTTACCTCCGACTTTTGTAAAATTTTAACAGTAGGTATTAGACATCAATTAATAAAGATTCCTTAAATTTCAGTTTTTTGGAATATCGTAAAGGGTGTTTAGGCCGCATAATATAGGCACAATCACAAATTAAAAAATTCAAATATATCAGATGTGCATTGAATTTGAACAAATAGTCATTAGACACCAATTAAGCAAGATTCCTAAATTTTAATTTCTTTTAAAAATCCTTTAAGCATAAATTTTTGACATTTTCGAGAATCAAAATAATGTAATAGATTTTACTCGAAATTGAAATAAAGATTCTAGACACAAGGTTTAATATCATTATACGTTGATTTTAATTTTCATACGAGGATATAAAAGTGATGCAAAACTGTTTTGTTCGGAGTATTACTTTTACCCGTCCTAGGACAGGGTATTCTTCTAATATATATATATATATATATATATATATATATATATAAGCATACATTAAAAAAAATAACAGAATTGTGCAGCTAAATTATACTTTTTTTAATTTAAAACATTTTTCTAATGATCTTTTATTGTGTTAAAATCAGAAAAAATATTCCATATGTCTTACGGACGTTTTCGATGCTTCGTCGAATCATCATAAGGTGAAAAAGCAAATAATCCACATACAGACTGTTTCGCTGTATCACAGCTCTTCAGTGCGGCTAGACCAGTTAGTTCCTCAAGCCGGGATTGAAACTCAACTGTCGAGCTGACAGTCGGTGCTCCTACCCCTACGCTATCATACGACACTGACTAAATGTAAGTAATATCTCAATGTAAACATTGCAAGTGTCGGGAGCTCGAATTAGTTTAACCTAATTGTTGAATATAAGGTCTGAAAGTACTTGGGAGACAAATCTAAACTATGGCAAATTCATCAGCCAATTCCCCTCCGATACTAAGAACCTGATTCGGACTATTGACAGGAGTTGCCTCTTATATTCAACATTACTTGCCTGCAAGAGAAAATGCTGCATATATATATATATATATATATATATATATATATATATGTGTTTATAAGCCCATAACTTCAGATGTATAATCTCTGTTTTAAAACCCTTTTACAATATTAATATGTATTTGAGTGTTTTAAAGTAATTTTAAACCTGGTGGCCTGTATTTATTAAACGTCTCAAGTGTGTGTCGTTGTTACATAACGAAAGCAGTTATTTGAATGGCAAAGTCTTAGTGACACCTAGGGGTCAAAGGTGACCTCGATAAAACGGAAGTCAGCGAAATCACGTGACATCCAGGGGGTAATTCTGTCTCTTACTGGCGACCCTCTAAGCAGAGAAAACGTGAAAATCGGTGTTCCTTATTTCAGCACCATTGAGAGTAGAGAAGCACACGGCGACATAACATAAGGACTATACGGCACAGACATCTGATATATATATATATATATATATATATATATATATATATATATATATATATATATATATATATATATAGAGAGAGAGAGAGAGAGAGAGAGAGAGAGAGAGAGAGATAGATAGATAGATAGATAGATAGATAGATAGATAGATATATTCTCTACGCGCGCATGTAAGTAGCTAGTCTTTCTGGATTTCTTTGTGAGTGTTCCTCTCTGATTAATAAACCTTCTTATAAATAAACATCAGCGTCCGAGCGGTTTTGTCTACAGATAATCAAGATGATTTTCAACATCGGAGCATATAATGGCTTGCACACGTGTCGGTAAATAAAAACGTAACACCTTTTCCACGAACCCGTTCAGGCATGTATATTTTAGCTAGTATTTTAATATTTTAGCTGTGAACTACATTTCTTTTAAGGCAACAACAATAATTATAAAGTGGATATTAGATAATACAATTAGTACGAATAAGTGGTAGCCTATAACTAGAATCATGTGCCCATTAAACAGCGACCAAGTTGTTGCGCTATCAAAATGAAACCCATAATGTTACCAAGACAAAAATCATTCCTATAACAATTATAAGAAAATTTACCAACCACTTATTGCCATGGTTGATAGCACTCTTCTCGAGAGTCCAATATTCAAACTCCACGGTCTAACATTCACAAGTAACATGAATTTGAATAAATTCATAAAAAATACTGCCAAGCCTGCTGCAAAGAGGTTGAGCTCCGTCTACAGGGCTAAAAAACGTATCACACCTGCCAGCATGCCATATATCTACACAGGCACCATTCGCCCATGCATGGAGTATTGTTGCCACATTTGGGTTGGTGCTCCAACTATTAGTCACTTCCTCTTGGACAAGGCCCCCAAAAGAGCATCTAATCTAATAAGTCCTACACTGCCTACAAAGCTCCAGCTTCTGACATTATCGCCGCAGTGTTACACCCCTGTGTTTGCTCTACAAGTAATTCAATGGAATGTGCTCCGATGAACTTGCTGCACATATGCCCCCTCAACGTAAATACGTTCGACAAACCCGACAATCAGCAAAATCCCACCCCTTCAGTGAAAGAGTCTTCAGATTCTGGAAATCTTTCTACTTTAATAACTTCTTTGCTGGAACTGCTAGCCTTTGGAATTCCCTCGCTGCTCTCTGTTTCTTCGACTTTACCAACATGCAAAAATTCAAATGTAATGTGAAGAAACATCTCGCTGCACAACTACCCACTTAGGATGCCCCTATAAATCTGACCCCTATCTCACAGTAACTCCTTACGTCTCAGTGGGAGTGTGCCCCCTTGTTTGTGTTAAATTGAAGTAAAAAAATGTATTCGGATCTCTTGAAATTCGGATCTCTTGCCGTCAATCAGTTGTTTCGTTCAACTCTTCCATTCGAATAATTATGATGCTGCTGTCGCGAGGAATGCCCCAAATTAATACGAAGACGAGACGGAGCTTTTCATACAAGGAAATCTAATTCCAAATGTAATGACTTAAAAACATCTAAGTTATAATTAAAGTACACACTGTAAGCATATAAGTTCCGAATTACCGCCGAGGGTCAGTTTAAAACAATATGTTTGAAATATTTGAAATTCTTTCTTCATTAGGTATTAAGTTCTGCTGTGTAGCAAGCGCCAGTTCCAGACATGTGTATAACAATAAATTAGAACTCAAATAAAAATAACTTGAGACGTGTAGCAGAGTTGTAAACATGATTGCGTTAGGATGCTTGAAGGCAAAAAGCCGACCGTTCAAAGACCGAGGAGAAAGGAAACATGTTTTGATGGTTGCACGAACAAAAAGGAATTGTCGAAGAGAACATTTTTGGAGACAAATAAAAAAAAAGGTTCGTTTCTTATCTATATAAGAAAAGTGAACGTACGTGTTCCCGACTCGCTTCAATAATCACGTATGCAAATTTATTTTTATGAGCAAACAATGGGAGGCTTAATCTTAATAATAACTGATAATGATAAAACAGTAAGGATCATCACGTATGTAAATTTAATTTCTATGAGCAAGAAAGGAGAGACTTAAACTTTATGGTAACTGATTGGGATAAGAAGAAAAGAAAGCCTAATCACGTGTTTAAATTTTATTATTGTGAGCAAATAATGAGAGGCTTAATCCTAATAATAACCTATGATGCTAAAAATGAAAAAAAACATTTCCTTAACTTTTTATATAGGTACAAAAAATATTCCATTATTATTATTATTATTATTATTATTATTATTATTATTATTATTATTATTATTATTATTATTATTATTATTAAAACAGAACGAATGGAGAGAGTTTTGTTTTCTTTTGCTTATCAATTAGTTTTGTCTTCTTATCGGTTTATTTTTCTCTTCCTTTCTTTTTCTTATCAGCAGAATCAGAGAGAGAGAGAGAGAGAGAGAGAGAGAGAGAGAGAGAGAGAGGGAGAGATAGGGAGTTTTGTCGTTTTTTCTTCTCGATTAGTTTCGTTTCAATTATATCAAGTATATGAATAGGGATGAGAATTATATTGCGGAGCGATACCAAGCAGACAAAGAGGAGAATAGCGGAATAAATAAGTTGTCTTATTTTGTCAGTTTAACGTGTTCAAAACACAGACACAGCAGCAACACAGATGAGTATTAATGAAGACGAAACAAGCTTGTCTGTGGGTATAAATATTAATTAAATGATAATTAGATTTGCTCCCTTAAGGGGCGAGCACTCTGATAAAAATGTTAAAAGTTTATTCTAAGCAATAATGCAAAGATCTTTCTCTTGAAATTAAACACTATTAGAGGATTAATGTAACACAATGATATATATATATATATATATATATATATATATATATATATATATATATATATATATATATATATATATAATTGAAATTGGTAGTTTGCTGGAAGCATTGCTGGGAGTAATATAAAAGTTTTAAAAAGGTTGAAGGCAATGCGAAGTTCCGGATCGCTGGAAGCTGTGAAGAACAAAAACAAAACAAAACCGAAATAAGTCGGATATAGATCAAAAAGTTTGGGTTATTTTTCTAGACGAACTTACAAGACAGCAAGAGTGTTAGTTTGTAATATTCCGGATGATCAGGGATCAATTTTATATTTCGTTAGATTTTTTCCCTCTCCTTGTCAAAAATAAATAAATATATTTTTTTCTTTTCTTTTATTTATTTTTAACAAGGTGAGGAAAAAAATCTCTCGAAATATATCAAAATGATCCCTGATCATCCGGAATATTACAAACTAACACTCTTGCTGTCTTGTAAGTTCGTCTAGAAAAATAACCAAACCTTTTCGATCTATATCCGATTAATTTCGGTTTTGTTTTGTTTTTGTTCTTCACAGCTTCCAGCGATCCAGAACTTCGCATTGCCTTCAACCTTTTTAAAACTTTTATTATATATATATATATATATACGCTGATTTTTTGTTATTGTTTTATTTACCGGTGCGTTTTTATTTTGTGTCGCTACTATGAGCGGTTTATTTTTAAGAATATACAGAAGACTGCATTTTTTAATTCGCCCTTAATCGGACGTGTCATCAATTTTTGTACATATAGATTTTTTTAATTAATTAATTTATAAATTAATTTTTGTATATATAGATTTTTTAATTAATTAATTTATAAATTAGTTTTTGCGTGCACATTAATTAATTAAAAAATCTATATATACAATAATTAATTCATAAATTAATTAATTAAAAATATATATATCTATATATATATATATGGTATATGTCCTTCTCATCTTTTCAGATTGTTAGGCCAGCGCATCGACTAAGACAGTAAATCTTTACAGTCACTGCTGACTGAGATATAAGGGTCGAGTCGTGCGGTCGAAAAGTCAGCTGTATATAGCCACACTGATGAGTTGTTATGGAGACGAAACAATCTTGTCTGTGCATATAAATGATAAATAATTTAATAATAATTATATATATACTTTCACTTGTATCAATACAATATTACATGTCTATAGCAATTGTCTGCTTTACGGCGAAGTCATCATAAGTTAAAATTATATATATATATATGTATATATATATATATATATATATATATATATATATATATATATATATATTTGAAACAAAATAAGCAAAATGCCTTTAGAAACCAAGTATAAGATGCACATATTTTTTATTAAAAATAATTTTAAAAAAATTTCTTGACTTTTATTAAAATTTTTCGGATAACATATCGATCTTCACAAATCGAAAGTGTTTCACAGCTAATGTAAAGGTATTATTTTTTATATATAATTAGTAAAGTCTTTGGTGTTATCGCAGCGCCCGTCCAATGTTACTTGAACGATTAAAAAAAATCAAATTCAAATTTAAATTCTTAATTGAAATATTTAAAAGATGCCTTCAAAAACATGTTTCCATTTTAATACTCTTTGAGTGGCCCCCTGCTTTTAAAGTTATATATATAAAGTGATGCTTTTACGTCTGTTGCGAAAGACTCTCGATCTCTGAAAGTAGATGTGTTATCTGAAAATATTTAGATGAAATTCAAGAAAATCTTTTAATGATTTTTAATAAAAAATGTTTGCATCTTATATGTATTCTGCCTGTTTCCAAATTCTTTAAAAAATGCTTTAAAAAGAACTTTTATAATTTAATATATATATATATATATATATATATATATATATATATATATATATATATATATATATATATATATATAACTTTAAAAAAATAAATTGTAGAAGTGAGATAGCGAACAGCTGCCTGCACAGAATAAAATTTACCTTAGGCTAACAATACATATATAAATAAATGAACCAACAAATAAGTAAAAAGCTAAACTAAACTAAACTAAAACCTAAAAACTTAAACACTAAAACCTAGAAAAGAAATACAAGGAACCACGTGTTAAAATAAGGTCACCCATTATATTGACACAACAAAAAAAAACAGGATATAGGCCACTCTATAGAATAGATAACAATAGAATAGGGAATAGGAAGTAAAACTAACCGTACCTTTGTTCGTGAGAAGCCCAACGATTGGCTAAAAGAACAACAAAGAATCAGATTGGTTAACTGGGTAGCCGTGTATATAAAACACCCGGCAAAACTAACTCCATGCATTTTAGCCTGAAGAATCCCCGGGGATGAAACGCGAGAGCCTCTGTGTAGCTTAATTGCCATAAATATATTTTCATAACTTACTATATATATATAAGGATGAAACGTATACTTATGTAGATAAAAAAGTTTTGTCGGTTAATGAACTAACAATGTAAATTATTAGACGCTTGGTGAAATTTACGAACATAAAATCTGTAAGTTATTATTAAGTTCTTTATTCGTACCGGACGATACGTTGTTCTGTTTCTTAAAGGCAGCTGGAAATGAAATGGGTGAGGGGGGGGGGGGGGGTGTGAAGAACTTGGAAATGATAACTTTTTAAAATGTATATGAATAGAAAATGAAAATACAACAGAAGAAGCAAAAACTGCAGTAAAGAAAGAAAAAGAAGGTGATAGATAGAAGAATGAAAGAAAGAAAACACATAAGAAAAAAGAAGGAAAGTAAAAAGGAAGAAAGAAATGGTTATAAAGAAAGAATAAAAGAAGAAGAATGAGTAGAAGACGAAGAATAAAAATAAAAAAACAAAGAAAAAGACAGAACAATCAGAATGAAAAAAACGAAGGAGGAATGGATGTAAAGAAAGAAGGTAAACAAGTAGAAGTAGAATAAAGAACAAAGATGAAAGAAGAAAGAAAGGAAGAAGAAAAAGAAGAAGAAGAAGAAGAAGAAAAAAGGAGAAATGGATGTAAAGAAATAAGAAGAAATAGAAATATATGAAGAAAAATAAAAAAGATAAAAGAAGGAAGAAATAAAGAAAGAAAGAAGTCGAAAAATACGAAAAAGAAGAAAAAAATGAAGAAAAAGAAAGGAAAACGAAGTGATAACATGTATTTACGAAGCGAGATAATGGCAGACCGAAATACTGATTTTCGACAATCATTTCCTTGGATGAAAGGCATCGGCAATGATTTAGAATCCTTAAAGCGACCCCCACCAGCACAAGTCTCCTCCCCCCCCACACCGGAACCTCATTAATAACGCATACCAGAAGAAACACTCCTTACTTCCGTTGTCGCATCGGTTACCATAATACTAAGAAAGAAGGAAAAGGAAAAACATGGTGGCGCTATTTGTATCTATTGCAAGGAATTCCGCGGGATTGTTTTTTTTTTTTACAAATACCATTTAAAAAAAATTCAATCTCATTTAGGAGATATGAATGTCGGGATTACAACGGAAAATGTCGTTTAGTCAAAATAAAATAAATAAGCTATCACTTTAAGGGTTACAATTAAAATCCAAGAGTGTAAAGTCGTTTTTCTTAAATCATCAAGTTCCGATATTTTGACTAGCTTGATTCTGTATTTTTTTTGGGGGGGGGGGGCATCGGTTTCCCCGGTAGCATCTGGTATATACCATATGAAGGTGGCCAAGATTTCTACTGAAAGTGGTTCTGTTGAAGCGAACATGGCTGTCCAAGTTGAAAGTCTGCACCGGGAATCACTTCGTCATCGGTTACTTCCAACGGACGCGGAAGGAGCAGAATATGCCACCAGGAAATCAACCAAATCCTTGTAGACAAGAGAGCGTGTGAATCCTATGTTGTATCTCAGAGAGTATATATCTCCGCCAAAGCATACCATTACTCGTTAAATAAATCAAACTTACTTCCATTTTTTTCTTTTCGTATCTTTGAAGCATTTGGTCATACGACAGTTTCCCACTTTGTTCTTTGCGTTATTATTTTGTTCTGAAAAATCTTTCAAGCTGCAGTTGTCGGGTAGTAGATCACAGATAAGGAAATGCTGTGTTGTATTGCCCCCCCCCTTTCTACATTCGCAGACGGTTCGGTCGTTTTTTTAGCTACATCTGGCCATAGTAAATTTGATCGACTATTCCCGTTTCTTCCACCTGGCCCAGAGTTCTTCTAAGCTAGGAAAACGGATTCTCATGTCAGTAGGAATGGGGGTCATAGTTATGTTAGTTTAATCATTGTTTTCTTTGAATGTGTACTGAACTGTTCACACTGCTTCCCTGCTGATTACAACATAGTCGTATTCAAGTCTAATATCAACAAATAAGTGTCAAGCTGTCCTCTTTAGGTAATCAAATTCTGCCATTTCATTCATCGTTTCCAATTCTCTCATAATGTGGTTCATCATCCAATCGATAATCTCAGTAACCTTTATCATCGAGTGGCTTTTGATCTTTTAATAAAAATAAAATAAATAAAATAAAAATACAGACAGAACAACGCTAAATATTTCTGGTGTCCTTTTCATAAAAATCCGTAAATACCGAGAGATAATTATTTACATTATTATCTCCTACTCTAGCTTTCCAGTATTAGAAAAAGGCGTCAGTTAAAATATATTCTAAACTATTGTAATAGAATACCTTTAACCCCTATTTTCTTATGTGGACTTTCCCATAGATAACTATATATTCACGAGGACTGCATTGGACATTTATCCTTGCTTCGGACTTTAGTAATTCCTCACTAAGGTGTGTCTCTACTTTATTGTACCCTGTATGACAATAAACCTTTCTTTCTTTCATTATAATATCGCGTTGGGTGTTCTTTTTCTACCCGAATGACAACTTTGTTAATTGTACCCCTTTCGAAGGATACAACTGTGTCGACTAGGATGCAAAGATTACAACAGAAAGTGGTCTTGCTTTTTTATCTTTCCGAATGTCAACCTCCATTCGGTTATTTCACGCCCAAACCATAAGTATATGAATTATATATGGTTAGTTTTTACATTAATTTGTTTTTGTCGGCGTATATTTTTGTAAACAATTAATCTGTAAACGATACCTGTTTCACCGATAGATGAAACCATGACAGGTACTACCAATCCATATCAGTGAACCTGGGAGTAATAAAAACTACGAGGTTGTACTACACTTCCTAAACCCTCAAAATAGGAGTCTTGCAACTGGATTAATTTTGCGTCATACTCGGATAAATAACGCATAGATATAACCATGACCGACTGATAGGTGACCTGGGGGTAATAATAAATAAAGGAGTAATCCTACACTATCCAAAGCTACTATATTGCGGACCTCATCACTGAGTGCACTTTAAGGTCATACCCCAATCCATATTCTAGAGTGAATTTTACCTAGATGTCTCTGGTTCAAACTTTCATCCTTGTGCTTTTTTTACAAGTACTTCCATAAAATATGCCTAGACCAACTTACTGCACTTATATACCCTCAACATAAATGCCCCCGACTGACCCGACTAGTAACAACATCCCAGCCTTCACTTTAAAAGTTTTCAGATGCCAGAAAACATTCTACTCCGAAAGCTTCTTTCTTCGGACCACTAGCCTTTGGAATCCCCTCCTTACTCACTGTTTCACCGATTATAAAAACATGCAGAAATTTAAATGTAATGTGAGCAAATATCTTGCTGCACAACTCCCAACTTAGGATGTCCCCTTTAAATTTGACCCCAAATCACAGTCGCCCCTCACGTCTTCGTGGCTATATGCCTTGTTTTTGGCCAATAAAAGTATTTAAAAAATACATGGGACGCGGAACGAGAGAAATCTTCACTGGTAGGTTAATAAAAAGGTTCAATCTGTCATTTACGAATGGTTACAGGCAACAACACTAACATCACATGGTGAGAAAGAGAAAAAAATGAGAAAAAAAGAGACAGGTGTTGCCTAGGAATCGCTGATCTAAATGGTGAAATTAACAAACTAAAATAAACATCGCTACAAATAATAAGTAGATTTAAAATATCAAGCAAACATGTACATTTCTCTTTGGTGGAAACACTTTGATGTGAAATTATTTTGAAAACAAAATTACGAGACGAGTCGTACTCATCTGGATTATGAAGGCAATGGAAAGCGGTTGATACAAGATCTCTGAACTCCACTCTCGGTAAAGCAGACATCTCTATGAGTAACTTTTTCAATGGCTTTTCGTCTGATTAGTATTTTGTTACCTGGTACCTAGAGCGGCATTCACCCTAGGCCGCTTAAGTCGGGTTCTTTCGAAAGCGGAAGTTTTTAAGGAATATTAAATTCATAAGCGATGACGTTAGTTTTTACAGCTTTTTGCAGGGTGGTGCGCCGTCCTCAGCCTACAACACCGGATATTTCCAAATGGTCACCCATCTGGTATTAACCAGGCTTAACGTTGCTTAGCTCCGGTGATCTATCAAGAACTGGTGTGTCAACGCGATATTGCCGCAGTGGGGTGTATTTGATCACAATAGAATAAATGTATGTGATTAATACTATTGCTGTGATTTTTATAAAGTACAAACTTTCAAATGACACGTTTAAACATGAAAGCCTAATCGGACTATAAGTCTACAAATTACAGTTATTTAAGTGAAGCTACTGTTTTACATTTTCAAAATAATGGAAACATCTGAATTCCGTATGTTGATAAAACATTGCTTTCTGATGAGAAAAATACTGTTCATGTAATGCAAAGGCTTTATAAGTGTACTTCGAATTCTGCTCCGTCGGAAACAACGATTAAGAGTTTGTATGCTGAGTTTAAACGCGGTCGTACAGACACAACTAATGCTGAACGCTCAGTAACACAAATTCGGCAGTTATCCCAGAAATCATCCCAAAAGTCCACAAACTCTTTTTGCCGATAGTAAATTAGAGTTGTGTGAGATAGTAGAGGAATTGAAGATATCAGAAGGCAGTGTATTCACCATTTTGCATGAACATTAGTCAATTCAAAAGCTCTACGAAAAGCATCGAGTCTTAAGAAAAGCGTGTGAATCAGTGTATTACCCTATGTTGTTGAATAGTCGAATTTTGCCTAAAAGTAGTTGTTTGATTAGTTAGGCCTGGAACTTATTGCGTGGTGTATTATCTTTAATAATGGCGGATAACTTGTTCTTAATGCGACGATTTATTATGTCGTCAGCACATTATTACTAAAGTGCGTTTGATGTCAGCAAGTGCTTATAAAATATTATTTTAATACATAAAAGGGCGTTGGGTGCAAAAAATGAGATTTTCTATAATGGCTATTTTATATTTATGAGATAATTCACTTTGAAATTGAAGGAAGCAAGTGTTTTGTTAGCAGTTAATTTCGTGGAAGTAGTTAGTAAAATTATTAGTTTTAAATTGTACTAAACGACTTGTCCCGTGAGGTTAACGTTTGTGCACTGTGCATCAGTCTCAGTAAACCGATCGTAACAGTAAATAGATGTATATTTTTTTAAACGTATACCATAGGATTAAAGTAACCGTCTGCTTTTAATTTAACGGAATGATCGCCATTTCACGGATAAGCACCGTAGATATCAGTTACGATAAAAATAAACACACTGTTTTACAATTTCAAACGAGTCCGCTGAACAAAATTATAATTACGTCATCCAATGAAAACTTTTCATCGTGACTAATCAAACACTACCGATCGACCCATGGTTTACGTCATCCTCTTACTCTCCTCGTAGAGTGCTGTTACTTCTCCGAACATCTAAAAGATTTAATGCGCAAACAAGAAAGACAGATTATTAGAAAGTTAGTATTATATAACACCCCAGCGGTCTTAACAGTTCCTCTAGTAGACGACCTGTAAACCGAAGATAAAATATCATAAAATATATATCCCATCTCTCCATCTCTCTCTCTCTGGTTTGATGAAGGACGTCAACGTTTCATGACGTCATCCAGTATGCACGGTTATTCCCACAACCGTTTTAATGGATGACCTTACAAAACGATGATCACATCCAAGGTGCACGGTGACACGCAAGCAAATCAACGCAAGCAAGCAAATTTTAGTAGTCTATACATAGATGAATATACATAGTTGATGCCGTTATTGGCATTTATTTTATGGATGAAACTAAGGATTGAGTTATTTTTATGTGCAGATTATTAATTTTATATTTGTTAGATTTTGTGTTAGTGAAGAATGTCGTCTACATATCGTTCATATATATTTTAGTGTCGCTCGTATTGAGTATTAAACGTTCAACCTCTAAAAGACCGTGGCTTAGAATTGATTATTACTTTATCTATTGCGACACGGGTCTGAACGTTGAGAATAACATCCAATATGAGAATAATAGTCGGAATAATCCAAATAATCGTAGTCGGATTTTGTTAGTATATTTTAGTAATTGATTATATCAATTTAACTTTACTCATTAAATATTGAGTCAATTTTTCATTTTATTCTTTAGCGATCATTCTTTTTTAATAGAAACAAATATCTATATATTTTGAAATCGTTTTAAATATGTTATTTATTCTCTAGTTTGGACATGTAGAATTCAGAGGATAACTAGTCGAGAATCGAACCCGCACAAAATGAATTGTTCGCAAACAAAAATATAATAGATAATAAAACAGGTAAAGTATGGATTGTATTTAATCAAACGACGTCGGATATATATATATATATATATATATATATATATATATATATATATGCAGCATCTTCTCTTGCAGGCAAGTATTGTTGAATATAAGAGACAACTCATGTCTAGATATCCTTTGGTACATCCTTTACATAATCCGAATCACGAGCTTAGTTTCGGAGGGGAATTAGCTGATTTATTTGGCATAGTTTGGGTTTGTCTGTACCTGATTAACCTTATTCCCCTGAAGATGGACCCGGATAGGTCTGAAAGTACTTGGGAGACAAATCCAA